>ML786182.1:0-11149 GCA_009831015.1 Picea engelmannii | reverse complement strand
GCAGCTTAAAGCGCCCCCCCCCCTGTCACATCTCTGACTCCCTTCGCTTATCGCCTTCCGCCATGTGTTTTCCCAGGAGCGCCATCCTGGCCCATCTCTTTCCCCTTTCCTCACTCCCACCTGTTACCTCCTGCCAGGTGTTCCTCCTCACATTCTTCCCTTGGTTGCCACTTCCCCCATGTCATTTTCCTTTTCCCTTTTGTCCCTCTCATCCTCCAACTTGTCCTCCTCCTCCTCCAGGCCTGTCACCTTGCGCCTTCCTCGTCACTTTCCCATGACACTTCGCCTCGTCGTCCGATGTCACAACTCCCATCTCTCCGTCCACATGGCCCCTCCTCATCTCATCATCCTCTCACCCCCTGCCATGTGCCTCTCTCTTGCTCCACGCCACTTCCACCTGTGTTGTGTCCTCACTCCCCGACCTATCACATTGCGGCCTCCTTGTCCCCTTCTCGTGGCACATCGCCTCATCATCTAGTGTCACAGCCTCTGTTTCTTCACCACTTGGTGCTTCCACCTCAACACCTCTCGTCTCACCTTCACAGTGTTGATGCCTTCTCCCCCGTTAGACCCTCATCCACATCTACCATATCGGTCCCCTCCCAGCCATCCAGCGAAGCAGTAGAATCCAAAGGGAGACTGCCACGTCTTGCAGGTGCAGGGTTGACCAAGCCTTGCCTGATCCCAAGGAAGCAATTATTGAGGTGGTTGGTGGTGGTTAGACATCGTCTCCTCCATAAATAGAACGCCGGGAAGGGACAAGCACAGAGGCAGATTGCCAGTCCATCCTAACAGAGATTGTGTCTGAAAAATGACTGCATGGGCAGTCTTCCCAACGTCTGCATGCGCAGCCTGACAGAAAAACGCACCTACGCGAAGCATTGAACTCATGACATGATCGTGCCTTCAACGCCTGAGTCAGTTCCAAGTATATGTAGGCATTTTTTCCATTTTGTTAGCATCGATGGTAGAGCGAAGCTCCCGATTGTAAAGTTTTAATAGACGTTTTGGTTCTCTGGTTATGTATCTGTATGTAAGATTTATTGTTTAATGACAGACAACTTTCCCTTTCCATCTGGTTTTCATCTCATACTGAGGGAGTTCATGATTGACTGATTCTCATGAATCATTGTGACTGTGTTATGATAAAGGCTTTATTGTAGCACTGTTATATTCTCCAGTGTTTTTGCAGTTTGAATATAAGAAGTTCTTGTGTTCAGGTTTTCCTTCTACAGGTTGTTAGAAGCTCGATGCCTACAACAACCCTTCGCATTTCCTCACACAAGTCTTCCTCCTACTCACCCTTATTACAACTTACTGTCTGAAGTTAAATCAAGACCTCACATGCTTGTGCATGTCCAACCTAGTTTTGGAGTTAGAACGATATAGTTTTGAGTTTTCTTCCATTTGATCACCCTTCATAAGCAAATCGTGACATAAACTGATGGGCGTCGGGCTCTGCTCCTGCTGCAATCTAGGAGTGACTTCTGACACCAACAGGTACAACGTCTTACAAATAAATCATTTGTGCTATGACCATCCATGCTTTTTCACCTCATCTCTTCAGATAACAAGGATGTAAGTACATCCTCATACTTCAATGTAGATTGAGTGGTACTACCTATTGCTACAACCAGATTATCCAAAGAGTTTGGAAAAGAACATAACAAAGTAATACACTTATCTTCTTCTGCAATCGTAATATTAACAGAGACAAGTTGACTTACCAGAGTATTAAAGGCATTTAGATGTTCTATCACAGAATATCCATCTTCCATCCTAAGATGATGCAACTTCTTTCGAAGAAACAACTTGTTTACCAGGGACTTTGATTGATACAAATTCCCCAACTTATCCCATAGTTCCTTGGTTGTATATTCTCCTGAGACATTCAACAACACCGAATCTTCCAGGTAGAGTCGAATAGTACTCCTTTCTCTTATGTCCAACTTCTCCCAATCTTCCTTCGACATACCAGTAGGTGGTGTACTAGTAGGTTGTGTACCAGTAGCATGTTTGTGATACGGATTTTATGAACAGAAGGAAATGAATAAAGATTATTAACAGGCGCTTAACACAAAATAAAAGAGATACAGTAAAACTGGTTTTCTATTCAATAACGAAATAAGTTGAAACTGTAAAATGCAGCGGAAACAAGCGTGTTGGAATGGTGGCGGCTTATCTGTGAGAAGAGATGTGACGGTTGCGCTCATTCGCAAGAATAAGATTACAATGAGGCTCTGAAGGCCTTTTTACAATAAACAAGAATGCCAAAAACCCTAGACATCCAAAAACCTAACCCTAGGAGATGAAGCGCCAAAAGTCAGGTGGGCCCCGTTTGGGTAAGTTAGTACATTAACTTCCCGAGGGTTGTAACTTTTGCATACGATCTATATTTTAGGCGTATGATAGCCCGTTGGAAAGGTATCGTTGAGGAGATTCATTTTGTGGCCTCAATCATGCCTTTGGCTATAATTGAGTTGGGTCGATCCCGAAAAACCTTCATTTAGGCCCTCAAAATGACCCTGGAAGTTAAAACTGCTAAAAATAGTAAATTGCCAAAATTGCCAGAGAATTGTTTTGAGCCAGTTGGAAAAGGTGGGTAGCCACCGATATCCACCTGGATCAGTGTGCTAGTAGACAGTGTACCGATAGGTTGTGTACCAGGATCCACAACGATCCATTGTTCTTTTTCTACGAGAAGGTCCTCCATCTTGAGCTTCCATAGCTCAAAGTTTTTACCGTTGAACTTCTCTATATTGATTCTAGAAGAGCTCTCCATTCCTCTTTCTACACTCCAATCACCACTGCAAAATCTCCCACTAAACCCAGGTTTATCACAGACCCAAAATAAACTTGATTTATCAAAATCGAGCCAAACCCTCAGCAACAAAGACATCCCTCTGAAGCCAAAAATGAGCTTCGATGCCACATGTAAGTTTTAAACCTGTGAAGTAAAGAAATGCATATAGATTCTTAAGTAAAGCATACATTAATCAATGGCTCATTCACATAGTACACACAGATTTATACTGGAAACCCTCAACCGTGGAAAACCTTTCTTATATTCATTATATCGAATTTCACCATTCACCATACAATATATACAATGTTTTTAGGTATTCCGTAGATACCAAAACCCTAATCCCTTAATCCAGGATTAATTTAGAAAACTGCTAAAAATAGCAAAAACCGCCCAAAAACAATTATTTCAGGGCGTTGCGCATAACCAGGGGGGGCCATACCTGCCCCCCCCTAGGAAACACCCGATGCACATGAAACAAATATCATTATTATAGGGATCGTCAGATGCAGTTGTCGAATCTAACGTGCCCACACACACACACATCCAAAGAATATAACACATACCCAACAATACTCCATGGACAACTTACCAAAATGAGCCAAGCCACCTTCAACAACCCTGGGGGGCTTCTTTGGAGGTCGGGGAAGATACTTTTTCCGAATTGTCGCATTGGACCGTGTGCCAGAGGGTAAAGGAAAGATGGAAGTAGAGGAAATAGATAGAGGCACAGACGATAAAGTCTCGACTACCTTGGATTTGCAAGACAGAGAGCAAGTTGCATGAGATGTTGATCACATTATCTGGATAGGTGAGGAATCTTGAGGCTCCGCTTTCGTCGACCAGTGGAATAGTTGGGCACTCAGGGACCTCAAAGGAAGGGGCAGAGTCAAATAAACATGTTCCAGACTGTCCCAAACCATCCACAACTGACTTGCAGTTACGCTCATCAATGGTTGGATAGTTAGTGGAAAGATCTCTACCAAAGGGGGAAACCGATTTTGTGTCACCTGGTGGGCTACGTGGACAAAGTTCAGTTCCCAAACCCTCAGAGACAGAATTAGGACGACCCTATGGGTCATTAAATTTTCTCAAAAGGATGTCCCAAAAATCACCAAAGATCTCGAGAACCCATTCCTCATTAGTCTTTAGGTATTTTATCTCATCGACTGAAAGCTTTGAAAAAAAGGAAGGAAAGAAAATCTTCATCTTACCTAGGAAACATTCTTTATCGAATGGCACCTGACGAGGTGAGTCTGCTTGTCTATCACTATCCTCTTTTTGTTATGGATCAAGACCATGATCCAAAAGTGACGGACACTTCGCTTTCATATGTCCTGGTTGCCAGCAGGAGTGACAACGAAAAGGATCCTTCCAATAATCAACAAGTTGACGAATGAATATATCACCAATATGAATATCTATAAAATCTGTTAATCCCCTATCAAGATCAAATTCCACCAAGACCCAAGTTAGCCGCTTATTGTACCAACAGAGTGACTCGCTATCAAAATATATGAACTTCCCAACCGAACTGGCAATGGCTTCAAATATATTTGCAGACCAGAATTCGATAGGAAAATTAGGAAGCAACATCCAAAGGTACCTCTTCGAAAAAACTTCAGATAGGGGATTAAAACCAGGGTACCACCTTTTGAGCATTAATATGCCCCTACCGATAATCCAAGGAGAGTTCAACACTTTCATTAAATCCTCCTCGGTCAGGAAATGGAAGACCAACCACTGGTTGGACAAAATACTAAACCTCAGACAATACCCAACCAAGGGTTTCCATAAACGAAGCACCCAGTCGACGAGTTGAGCCTTATTCATTCTGGTGTAAAAGAACTTACCTACTAAAGCTTTCTCTAATAAGTTCGCAACCCGATTCAAAGCTACATCTCTCCCAAGAATACACTGTGATATGGACTCCTTAAACTTCAGACTCTTATGTTTGCGATGGAGACGAGCTACACTACCGGATGAACGGTTGCACCCAGCACCAGTTGCTCTCTCAACAGATTTTTCCATAGGCAAGACTATCGAAGAATGACTGGGGGGAAGGTTTGGAGGAGATTTTGGTAAAGGTGCAGCGCAGCCAGCCCGAGGATATGAGCCCACACACTTATTCGTGCAAAGGCTTGTGTCTGTCACGTGGCCAGATCCAGCAATGCCTCCACTTTGCATCATGTTTTCCACATGTTGCACGAGATCTGCAGGACAACTTTGGTTGTGTACACCTGTCGCATTACTGCAGGAGACCTGACAAAGGAAATTGTACACGAGCTTATATGTGTCATCGACTAGGAACAACCCTTTGTTTCCCTAAAAGGCTTCCTCGTCCGCCCATGAGGTGTTGACATGATCTGCCATTGTGTCCCCATACCTCTAAAAACCATCCTATGCACGCCTATGAGGTGCAGGCGAGATTCCATGTCAAGCCCACAAGGCCTCCCTACTACGGAAACCCCGAGACAAATAATAAACAAGAAATATATTTATGATTTAAGATTTCATTTTCAAGATATGCGTGATATTCTGATTTTCAATGATTTTTTCATTTGATTCCAAAACTTTTTATTAACATCGGAGCAATATGAATATTCATATTTTTTTTTCCACAGAAAATTTCACTTATATTAATATATAAAATTTACATTCGAGAAACCAGTTCAAAAAGTATCAGTTATCTTCACCTCCCAAAGAGTCAAAAGAAAAAGTGACTAAAACAACATAAGGTAATTACCCCATCTTCTCCAATACATAGTATACCAGACTCCTTGCGGAGTCACGTGACTAGTAAACAGAGAACAAAAAAGCAACTGAACTTTACCAAAGCTTGAGTGACAAATTGGGGCCGAGGTGTCCATCAACCCATTGAGAGTAAAATATATTGCCCTCTTGTAAGACCATAACTCTTTTTGAAAGAGAATCCGCATGTTGATTGAACTCTTTGAAAATTAAAATTCATATATAATACCTTTACTTAAAGTATTTATAATAAACAATAAATATATCTATGATTTATGATTTCATTTTCAACATATGCTTATAAGGTTAGTTGTATGAAAATGGAAAAAATTTCAAAAATCATTTTTTCAATTTGAATTATAAAAATAATATTTTATAATATATTATTTTTTTATTTTATTTTTAATTTAATATATTAAAATTTAGTTGTGATAAAAAATATATATTTTTAAATTAAATAATGTATTGAAATGTATATTAACAATTTATTAACATATTAATTTATAATCCTTCACACTAAACTTAAATATTAATTTAAATTAATATGTTAATTTAAATTTCATTTCATTTTAAATTTTCAAAACAAATATTTGTTCCACAATAGATTTAACTAAAATATTTACGAACTTAGTTATTTGTGTTGAACAATCCAATTAACATCATCAAAACCCAACTCAAGCTTCACGTTTTTTTAAAATAAATTTAATTGCTAGGCTTTGTGTTAAATATGGTTTTTGACAAAATATATTTTTCTCTTTTGATAATGGAATGGGTAATACTATTACACAATGTAAAAACTTACATATATATATATATATATAATGGAAAAATATAGCGGAAAATACATAATGTCAAAATTTATATATATATATATATATATATATATAATATCTATTTTTAAGGTCACGTCAAGTCAGATATCAAATTGGTGTATGAGACCAAATTAGTGTAAAGTCTATCAAGGTATACATACTTACCTCTTTTAGATTTGAACATGTGATATCTTAGGAGGAAACACATACTCTTAACCACGTGTTTCCTCCTAATGGTTAAGAACATGTGTTTCCTCCTAAGAGATCACAAGTTCAAATCCAGAGGGGAATAGGATATATATACCTCTGTAAACTTTACCAATAAAATCGTTGGACAATTTGGAAAAAAAAATCATTTAACTATCATTCAAAAAAAACATTATAAATAGTAAAAATATTTTGAATTTAATTTTAATATTAATATAAATTATGCTAATATATATTTTTTTCTTTATCTAGATTTAAATTTCACTTATAACATAATTATTCTTCATGAAACAATCATTTATAAAGGTTCTTTGTAAGCTCTGAAAAATATCTCACTATCATTTACAGATTGGAGAAAGCTTGAGGAATATCTGAGGTTGGAAAGTGGGGTGAGAAGTTCCATGTAAAATCAAAAGTCTTAACCATTATAAGAAGAAGAAAAAAAACATAAATTTATGAGTGCTTAAATGATTTGGGTTAAGATCAATCTATGATACTTAATTTTATTATTATATTATTTTATTGTTGTTGGTGGTTTTTCTTGTTGTTGGTTTTTCTTTTTTCTTTTTAATTTTTATGGATCTCAATTTTTTTCAACTTATCTTATTACACTTGCATTACGTTATACACCTCATTCACACTAGATTATATAAGCACCTCGTTATCCCTTTTTATTTGGATATTCATCTATGCACTTTTTATCAACACACCACTTCTTTCAATGATTAGGGTGTGTCAAAGCAATAATGCACTAAAATTTCATTAGGACTGAAGATAATTCCATCTTGGCTAGGTGTTAGAGACAATGCAATTATGTCAATCTTGATTTAAGAGGATTGGTAGGCGGCTTATCCATCCTTCAAAACCCGACAACGATCATCCTTGATAACTTCTTCACAACCAAATGGACCATTTTAGTTGAATACAGAGTCATCTTCTCTGATAAGGAGGGTTTCATAACCAATGTATATGGATGGCATATACTTTCAGAAAAAATCTCCCTTCTGAATAATCTGGAAGACCTACGCGAAATCATTTAAGATTGAAGATGGATCCTAGGAGGTGATTTCAATACCATTCTCACACTCGAAGAGAAGAGAGGTGGTATTCGTCGGTTTGATGGAGATAACAAGGGTTTTAAGCACCTTATAGATGTCATGCATCTAGTAGATATTGAGAACATCAAAGGATAATTCACATGGTCTAATAGGAGATCGGGGTCCCATCAGATCGCGAGCCACTTAGATCGGTTCCTAATCTCGAAACCCTTGATGTTGGATGGACTTCTCATGGAATCCAACATTCTCACAGTGGTTGGATCTGATCACTTGCCCACTCAACAATGATTGGGCATTGAAAGCACTCCTTGTTGCAAACCCTTTAGATTTGAGAAATTATGGTTGACTCATCTCGACTTCCACGATAATGTTAACAAATGGTGGGAAGTAGTAGTCATCCCTTGTGAAACGTTGATGTATAAATTCCAACAACAGAAGTTGAAGAACTTCAAATAACATTTGAAAATAATGGAAAAAACATAACTTTGGAAACATCTTTCAAGCACAAATAACGTGGAGCAACGAATGAAGGAAATTCAAAAAGAAATTGCTTTACAAATATAAGAATAAGTGTCAATGAACAACAAAACCCATAACTAGTTACACATGTTGAAAGTTAATAAAAACTTATCAATACATTCATCACCACACTCACTTTAAAAATTAATGGTTTTATAATTTCTCAAATAAAATTATTATTTTTCATTTAATAATTAAAATTAATAAATAATACTTTGCTTATAATCATACAAATAATGAGGTGGGTCTTTTTTATCTCAATAGTAAAAAAGCACTAAAGATATCATGGTGCCTTGACATTTCCTCAAACATTGAGACTTTACACACTTTCAAGGGATCACAACATTTTTGGATAATGGTATTTGAGAAGCTATCATAATAGAGGACTCAATCATCACAGGATAATGGTATTTGAGAAGCTATCATAATAGGGGACTCAATCATCACAAGATAATGGTATTTGAGAAGTTCTTATAATAGGGGATTCAATCATCACATCTGGTCACTCTTGAGGGAAAGGATATTGAGGAATCATGGGTAGCTCGTATAATTTAGAGGACCTTTGCTTTTTTTAGCAAGTTCCACAACAATTTCATGCTTCTATGTCAAGCGAATATTTAACAAAGATGTAGATAGAAGAGAAAATATGAGCACAACTATGAAAGGAGGAAAGTATGTTTTGTGTGATCAAAGGAAACTAGTGCACCCCCCTCTGATCAAAAGGTGCCAATGCACCCCCATCCCCATCCCCATCCCCATCCCTTCACCATAAGTTTGATAAGTTGTAAGGCCCCACTTCCCAAGAAGGACCCTCTCTAAAAATTAACAAGGGGACTCCCTCTTCCAATTGGTAAGCTCCATGCATATGGAGGATGGGAGGAATAAATGTTGGCATTTATCCCCTTCTCACCACCCCCTCTCACAACATAAGTCATAATGCTAAGAATATCTTCACTTGATATTCTCGTGTGTGAGATTTGGCTTATTTGACATGGGAGCTATGAGAGAACCCAGATTAATTAGAGTCCTACGCAATTCTTTTGGCATTCTTCACTAGATTTGGTCTACAACTTGTCGAAAAGTTAGAGAAAGGAATTGAGGATGAGGAGACCTTAGTCACTTTTACCTCCTTGATTTTCCCTAGCAATTGTGGAGCTATATAGGGAATTGAAGAGAAAGGTGAGCTTTTCACCATGTCTCACTACTATTGTTTTTTTTTTCATCCTTAATGAAATGAGAGGTCTAGAAAAGGAATTCATTATTATAAAGAAATATATAATGGAGGCCAGGGACATGACCACTTTTTTTTTTTTCATCCTTAATGAAATGAGAGGTCTAAAAAAGGAATTCATTATTGTAAAGAAATATATAATGGAGGTCAGGGACATGACCACAAGTTCAATACTATACTAGATTGGGAACAATGGAAGAACCTTTCTAACCACAAGAATTTTGAAGCAAATGCAATGAAAGACAAGCATGCTTTCCAAGTAGGGAAGCATCTCATAACCACAAGAATTTTGAAGCAAATGCAATGAAAGACAACATGGTTTGCAAGTAGGGAAATATATCCTAAGCCTTTAGGATTGGGAGAAGGAATCTTGAGCATCTTGCAAGGGAACAATCTAGATTATCAACCTTTTTGGACACTTTTTGAAACTTGGTGATGTGCATCACAATCCATGTCAACCTTCCTTCAATGATTGTCCCTCTTGTTGATTCTAGTGCACAAAGCTCCTCAGACAACTCTACTCACCTGTTAATTTTGATAATATAAAACACACACACACACATATATTTTGTTTGTTTGTTTGTTTAGAATTTTTTGCCACTTGCAGGGCCAACATTTTAACCATTGGCTAAGAAACCACAACCCAGGGGCATCTAAGCCATCAAAATCACCTATGGATCGCACTCGGCCTGGGTCACACCAACCCTTAATAAGGATGAATTTTTGGGTGTCTCCTCTCGACTAAACACACTCTAAGGGTATTGAACTAGGGTAGCCTAGCAAACCAAACTCACAATATAAAATAAATATTAATTTTAAAAAATAATTAAATAAAAATAAAAAATTATATATATATATATATATAGGCTAGCTGTTCTAAGAAATGGATTTTTTTCGCCAGAATCCGACGATATAAATTTACACGAATCAATATTTTTGTTGTTCAGAATTCATTTATGGATGCAGAAATGGATTCAACATGCTGAAAAACTCCGAGGGCACTTGGATTTTACAAAAATAATCACTTAAATCTACGAATTCATATATATATATATATATATATATATATTGTTTGTTTTTTTGTTTGTTTATAAATGTCAGTCACTTGCTGGGTTAGCATTTCAACCATTGGCTAAGACACCACAATCCAACGGCCCGAGGATCGCAACGACACATGGATGGATTTTTGGGTGGGGTATTGAACTCAGGTGGCCCAACAAATGAAACCCACACCTTAACGGAAGCACGAAATCATAATTTTATGTTGTTTAAAATCCTTTTTTGAATGCATAAATAGATTCAACATGCTAAGAAAAGCTAAAACTTAGAACATTTAGACAAAAGCTTTACAATCACTTATGACTTCCTCCAACACTACATTTCTTATTTTCTCATCTTTCAAAACTAAACAAATAAATTTACAATCACTTATAATTATCTTTTAATTTAACTAATGCATAAAATTTAATATTAAAAAAACTTCGAAGTGTTTGTAAATATTCTAGAATTGTTATACTTGGTAATGATGGATATTGAGTAATAGCTATTAAAACTTAAATATTAAGCAACAATTTTCCAAAAATATTATTTAGAACTAAGTTTTATGAATTTAGTGATAATGGAATTGTTATCCCCGATATCTAGGGATAACTAGGAGATCATGTCTCGAGGCCCACATGGTCCTAGACATGGAGTACCGAGAGCAGGAGCGACCTGAGCATGGTCCTGGGGGACCCATCTTCTTCTTCTCAGCCAGCTTTGTCCTATC
>ML786181.1:565944-590621 GCA_009831015.1 Picea engelmannii | reverse complement strand
ACTAAAATATTCGCCAAAAAATTATATATACATTTTATATTATTGATAAAATAGCCTTCAATTTTTCCTATGTATCATGGGGATTCGCCCATTTATTATACATATAAATTTAGGGGGGGTTCTTAAAATCACCCCTGCATGGAATAATCGTCATACATCAGCATCTGTGGCCACAACCAATCAAATAATGAATCATTATATTTGATGATAGGCCCAGCTACGTGTCAGGCCATGAGGTTACACCATCTCAACATCCTCGGATCCTATGGGGTTGACAAACCCCACTCAACTTGTAATCTCAGTAAGGGAACCCTCTCAAGAAAGAAGGACACCAAAAGTGATCCGTACCCGAATTTCTTCAGGTCGCCTTTCCTGCATTTTGTCAACTGCCTCTTTATTCTACGAAGGACTGCGTCTGACCAGTTAAAGACCCGAGGCTCAGTACGCTCCATGGCATACTGAAAATAGCTCTGGAGAGCCATGTGTGGAGAAACGCTCCCAGCCATATGAGCAATGTTGAACAAGATGGTGCGAAGGGTCAAATCCTAGACCCCCCAAATGGCCACCTTTCCTTTGCTTCTTTTCACCTCTGGAACAGAATATCGATGGTAATTCTCACTCACAGGCAACCCACCACCTCGGCTACTGGTCAAGATAGCATGGTACCCACGCCGTGATAGTCCTGTTAGGAAGTAAACGTCCTCGATATCCAAGCACAATGTGTGGACCCCCACATGGAATACTTGTTGGTCCATGTCCCACATATTAACGAGGTACTCCAACAACCTGACTTGGGCTCTCATGCCCGGGATCCGAAAGAATTTCAAGAGACCACAGTCTCAGAGAGAAGCAATGATTCTCGGGTCATTCTCGGCAATAGCATCATCCTCTTCATGCTCTCTTTCGCGCCACTCCAACATCGTGATGGTCAAATTCCTGCACAAGAACCATAAGAAGAGAGTCATCAACTCATTTCAAGCCTTGGCATATTTTTCATTGAGCAAAAATCAAAGTGAATTTTCATTTTGCGGCCCTCGCAGGTGCCCCTTTAGCACAGTACGAGGTTCTCGCAGGTGCCTTTGGGGCCACCTGCGAGAATCATCCATTCTCGCAGGTCCCATATGGCTAGCCTGCGAGAACGCCTGAGTGCAAGTTTTGGCCCTAAAAAAAACTCAAAACCTTGAAATTTGCCAATGAAAACAAAAAATTGAACCATGGAAAGGTAGAAGACAGGGAGCTTACCTCGCTGACGGAGACAGTTCGCCAAATTGTTGCTTGTACCTTCCACAATCGAGCACTGAAATTCAAGGGCAAAAGAGGGGTTTTGGGCAAAATTCTTCGCAAAATCGCAATGACTATGGTAAAAGCCCTTTTACCCACTTATATTTACTTTTTACCATTTTTGTTGATTTTTATATTGTTTTATTCATCAAACCTAATGCCTAATAGCCCTATGAGTGTGACTTTTTGTAGCTATAACGACTTTGAAGTTTGCACGATGGAGTACGGATATTTTCTCTTTTTCATCGCATGCTTCATTGTTTTTTATGGTTTTTAGACAAAACCTCGAGCTTGGTCTTTGTTCATTCTCATGCTTGAAAATACATGAGAACATAATTGAGCATACTTTTATCACTTTTTCGGGCTCATAAAGGATATATGAAAAAGGAACCCCCTGGAGTCCTCTTTAAGCTCTTTTCAGAGTCTCTAAACATGAAAAGATTGCCGAGCGATCTTGCTATTTTCATGCTTGCTAAAGTATTTGAAGAAAGCATCTATTGGGTGATAATTTATCTCTTTTTCGGTCTCATCAGACTACTTTACGAAACAGGAATTGAGAGAATTCTCTTTTGAGTGTTTTTCCAGACTCTATAATCATGAAAAATCATCGAGTTTTCTATCTTTGGACTCGTTAAATAAACATTGAAAGACCCATAATGGGACCAAACCACTCCTTCATAGGGTTCGTTAAACATACTTCGAGGGACTCATATGAAGGATGAGCTTACATCAACAAGCATATGTTATCCTCCTCAAGCTTGCGTAAAAATAAAGAGGTACTCACCGTAAATGGTGGGGGGGAATTTGGGAAAGGGATGTGTTTTCATATTCATATTGTTGGCAGTAAGTGTCTCTTTTGAACATGATACCCTGTATTCATTATTGGAAGTCGGTTTGGGAAATCCATTTGTCTCTCATTCGACATGCTACAAGGTCATATCCTAAGTCATCTTTGAGTTAGTGCTGCCAAATCCCTGGTCATGTCATTCATATGTTCAAGAGAAGTTCATCTAAAACCTTTATTGAGTCGGCCATCTGCAGTTGTCCATTCTTACCGTGTCAGCCTTCCCTATGTCCGTTTCAACCTATATTCATACTCTGTTTCACCTTCAAACTCTGTTACTTATTTCGTGTCATTGATGGGGGATACATCAAGGGCCTCCTGTGACGAGTCTTGTTCCGTCGACTTAGAAATTATTTTGTACCTTGGAACTTGCATACCTCAATGGCAGGTTCTCTCGCTTTCGACAGTGGGTTTTCATTATTGACCCCTGATCGGGAGATTCCGTTGAATGTTCGACCTCAGCTCATTTATTCACATTCATTGGATTGTACTACTGTACCTTGGGAGTCATTGACATTAATAGTGATTTCCCTTGCACTTGTTAACGGTTTCATCAACGACTGATAATCAAGTGGTTTCTACAATGTTCGGCTTTGGCACTTGTAATCACATGGTTAGATTCGTACTTTCAGGTGATGGGATTGAAGACCCTAGGTTTCATCTTTTTCATCTAGGCTGCAATGGAGTATGTATGATTTTCATCGACACATAGATCCACTTTGTATGTCTCGTGGCTATGTCGTCCTAATTTGAGTCTTCTCGCATAGATCCATAGTGTATTCCTGGAGGCTATGCAGTGTATTCGATGGAATGGATCCACTGTGTATGATTGGTGGCCATGACCCACGTTCATGATGACATCCGTTTCTGATCTGAGTATGGGAATGCCTACCTTAGAACTGGTATTATATTCTGCAGATGCTTGGTTGTTTGCAGGTTTCTGATTAGGTGCACTCCTGGTTTCCGACACACACACGCAATTTACAAAGTATTTTGGTTGTTACTGATTCCGGCCTCATACTTTGGTGGGAATTCTGTTACACATGATTTTTGTCATCTTGGTGATGTATTAACAATGGTGTATTCAAGCTCCCAACAAGGACTTTTTGCCTGAGAAAAGTGGATCTTGTCTCCTTCTAGAAACATATTTTCAAAGTGAGTTCGCAGGCTGCCTATGGCCTAGGGTGCAAGAATCCCTCATTCTTGCAGGCCACCTTCATTTAGGGTGTGAACTTCTCGCAGTTTGCTCCATACACAGGGTGCGAACCTGGTTTTAAGCTTGGAAAAGAGAAGAGGTCTCGAGGGTTCTAGAAGGAAATATTCTAGAAAATGAGTTGGCATTCGTATGGTTGTCATTTTACTGAATTCTGAGATTTGATGGGATCATCCTCATCCATGTAACCATCTCTCCTTCTCCTATATATTGAAAGGTTTCTCATGGAAAAGGTTAAGCAAGATTGAATGAAGAATTGGTGAAAGAATTGTATGAAGAACCCTGCTTGGAYAGAGGCTTSCAGGCTCTAGTTGGTCTATCAAGARGAATTGAATCTTCTTCATGCAAGTACAGAGCAAGTGTGTGTGTTGGAACCAAGGGTCACTGAAAGGAATCTTGCGACATCAAGGCGAYCAGGTTGTATCTTCTACTTTCAATTAATATGATACAACAACATGTCCCTTTCCCATAAAGTCACTCTTACTTTATTGTGTATTTCCTTGATCATATGCATAAGTTGACGTTGAATACATTTTKCTATCTTCACTTTGGTTGGTTATTGTTGTCTTGGACTTGACCTCATGAGAGCACTGGAGYGAAGCGGGAGCAACAGAGACCTAAGGAAGTGATATCAAGGTATGTCACTTATTCCTCCCTATTAGCAGATTCAATGATTACAACTTACGGAAAGAGTCATGTCGTGTCCTGTTTTGTTCTAGATCCAGGTGGATCTAGGGAGATTTGTTAGTGTCCGCACCTACCGATTAGTCCGATAACAATAACTAGTTTAAACAGAGCTTTAAAAGAGTCTAAATAAAACTGTTTGTAACTGAAGTGAATGCACGCATGGATCGGTTAAGGAAAAACATGGAACTCGAATACATTTTGATGGCAGGACGCTTCTTCCATTGACTACAATGTTATTTCCAACCTGCAAGAGAGAAATGTGAAGGCTTTAGTATCTTTACTAGTGTCCAAGTCATTAAGTAATGAGATAATTAAAATAAGTCAAAGGCATAACTTATCTTGGATCCCGATGAATATCAGATCATCTTTGTTTTCCCTTGTGAAGTATTTGATCCATGACCCAGGAGGAGGAGTGGGTGCATAACCATTTGATGGGATCCCTCGCAAAACAAAAGGGACCCATCATCAAATTATATCCATGCAAAATTATTCACTTGCGAAATAAAAGGAAGAAAACAAACATTTTAATCAATTTATGTTTCTTCTTCATCCCGGTACATGTCTTTAGATTGTAAAATACAGAGAATAGACACAAAATAAAGTACATGATGTAATCAAGTGAAGGAACCTTTAACAAATAACCTAATCGAGTGGTAGTGATATCGAGCTCTATTCCCACAGAGGATAAAACAATACAATATGTTCATTGAAATTGTCTTTTTTTTTACATAACAAGTCATCAAAGCGAATTACTTTAAAGTAATTACCAAAAATACTCTATAGAGAGGACCAAGAAGAACGGAGTAATTTTACTCTAATGAAGTCAACAATAAAAAAAGATCTACCTTTTATTTCCAATAAATCACAGATACAAATTTCGACAAGACTAATGTTCACAATAAAGAAATCAAAAGTGTTTACAGAGGCACATGGAAGTGATATGGGGACATACAATTACTGTAAGAACCTAATTGGTATGTTAAATATAATAATGCAAGTAACTTCTAAATTCTGTAGACAAAGATCTCATTATAGTAGATGAGCTAGCAAGTGAAGGTCGTTGTTGAGATGACTGTAATGTTTTAGCATAGATTAAATCTTATCATACATAGCATGATTTTTCTGAGATGAGTTCTGATCTAAGGAGTTAAATATTCATTGAGTACCTACACGAAAACTTTGAAAGCTTTAAATAGGGAAAAACTTGGTTCAACTTACCTTTACGAACAAACTAAGTTTGGATGTAAGAATTTAACCATACAAAGATTAAAATAGTCAAGTTTGTAACGAATTTAATAAGAACAATAGACTTCGCAAGTTATGACTAACTCCTGGATTAGCAAGAACAACACAATAATTCTTTTGAGCAATGACTCTCATCAACGAATTGCACCTACTTAGCCTCAATATTGATGATTATTGTTATACAGAACTTCTAGACAAGTGTCCATGAGGTGTAATGACCTCCGTTCAAATAAAAAACCAAATGATTAAAACAAGACACAAAGGATTTAACTTATGGCAACGTTCTACAGTGATTTCCAACCACGAGTATGACTAGGGAGAAAACCAAAAGCGTATGGGCTTGAGGACTTATTATCAACATAAAAGAAGCAAAATAACCCTATCTTTTGAATCAAACTCGACTGATAAACTTAAAGGATTAAACATAGCATACAAGTGAATCCTTTATCATAGTGGAACCCACAACGAGATGTATAGAAAGGTGTATCTAATATTAGGGTCCAACCTTCAAACCAAAAAAAAACACAAGGAGTGTGACACAAACCCTAAGAGAATGTAATTGTACTAGAGGACGTATTGTATCAGAGAATACATTATGTAGAGAATGCATTATCAGAGAATACATTATGTAGAGAATGCATGGCACAAAATATCCTTTACAAAGTTTTACAGAGTATGCAGTTACTTACCTGTGTTGGTGGAGAACCCTTCCATCGCGTTATTTTACCTTCATACCTCACCAGAGTTAAACCGCACCAGAATCGCAGGTCGTGATGAGTAACACAGTGAATGAGCAAATGAAAATGAGACCAAAGGGCGGACTACGAGGGACGTAGTGGCACCTCGAGCCTCCGATTCATGGGAAAGAGAGACTGGTACATTATCCACACTACTGCCATGTGATTTCAACTCAAGTGGAGATCCCACATTGGGTGGGTTGCTATAGTGTCAGGGCACATAGTACTGGTAGGTCCTATCATCATTAATGGACCTGGCATGACTTGATTTCCTACAAGCTATAATGGCCTAGGATCTATTATGGTTTGGCATCCACCTCAATATGAGTTTCAAACCTCTTTAATGTTGTGTTGTATGTGTATAATCCCTCGATCGAGGTGGACATAGTTAGCACTTTTTTAGGGTTATAACTTAGTGGAAATGTTTGCATCGTATACCTTGTTTAAAATATTATTAGTTACACCATGGTATCATGGTATTATTATGCATATGTATAACCCAGTGCATAAATGCTAATTATGTCTCCTAGTTTAACTTTATGTCCACTAGTGTGTAACCTTGTTTCTAGGGTTACATCTTTTACAAGTTTTGTTATAATATAACTATTACACTAATATAGTGTGGATAACATGGGTATGTTGTAACCGTAGTATTTATGATAGGGACGTTGACAATCACAATTACAAATCTAAAAATATAAATGTATGACTCTAATGTATTAGTATGGTTGCATAGTTCATGTTAAATTAGGTTATGAGTTAGTATGGCTACATAGTTCATGTTAAATTAGGTTATGAGTTAATCTAATAAGAACAATGTGTTTTAACGGACCATAAGAATGTTTTAACGGACCATAAGAAAACGATATACGTTGGGTTTTAAATCTCCTTCAAACTTTCAATAGAGTAAAAACACATATGTGCACAAAGTGGAATAACATTTATAAGAAAATATCTTTATATATAAACGAGTTTGGACAACAATAGACTCCAGTAAATTTTTGTTTTATTTAGTGAAATTTGGGGTACATTAGAAAAGGCCATGCATAGTATATGTTAAGAATAAAACATTGCATAAGTTATTGAATGTTGACTTTTGTGTAAAGTATAAGTAATATAAGTTATAAATTATATAGTAAAAGTCATGCATAGTATATGTTACAGATTATAAAGTAGATGTAGGTTGCAACTAGTATGGATAAAAAATTGCATAACTTACAAATATTGAATTTTTGGAAATTGGAGAGTATCATATTCTCAAGGTTGAAAAGTGAAGATTAAGAGGGAAAAAAAGTTCAAGCTTTCAAAAACATTACCCAAAAACTACATGTAACTATCAAGAGGTAAGGCTCATTAATATTAAATTGAAATTGCAGTGATGAAAATTGTCTTAGTTTGGCTGAAGTTAGAAAACACCTTCTTACACACTTAATCTCTCATTATATTTAGTTTTGGAGTATCCACATTTAAATACATTCCCACCTGTGTTTTTAATGTTTTGATGAAAAAAATTGAAAAAACACATATAATACATATTATTTAAAGTAGGTCTCTCAAATTTATACTAAATTTATACTTTAGTGGAGAAAAATGGAGTTTCAGGAATATGTCCAGAAAAGGGCTTCCTGAAAGGTTTAAATCGTTGGCCCGTTAGACTAGGCTATGAGTAGTGAATTATAGTTCAGCCAGTTAAAAGTCTGCCACAAAAAGCACCTTGCTTCTATTAGCATAATAAAAGATTAGGAAACGAATTCTTCACTTCAACCGGAGTTTAACATTGGAATTTCTGCAGTAAACCGGAGATTAAATAATCAAAGTCAATAAATAGTTGTGGGAGTGAAAATTCTGCATATTTATTTTTATTTACTATAATAGAGCTAGATTTAAACTCCATTCATATCTTGTATAGCTAATAAGCTCTGGCTTCTCTGGCTTTTAGTTCAGGTTAAGTTAATTGAATATGAGCGCACCTAGAATGAACTGGATCGCAATTTATCATTATTGGAATTCCACATAACCAGAAAAAAAGGGTATGTCAAACTTAGAGCATCGTCGTTGCTTGCTAGCAATGCAATTCGTTTTAGATATACTTTGCATTTCGATAGTTGTGGACCCGTTCTATGAACCCGAGGATTTTCGTTAGGTTCTGTTGCACCTTGCATCTGTGCACGCTGCATCTGTGTTGCAACAAGTTAATATTAATACCAAATTTTCTGTTGCAATCCAAAACCAAGACAAGCTTTATAGGGCTCAATTTTAGCTCTTGTAGATAAACTTATGTAACCAAGACAAGCCTGACAGGGCTCCATTTAGATCTTTTAGATTAACTTATGTATTTCGATACCCGTGGAATCTTTCTTTGAACCCGGGGATTTTCGGTAGGTTTTGTTCACCGTGCATCTGGTTAAACTAGATAATAATAACACCGACTTTGCCATTGCAATCGAAAACCAAGAGAGGCTTGATAAGGCTCAAGTTTATCCGGTTATTATTTCCGTAGTCAAACCTGGTCGCTATTGGTCGCTATTGATTGTATCGCGTGTTAGGCATTTTGGTCGTCACCATTGGCACGTATTCGTCACTCCCAATGAAAGGTCCCGCCTTTCACGTCCATAATTATTATAAGGCGATAAGACAGCGATACCTACACTAACATCAAAATTTCTTTCCCTCCAATATGCTTGAATTATTCTGGCTTACCCTGATTCATGGTTTATTATAATCCATTAGAGCAATCAGAATCTGTAAAAGCCTGACGACCGGGAAACCACGTGTTTTGTGCACTATCAACCTTGTCACTTAGTGATTTCATTCGGAAGCCATTGGCCCATCAGCTAGCTAGATCTTCATCCTCCATCATAAGTGGATAAATTCAGTTCCCGTGGGCGGCCATACAAATATCAAGAAGAAACATAGCGGCCAAATTGCATTGTATTTCTTTTAAAAAATATCGCTCGTATTAAAAAGGATCAGACCAACTTCACGTTATTATCACAATTACTTCGTGGACCAATCATTCAATTTCAGAGTGACCGTATGCCTTAACCTGATGGGATGGCATCATGTGGAAAACGGATTGTTGTCTCTTACAAAAGTGATGTGCTATTTAGAGCCAACCTAAATAGCCCACCTTCATGTGTTATATTTTGGGATGATTTATACGTACCATATAATAGGTCAATGATGGACAATGTGTCTTTTACATCATGTTTATTTGATAGTAAATAATATAATATTCAATACATAAAAAAAAAGGACACATATTTAATCATTACCTTATTATATATATAACATAATTTTATTATATATCTCGAAAAATTAACTTAAATTAACTTATATTACAAGAATAATTTTCTTTTAATCTTTTCCTTCGTGACCCTACAATTTTTTATAATTTTCTTATTTTCATAGAACATTGTAAATTATCATTTAAACTCACAACTCCATTGTAACCGACCAATGGATTCCTTAGAAACATACATAGTAATCGGTAATAATTATGTTAATCTTAAAGAGACGAACCGACTTTAATTTCCAAACAGAAGATCTCCATCGCACGCCACGCCGCGCCATGTCCAAATGTAAGCGTCGGTTTGACATAAATTTTAATGGGATAAAAGTATAATCCTTGTATTGAGAAGGGCCAAGAGACCCTATGTGCTTTACCTTGTTACATTTACCTTGCTACATGTTAGAAAGTAATCATTTCACCGCCTTTATGTAAATGGTGAATCGGTGGTTGTCTTGACTCTTGAAGACTTGAAGATTAACTACTCATTACAATTTTGTCATACATTATCTTAAACAGTTACCACAACTTTTCAAGGCAATCATACACCAACACCACCTTGATTAAACTTTTTAGAAGATCGAAGGGGCATTTTGTTAGTGTTTTAAATACCACAGTTGAAATTGTAATTGAGACATAGACAAGAAGCTTGAAAGCATTTTGAATAAAATATGTTATGAATCTGTGTTTGGAGTGCTCTGCATTTATAATTTTGTTAATGACTTTGTAAACTCCATTTCGGGTTTTCTTCTTCTGGTCAGCTGTCGACTTGTGCAATTGAGTCCCTCACTTTCCATCACGCAGATACCAGAAACCTCCAAGTGTTGAGTTCACGGCTTGTTCGCAATATCGTGACTCGTGAGTATTTGTTTCATTTCATCTTCGTGTTGGGTGCTTCAATCGCCGAGACCCGAAGTTCTGGGCCCCACACCCTTCTCACTTCTCACGACTTGGGGATGATCGTTGTGTTATTGTGCCTCACCTCTACAACTGTCGTGACCCGAAGTACTAGGCCCCACGGCCTTCTCACGTATCGCAACTTGGTAGTTATCGTTGCATTGTGTTTTTGTGTCTGGCCTTTGTAATCCCCGAGACCCGAGTGCCGAATTGTGCCTTCATTTTCTTACATTTGGTATCAGAGAAACCAGTCTATCCTGCAGTGCATTCTGTTAATAGCTCATTTCAGGCCAAATAATTCCTATTGATACCCAATTTCACTTTCCTATTTTCCTGCGTGAAGGTTTATTTGATTTCTTTCAAACTTTTATAAATGGTTGCGTCTGTTAGTAGTTCTTCTCAGATTCAGGTTCTTGTCCTTAGGGAGAAGTCATATGATTCCTAGAATATTCAGATGAGGACGATTTTGCGTTCTCAGGATTTGTGGACTTATGTTATTGATGGTTATGCCTAGCCAACTGATGCTGCAGCAAAATTGGATATGTCTAATGCTTACTGTGTTTTGCTGAAGGAAAACAAGAAGAAGGATAATGAGGCTCTTGGATGAATCCAGCAAGGATTAAATGAATCCATTTTTATGAAGATTGCTAGTGCTACATCTTCGAAGATGGCTTGGGACATTCTTGAAACCTGTTATCAAGGTGTGTCCAAGGTGAAGATAGTCAAGTTGCAGAACTTGAGAAGGGATTTTGAAAATCTAAAGATGAAGGATAATGAAAGTGTTGATACTTTCATGACTCAAGTAATGAGTGTTGTGAACCAGCTTAGGAAGTATGGAGATGATATGCAGGATAAGAGAGTCATTCATAAAGTGCTGAGAAGTTTTCCCAAGGAGTTTAAACCTATTCTGGTACCCATAGAGGAATTTAAGGATTTAAGTCAAATGCAAATTGATGAGTTAACTGGTTCTCTTGTTGCTCATGAATCTAGAATATCCAGATATGAAGAAGGATCATTCGAGCATGCTTTCAAATCCCAACTTCATGTTACCAGAGGTAGAGGAGGGTTTCATACTCATGGAAGAGGAGGTCGATTTTCTGGTCGAAGGGACAACATAACTGAATTAGAGTCTGAGCAGAAGTTTGAGCAAAATGCTCCTAATTTAAGAGGGAGTAGAAAGAAACCCTGGCAACAAGAAAATCAGAAGTATGATAAAACTAAAGTACTATGTTATTATTGTAATAAGTTTGTGCATTTTGCTAACAAATGTTAGAAGAAACAAGTAGATGTTGGAAGACAGTCTGGACATATCACAAATGAGTCGGAGGATCATCAAAATCCTATGTTTTTGACCTATAATGTCACTCAGGAAAGTGCTAGTGATATTTGGTTTTTGGATAGTGGTTGCAGTAACCACATGAATGGTAATAAGGATTTATTTTCCTTTATTGATAATAGTATTCAGTCTGAAGTAAAATTGGGAAATGACTGTAAGGTTACAATTAATGGTAAAGGTGTAGTTCTGTTTTACACTACGGATAATTTGAGAAGAAATATTGATGATGTTTATTTCGAGCCTGGTTTAAAATGCAATCTTATTAGTGTTGGACAATTGATGGAGAAAAAGTACAGAGTGTTCTTCAAGAACAAGGTATGTAAAATCTATGATAAATTTCCCAGCAAACAGTTGATTCCAAGAGTAGAGATAACCAAGAATAGAATGTTTCCACTTGTTATGAAAAATGATTTGAGTGGTTTTTTGATTGCTTATAAAGCTGGAATTCTAGATGAATCTTGGTCATGGCATTTGAGATATGGTCATTTACATTTTGGTGGCCTAGATCTATTACGAAAGAAACAGATGGTAAGGGGTTACCTTGTATTCAACATCCTACAAGCTCTTGTGAGAGTTGTATACTTGGAAACCATCACAGACAGAAATTTGTTTCAGGTGTTTCCTACAGAGAAAAAGCTCCATTGGAAATTGGTCACACAGATTTGTGTGGACCTATGCAAACACCTTCTTTAACTGGTTGTGTTTATTTTATGACTTTCATTGATGACTTCAATAGGAAGACTTGGTTGTATTTGTTGAAACAAAAATTTGAGGCCTTTGATGTTTTCAAGAGGTTTAAGTCTATGGTTGAGAATGAGAGTGGTCAAACCATTAAAATCTTAAGGTCTGATAGACATGGATGATTTTAGGGGCTAAATTTCCCTCATGGGCTAATTTTCCATGGTTTTTCCAAAAATGAGATTCGCTATTTTAAAAATGATTCGCCCAAATTCTATAGGATAAAATTATTTTACCTTAAAAATCGACAAAAATTTATAAAAACTATATAAAATCCTTAGAAATTTGAATATTTTTACAAAAATATCGCCAAACATTTATAGTTGGCATATGAAGGATTAGTAAGATTCGCCAAGGTTTCTACATTTTAAAATAAATTTCCATACTTAAAATCATCCCTGCTGACAGAGGAGGTGAATATAAACTGAATGAATTCATTGAATTCTATGATCTTCATGGAATTAAAAGGCAGTATACTTCTCAATATACTCCACAGTAGAATGGAGTGGCTGAAAGGAAGAATCAGACTATCATGGACATGGCTTGAAGCATGTTGAAAGAAAAGCATCTTTCACTGAACATTGGGGAGATGCAGTTATTTTCTCTGTTTTTATCTTGAATAGAAGTCCGACCAAGACTATGAGGGATCGTGTTCCTTAGGAGCCTAGGATGGTAAGCCTTGCAATGTTTCTCATTTTAGAATTTTTGGATTTGTTTCATTTGCTCATGTACCTGTAGAAATGAGGAGGAAGTTGGATGACAGAAGAGAGAGATGTATATTTGTTGGATATATTGAAGAGTCTATGGCATATAAAATCTACAATCCCATCACCCAAAAATATGTAATCAATAGAGATGTTCAATTTAAAGAAGATGAAGCCTAGGATGGAAGTATTCAAAAATCAATTTCAGAGGAAGTTGTGTTACTCTGTGAAGATGATGATGGAGCTGAGCACACTAAAGGATATGGACAGATGGTTCATCATGCACATACGCCTACAGCAAGAAGTCCAACAAGGAAAGCACCAAATTTCAACCCATCTCAATTTGGAATGCCCAAAACTCATGAGCGTGGTGAGCCATCTAAACATGGTGGACATCAAATAGATTCATAGGTAAGTTGTGCATCAAATCCTACTTTAGCATCATTAAGAAACAAACTTAAAGGACAAAAGACTATAAGTTAAAGAGAGTTATATGATCAGAATGAAGAAGTAGATCAGATTTGAAATTTTTCATTAATGGCATGTGATCCTGTAAGTTTTGATGAAGCCTCTAAAGAGGATGTCTCGATAAAAGCAATGGATGAGGAGATTGATTCCATTGAAAGAAATAACACTTGGGATATTGTAGATTTACCCAAAGGTAAGAATAGTATTGGTGTTAAGTGGGTTTACAACACTAAGCTGAATGTAGATTGTGAAGTTGAAAAGTACAAGGCAAGAATTGTAGTTGAGGGGTTTAGTCAACAACTCGACATTGATTACAATGATACATTTTCTCCTGTAGTAAGAATTGACACTATGAGAATGGTCTTAGCTATTGTAGCTCTGAATATATGGATCATGCATTAGATGGACATTAAGTCTGCATTCTTAAATGGATATTTGGAAGAAGAGGTTTATGTCAGACAACCTCTAGGTTATGAGATTGATAAGAATATAGATAAAGTTTACAAGTTAAGGAAGGCTTTATATGGATTGAAGCAGGCATCCAGAGTTTGATATAGCAGGATTGATGGATACCTGATCAGTGTTGGATTTAGCAGAAGTCCAAGTGAACCAACTCTGTATACAAAGGTAAACTAGGAAGGTAAAATTTTGATTGTCTGTTTGTATGTTGATGACCTAATTTTTACAAGAGATCTATTTGTAGATGATTTTAAAAATGCCATGAAAACAAAGTTTTAGATGACTGATTTAGGATTGATGAAGTATTTTCTTGGAATTCAAGTGAATCAATCTAATGATGTCATTTTTATTTGTCAAGCTAACAATGAAAATGAAGTGTTGAAAAGGTTTAGAATGCTGAATTGCAAGCCAATTGGAACACCAATGGCAACTAGTATTAAACTTAGCAAGTATGATGAGGGATCATATGTTGATCCAACTCTGTATAAAAGGATGGTTGGAAGCCTTATGTACTTAATGACAACCATACCTGACACTATGTTTGCTGTGAGTTTGATTTCTAGACTCATGGAGACTCCTAAGAGTACTCATTGGCAAGCAAGAAAGAGGATCTTGAAATATGTTGCTGGAACAACTGACATTGGTATCCGATACACATCAAATATACTGATAGTGATTTTGCAGGTTCCATTGATGATAGGAAGAGCACATCTGGGTATGTGTTCAGTATTGGATCTGGAGCAGTGGCATGGGCATCAAAGAAACAACCTATTGTGACTCTATCCTCTACTGAGGCAGAGTATGTTGCAGCATCTACAACTGCATGTCAAGCTGTGTGGATGAGAAGGGTCTTGAATGAATTGTTGCATGACCAGAATGATGCAACCCAAATTGTCTGTGACAATAAATCTTCCATTGCACTGTCAAAGAATCACATCTTTCACAAACAGAGTAAGCACATTGATACAAGGTATCATTTCATTCGAGAGCTGTTAAATGGAAATGAAATTTTTGTTCAGTTCTATAGGTTTGAAGAACAATTTGCAGACATATTTATGAAGCCTTTGGGAAATGAACTACTTAAAATTCATAAAAGAAATATTGGGGTCTGCAAACTGTAATGCATTGTTTACAACAATTTTGTTTTACATGTTTTAGTTTGTTTTTCTCTGAAATGATTAAGAGGGAGTATGCCAGAAAGTAATCATTTCACCGCCTCTATGTGAACGGTGAATTGATGGTTGTCTTGACCCTTCATGACTCAAAGATTAACCACCGATTACAATTTTGTCCTACATTACCTTAAAAGGTGGCCGCCTTAACCTTTCAAAGCAACCATACACCAACACCGTCTTGATTAAACCTTTTAGAAGATCAAAGGGGCATTTTTTTAGTGTTTTAAATACCACAGTTGAAATTGTAATTGAGGCACACACAAGAAGCTTGAAAGCATTTTGAATCAAATCTGTTATTCTGTGTTTGTAGTGCTCTGCGTTTATAATTTTGTTATTGAGTTTGTAAACTCCATTTTTGGTTTTCTTCTTCTGGTCAGCTACCGGCTTGTGCAATTGAGTCCCTCACTTTCCATCACACAGATAACAAAAACCTCCAAGTGTTTAGTTCACGGCTTGTTCGCAATATCGGAACTCGCGAGTATTTTTTTCATTTCATCTTCGTGATGGGTGCTTCAATCACAAGACACGAAGTTCTGGGCCCCACACCCTTCTCGTGTCTCGCAACTTGGGGATGATCGTTGCGTTATTGTGTCTCACCTCTCCAACCACCGAGACCCGAAGTAGTGGCCCCCACAGCCTTCTCACGTATTGTGACTTAGCAGTTATCGTTGCATTGTGTTTTTATGTCTGGCCTTTGTAATCACCGAGACCCGAGTGCCAAATTTTGCCTTTGTTTTCTTACACTACATTCCTTTGTCATTTCCATTTCCATTGGGCTTGCAGAACGGAAATTTACATAGGATAAATTAATGTGGTCGAATATATGAATACTACAAAATCGGTTTCAGTTTAAACCACGAGGGGCTGAATTTTGTTTTAATAAAAATATCTACTATATACTTAAAAATGGTGAATAACCTTCTTCTCACATCTAAAATGTATTTTAGTAATTTAATTTACATATAAACTATTTATCCCCAACTAGATGGATAGATAATTCATGGTGTACGTCAAACCTTTGAATAATAATTTAGAGATATCATTGTACGTTCTATGCAAATTATATATGTTGGCTTTGTCTACCTTACCAGGTAAACCATTTTATCTATAATGAATTTCAAGGGGATGATAATTTGGGTGTACAAACCCCCCAATGCCACATGCCCTTTTAGGTGTATGATAGATTAGGCTTATGTTACATTAAGAAATCAGCAATGCAATTATTATTGCAAGTTACACTAGACTTCTATGTGCAACCTCCAGTAGGGATTAAGAGTGTATTTTTCCTATGTATCGAACAATATGAACTATAATTTTTACTACGTAGACTCATAATCACGTATCATGTCAAATTATTTATTTCATGCGAATAATCTATACTTATTATGGCTTATTTTCATTATTTTGGATTAATCTAATTGATACGATGTATTATTCAAGTCATTGATGGAAGGGTTGAATCTACAACCTGCACTAAGGGTTGAGATATCATTTGTTTGGTTTGTCACTTTCTATGCACAAATGACATTGCAATTTCGTCCAAATGCATTATAGTTAGGATTTATGTCATGTTAATTTGGTTCAGTATGAATAATCTAATCTAGTTATAGTTGATTTTCATTGTTTTGTATTAGTCTAAATTGTTGTAACGTCCTTTCTGTTACAACAATAAGCGACGTACAATATGTAATTTGTTTTTTCTTTTCAATGTTGTGTTATGAAAATAAAACATCATAATGAATAACAACATCAATGATAATAGATTTTATCAATCATTAATTCTAATTAACAATTAAATATAGTGCGCGAACAATCATTCACATAACAAATCATAAGCCCTATCAAATCCAATGTACAACAACAATTATCAGTTATTTTCTTGGCGCAGCTCCTAAACACAAAATGCAATCATCTGTGAGAGAAAATTCCATTTTGCACAAGAAGACTAAAATCTAAGAATCATCAATCACTACCTTAAATTCCATTTGTGCGAGTAGTCCAAAATCTAGACATATTTTACATTAACTTTTCAATGCGTGCAATGAGTCCAATTTAGTCCACTAGACCTACATCACAATATTGAATTGCGCGCGAGAATTATATTCATTTACGCATGAGACATCGAATTTAATTCGTCAAGCTTAAGGGAGATAAATAACAAAACGATCATATGCCAACATCATTATAAGGGCGCAAGTAAAACAACTTGTTTCAAGGTGCGTGCATGATCTGTTTACTAACTTAAGTTTAACCAACATCAATCAATTCACCATGGCACAAGGGTAACATCATTGTTACCAACATACGTGAAAATTAATTATTCATTGCGTGTGAGAGTAAACAATCTTAGAACATTCACATGTGTGCAAGGTTAATTAGCATCTACTCCAATGCCAGAGTGATCAACCCTAAGATTAAAAGTGTAAGAGAAATATTATGAAGTTAAGACATGCCCACTTAAATTAAGGTGCACAGGAACAAATTGTTACTAACTCCCCATGCATCACCAGTGATGAAATGCGCACGTGTAATCTAGCTAGAAAATGGTACATCCATTGTTAATCCAATGCACATGCAATCCCATTTATTACAGTACAACATAAACATTGGCGCAAGTTAAAAATTTCATTAAATTAAGGCGCAGAAAAAGATGATCAATTCGTTAAATAAAAATTCATCAATATTGAATAATCAAGCGTATGAGCATCTATCCAATATTCGCAACTCAACAAATTCCAGACGCTTATCATACATTAATATCATGTATTAAGGCCAACTCAAAATATGGTCAACAAATTATTCAATAACCTATTATCGTTAGGTATTATGGTATTAAAGGTGATGGACCATCTAAATATTAGATAAACGTGGAATGAACATAGATCACATAGCATTAAATTGAATAAATATAAATGCCATTTATTATTGGAATTCAATCCCATAGTTCTTAAATAAAAACAAATATGATTATATTAATTGGAGCTCAGCACAATTAAATCAACGTAACTCATTCACACAATTATAAACATCTAATTGAACAATTAAGGAAATCACAATGATCATTCAATAAACATTTAGGTTGAACAATTGAGAAGCGTCTAGATGGACAATTAATAAACAATATTTCAGTTTTCCTGTAATAAACAATTAATAAACAATATTTCAGTTTTCAGTTAACAATTAAGAAACAATATTTCAGTTTTCCATTAATAAACAATTAACAAACAATATTTCAGTTTTCCATTAATAAACAATTAATAAATAATAGTTCAGTTTTCCATACCCCCACACATAGATAAAGAGAAAGCATGAGTCGTTGAGTTGGCCAACCGAACGAAGGGAGGATTCCCACAATCCCGCAGCTTGCCTTAATTTCTAGACCACTGAAAAAGTAAGTGGAATTTAGCAAAGAAATAGAAAATATAATAGCGCTGGCCAGGGGAATAAATCACTGCTCCAACTAGAAAAATAATTGACATCACGCCTGTGCAAACACATAGGAGGTGGTTGCGATTTCGCTGAGGTACGAAGAGAAACTCGTTGTACCCGAGGTCGAACGTTGAGGGAAAAGGGAAGTATCTTACTGAGCAAGGGAGGGAATTACACTGGGAAAGGCATGCTGGGAAACAAAACGTAATGACCGAGGGTGTGTCTTTTCGAGGTAGCCTAGTAATCAGCTTAAATAAAAACCAGAAGGATAAATCATTCTTAATCGGTTGGCACAGTAATCAAATATTTATATTATTTATCGTTAGGAGAAAAGTCTCGATTCACCGTTATGAATGGAGGCACTGCGCGACTGCCTCCTCGAGTATCCAATTGAAAGAAAGAAAAATCATAAATACACTTCTCTCATTGAAGCTTGCCAAATGATTGCACCTTGTGGTTGGCGAAGGGGTTGGTGGAAGTGTTAAATATAATGTAACCTCAACAGTCTGACTGTACACTGCCAGCGGTACTGGACAGCTGTACTTTCTATTCTTGTCTTGCTTGAGCCTATTTAGCTCAGCTATTTCCCATTGCATTGTAACCTATTCATTTCTTCTTACATTCTAATATACTGTTTTTTGTTCTATTCTTTTCTTTCTGCATTTCTTGCTTTACAATTTATCATGGTATCAGAGCTACAGTTGTAAGCCTCTTCACACAGGCTGGAGAGAAACATGATCCACACAACGCAGAGCTTCACGGATCTTGAGAGCACGCGACACAGTCTCTTTCACAAAGCTTGGAGAGTCGTCCGTCATACTCTCGAAAGATTCTCGCAGGAAACTTCCACGAGGAAGAAGACCGCCTTACGTTCAAAAGATCAACGTAGGAAGCTTGCAGAGGTTGCAGAGCATACTACGCTCGAAAGAACGAGGAAGCAGAGACCAAGAAAGAAGAAACTTTAAAGATTCTTGCACATTTTTCAAAAATCGTCAAAGATTGACGAAGAAGAGCTGCAGAACGGAAGAACGTTTAAAGAACTTGAAAAGATTCTTGCACATTTTTCAAAAATCGTCAAAGATTGATGAAGAAGAGCTGCATGATGGAAGAACATTTAAAGAACTCGAAGAATTCATTCAATTCGTTAAATATTTCTGCAGAAGGCAGAAACGTTGCATACTTCATGGACATTTGTTCAAATTCATGGAAGATTGTTAAACAAAGAAGAAGCGTTTAAAGAATTGCAAGAATTCTTCAAATCTGTCAAAGATTGAAGCAGAGAACAAAGAACTCATGAAATTCTTTCAAATCTTTGAAAGATTCACAAATTTTTCTTCCGCAAGAGAAAATTCCGTCAAATTCAGCAAAGATTGCGTCTAATGTGCAAAGAACAACCATTAAGGCCGTAAGATTCGTCTTGCGAACGGATCCGAAGCGGGAAACGAGTTTAGAAGGGACGAAGAGAGCACGGAAAAGAAGAAAGACTTTCAGCCGTTAGATCTTGCGCAAAGGACCGACAGTCGTTGGATCAGCGAGAAGGTGCACAAGGTTTAATCCTCTGGAGCGCACAGGAGAAATTTTTGACTTGTGAAGTCCCGACATCATCTGGACCGTCCATCAAGAGACAGGTGGCGAGATCTCGACATTTCACTGACTCGCAGGTGTAAAGGTCAGAAGATTGTCGTGAGAATTCATGAATCGCGAAATCACGAGTCATTCTGGATCATTGGATCAAGAAATATCGTGAGCCATTGATCTTATCCCATCGCAAAATCGGGAATCGGGAATTGGACGCGCAAAGGTGATTGCACTCCAAAAACTCCGATACGCGATATCGCAAAATCCCGAGAGGACTTGTGAGCCGTCCATCTCAGAGGACAGGTGGCAGTAGATCCAAGTGCCATGAAATCGGCATATCGAAGTTCACGGCTTTGAAAGACTGTCGCAACAAGAGTTCTAAACTCGCAAAATTGCGATTCACGAAATAGCGATAAGATCACAGCTGTCCATTCGACCGAACACGTGGTGGACATCGAGGAAACTGTCGGCGTTTAGGCAACCGCGATTTTTAGGTTGACAAAAACTTTGGAGTCGCAAGTCACGAAATTGCGAAATGACGCGGACTGTCCATCTTGAGGGGACGCGTGGCGTAAATCCGAGGACTCGGTAAAAGTCCCGAAAAGAAAAGGGCCATCGGCATATCGGGATTCGACGTTTCACGAATCCTGAGGACAAGAAGCACGAGTAGTTTGGAACTGCGAAGTCTGAAATCTTGACAAGAGGAAAGCTCCGTTTTGGGGCCCAGCTGAAGTCATCTCATCAAAAAGAGAGATCGAGAATCTCCACGGTGAAACCCCCGAAACAGACTTGAGCCATCCATCTATTGGGATGCACGGTGGAGATCAAAGGAATCGGGAAAGTCCCGAAAGGAAAGCGCCATCGGTAAATCAGAGATTGGGGAATCGAGGAGTCATAAGAGCTCGTCATCAAGGTTCACAAAGTCCCGATTTGCGATATCCTGATAAGATCTGAACCGTCATATCACAATGAGATCTAGACCGTTAAATTGTCTAAAGGCAAATTTCGCGTTTCGACAAATTAAAAGGAAAAAAACGGGAAAAGCCCATAGCGCTTTAACATTAAGGTGCGTGGTCACATTGCATGGTGACTAAGGCCAAACTCAAGGCCAATAAGATCTTTTCGGCCATCGGCAAATCGCATTTCGGCGATCGGAGGCAAATACAAAATTTCCCTCTATTTTTTTTTAAGATTTTTTTTTCAAAAAAATATGCCGTCTAGCAACTTAGGACCAACTCAGGGTCCGATTCTAATTGGAAAGAACTATGAGTTCTGGTCTCTTCGGATGAAATCTTTCTTGCAAGCACAAGAGTGCTGGGATCCAGTGGATCATGGATACGTGGAACCAGATCCAGCAGACCTGTCTGCCATGACTAATCAACAAAAAGTTGCTCAGGCAACACTGAGGAACAAAGAAAATAAAGCGAAATTCTGGATTCAAAATTCTGTGGATGATTCGATTTTCTCAAAAATCACAAGCGTTGGTACTTCCAAATAGGCCTGGGATATTATTAAATCTTCCTACCAAGGAAATGACAGGGTCAAAACAGTTAAACTACAGACCTTGAGAACGCAATTCGAGACTCTAAGGATGACAGAGTCCGAAAATGTGGATCAGTTCATGACCAGAGTCATGGGCATCGTGAAGCAGATCACTTTGACTGGCGAAGCCATCACTGATCAACGCATTATTGAGAAAATTCTCAGAAGTTTACCAAGAAATTCGAAATGGTTGTAACAACAATCCTTGAATCCAAGGATATGTCAAGTTTTTCCACGGATGAATTAATTGGTTCTCTGGTGACACATGAGACCAGACTACATCTCACAGATGAGTCAATCTCCAATGCTTTCAAAACTCAATTCTCCTTTAGCAGAGGGAAAGGAAGAGGAAGAAGCAGAGGTCACCAAGGAAGAGGGAGCAATCAAGGTAACCCTCACTCCAGTGGAGGTAACAAACAACAATATCCGAATCAAAATTTCCAAGGTCAAAGACAACAACAACAAAATCAACATTAGAATTTCCAGCCTCAAAGAGGCAGAGGGAGAAGGTCAAATGACAAAACTAGCATACAATGCTATTACTGCAAGAAGTATGGGCACTATGAATCTAAATGTAGGAAGAAGCAAGAAGATCAACTCTCAGGCAAAGCACATGTGTCAAATCACACGGGAGAAAACTCAAGAGGTATGTTTCTCTCATGCCACAAGACTGAACAACAACCTAAATATCTCTGGTTGTTGGACAGTGGATGCAACAATCACATGACAGGTAACAAAGATTTACTTTCATGCATTGATTCTTCAATCTCATCTGATATTACACTTGGAAATGATTAATTAGTCAAAATTCAAGAAAAAGGAACTGTTCCTATTCTTACTTAACAGAATGTAAAGAAAGACATAAACAATGTCTATCATGTTCCAGATCTAAAACATAATTTGCTCAGTGTAGGACAACTCATAGAACATGGCTATAAGGTACTTTTTGAGGGAGCATCTTGCAAGATATATGACAAATTCCCAAGCAGAAAATTAATTTATGAAATCCATATGACTCCAAATAGGATGTTTCCCCTTACACTCAGAACTGCAAATCTAAGTCAACCATATGCACAAAGTGCATCTACCTTGAATGAAACAATGGTTTGGCATACAAGATTTGGACATCTACCATTTCAGAGTCTAAGTCTTCTTCAGAAGCACTCCATGGTCAAAGTTCTTCCCATATTTAAAGAGCAAATTCCCCCATGTGAGTCTTGCATACTTGGAAAACATAAGAGAACTAGTTTTCCACAGTCATCAAATCAAGCCAAACAACATCTTGAACTTGTTCACACTGACCTATGTGGACCAATGCAAACAGAGTCAATAGGTGGTAGTTTTTACTTTCTAACGTTTATTGATGATTTCAGTAGAAAAATCTGGATCTATTTTCTCAGACACAAGTCTGAAACCTTTGCAAAATTTAAAGAATTGAAAGCAGAAGCTGAAAAACAGAGTGGCAAATATATCAAAGCACTCAGGTCAAATGGAGGAGGAGAATACAACTCCAAAGAATTTGCAAATTTCTGCAAATCACAAGGCATTATCATGCAAACAACAACCATGTATACTCCACAACAGAATGGAGTGGCTGAAAGGAAAAATCAGACAATAATGAATATGGCAAGAACACTTCTTAAAGAGAAAAGTTTGTCAAATAGGTTTTGGGCTGAAGTAGTAGCATGCTCAGTTTATCTCTTGAATAGATTTCCTACCACAAGTCTAAAGATGAAAGTTCCCCAAGAAGCATGGAGTGGGACAAAGCTCAATGTAGCGCATCTAAGGCTGTTGGACAGTGGATGCAGCAATCACATGACAGGTAACAAAGATTTACTTTCATGCATTGATTCTTCAATCTCATCTGATATTACACTTGGAAATGATTACTTAGTCAAAATTCAAGGAAAAGGAACTGTTCCTATTCTTACTAAACAGAATGTAAAGAAAAACATAAACAATGTCTATCATGTTCCAGATCTGAAACATAATTTGCTCAGTGTAGGATAGCTCATAGAACATGGCTATAAGGTACTTTTTGAGGGAGCATCTTGCAAGATATATGACAAATTCCCAAGCAGAAAATTAATTTATGAAATCCATATGACTCCAAATAGGATGTTTCACCTTACACTCAGAACTGCAAATCTAAGTCAACCATATGCACAAAGTGCATCTACCTTGAATGAAACAATGGTTTTTCATACAAGATTTGGACATCTACCATTTCAGAGTCTAAGTCTTTTTCAAAATCACTCCATGGTCAAAGTTCTTCCCATATTTAAAGACCAAATTCCCCCATGTGAGCCTTGCATACTTGGAAAACATAAGAGAACTAGTTTTCCAAAATCATCAAATCAAGCCAAACAACATCTTGAAATTGTTCACACTAACCTATGTGGACCAATGCAAACAAAGTCAATAGGTGGTAGTTTTTACTTTCTAACGCTTATTGATGATTTCAGTAGAAAAATCTGGATCTATTTTCTCAGACACAAATCTGAAACCTTTGCAAAATTCAAAGAATTCAAAGCAGAAGCTGAAAAACAGAGTGGCAAATATATCAAATCACTCAAGTCAAATGGAGGAGGAGAATACAACTCCAAAGAATTTGCAAATTTCTGTAAATCACAAGGCATTATCATGCAAACAACAGCCAGGTATACTCCACAACAGAATGGAGTGGCTGAAAGGAAAAATCAGACAATAATGAATATGGCAAGAACACTTCTTAAAGAGAAAAGTTTGTCAAATAGGTTTTGGGCTGAAGCAATAACATGCTCAGTTTATCTCTTGAATAGATTTCCTACCACAAGTCTAAAGATGAAAGTTCCCCATAAAGCATGGAGTGGGACAAAGCTCAATGTAGCGCATCTAAGGTTGTTGGACAGTGGATGCAGCAATCACATGATAGGTAACAAAGATTTACTTTCATGCATTGATTCTTCAATCTCATCTGATATTACACTTGGAAATGATTACTTAGTCAAAATTCAAGGAAAAGGAACTGTTCCTATTCTTACTAAACATAATGTAAAGAAAGACATAAACAATG
>ML786181.1:532093-565172 GCA_009831015.1 Picea engelmannii | reverse complement strand
GTAACAAAGATTTACTTTCATGCATTGATTCTTCAATCTCATCTGATATTACACTTGGAAATGATTACTTAGTCAAAATTCAAGGAAAAGGAACTGTTCCTATTCTTACTAAACATAATGTAAAGAAAGACATAAACAATGTCTATCATGTTCCAGATCTGAAACATAATTTGCTCAGTGTAGGGAAACTCATAGAACATGGCTATAAAGTACTTTTTGAGGGAGCATCTTGCAAGATATATGACAAATTCCAAAGCAGAAAAATAATTTATGAAATCCATATGACTCCAAATAGGATGTTTCCCCTTACACTCAGAACTGCAAATCTAAGTCAACCATATGCACAAAGTGCATCTACCTTGAATGAAACAATGGTTTGGCATACCATATTTGGACATCTACCATTTCAGAGTCTAAGTCTTCTTCAAAATCACTCCATGGTCAAAGTTCTTCCCATATTTAAAGAGAAAATTCCCCCATGTGAGCCTTGCATACTTGGAAAACATAAGAGAACTAGTTTTCCACAGTCATCAAATCAAGCCAAACAACATCTTGAACTTGTTCACATTGACCTATGTGGACCAATGAAAACAGAGTCAATAGGTGGTAGTTTTTACTTTCTAATGTTTATTGATGATTTCAGCAGAAAAATCTAGATCTATTTTCTCAGACACAAGTCTGAAACCTTTGCAAAATTCAAATAATTCAAAGCAGAAGCTGAAAAACAGAGTGGAAAATATATCAAAGCACTCAGGTCAAATGGAGGAGGAGAATACAACTCCAAAGAATTTGCAAATTTCTGCAAATCACAAGGCATTATCATGCAAACAACAACCAGGTATACTCCACAACAGAATGGAGTGGCTGAAAGGAAAAATCAGACAATAATGAATATGGCAAGAACACTTCTTAAACAGAAAAGTTTGTCAAATAGGTTTTGGGCTGAAGCAGTAGCATGCTCAGTTTATCTCTTGAATAGATTTCCTATCACAAGTCTATAGATGAAAGTTCCCCAAGAAGCATGGAGTGCGACAAAGCTCAATGTAGCGCATCTAAGGACATTCGGATGCATAGCATACGCTCAGATACCTTCCGAATTAAGGAAGAAACTTGATGACAAGAGTGAGAAATGTATTTTCACTGGATATAGTGAAACATCTAAAGCTTATAGGCTTTACAATCCAATCACCAAGAAACTAATTCTCAGCAGAGATGTAAAATTTCTGGAAAATCAGTTTTGGAATGATTCAGAAAATCAGCAGATGGACAGTCAAAATCCATTGCTGCCAAGTTCTGAAAACACAGAAAATTTAGAACAACAAGTACCTCAAAATATTCTTCCAATATTGCAAGTACAAAGACAACCTGAAAATTCTCAGGATAACTCAACTTCCAGCAGTGAATCATTCCCTGAATCACAAAATCAGAGAACTCAAAGTTTGAGAGAAATCCATCAGCAGTTGGATGACTTTGAAAAACACAACCTTTTTTCTTTAATGTCATGTCAACCTACATCTTTTAAGGAAGCAGCTAAGGAGCCACATTGGGTTCAAGCCATGAACTAAGAAATTGACTCCATTGAGAAAAATCAGACATGGGATCTTGTTGATTTGCCAAGTCACAAGAAGTCTATTGGTGTCGAGTGGGTTTACAAAACTAAACTCAATGAAAAAGGGCAGATTGAAAAACACAAGGCAATACTTGTTGCCCAAGGAATATCACAACAACCAGGTACTGATTATGGTGAAACTTTTTCTCCAGTAGCAAGATTAGACACTGTAAGGACTCTATTGGCCATAGTAGCCCAACACAAATGGCAAGTATACCAGATGGATGTCAAGTCAGCATTCCTGAATGGTCTTTTAGAAGAAGAAGTTTATGTCAATCAACCACCTAGATTTGAAGTCCAAGAGCATCCAACCAAAGTATATCGGTTGAAGAAGGCCTTGTATGGCTTAAAGCAAGCTCCAAGAGCTTGGTACAACAAAATTGACACTTATCTGATCAAAAGTGGTTTCAGCAGAAGCCAAAATGAGCCAACTCTTTATACCAAAACAGATCAGCACGGTAAAAATTTGATTGTATGTTTATATGTTGATGACATGATCTATACAGGAATCTTGAGTTAACAGATTTTAAACATGCCATGCAATCTGATTTTGAGATGACAAATCTTGGCATAATGAAATATTTTTTAGGAATTGAGGTTCATCAATCAACTAAAGGCATTTTTGTCTGTTAGCAAAAGTATGCAGCAGACATCCTCAAAAGATTTCTTATGGAAGGATGCAATCCAACAAAACCCCCCATACCACTAGGCACAAAATTGAGCAAGAATGATGAAGGTCCTACAGTGGACTCTACCCTGTACAAAATTTTAGTAGGCAGTTTGTTGTATCTTACAGCAACTAGGCCTGACATTATGTATGCAGCTAGCCTTGTTTCCAGATTCATGGAATCCCCCAAAGATTCTCATTGGAAAATGACGAAACAAATTTTGAGATATGTTGCAGGAACTCTCAATTTCAGCTTATGGTACACTAAATCTGATAGTAATCAACTTTATGGTTACACAGACAGTGATTTTGCAGGCAACCTAGATGACAGGAAAAGCACATATGGACATGTTTTTCAACTGGGCATGAACCTAAGCTCATGGGCATCAAAGAAGCAACCAATTGTTTCAATATATTCTGCAGAGGCAGAGTATGTCGCAGCTACCTTAGCTTCTTGTCAAGCTGTGTGGCTGAGAAGAATATTGAAAGATATGTGACATACAGAAAAGGATCCAACTCCTATTTTCTGTGACAATACTTCAACAATTTCTCTATCTAAAAATCATGTGTTTCACAAGAAAAGAAAACACATTGACACTCGTTTTCATTTCATACGCGAGCTAGTCAATAATGGTGATATTGCACTACAATTCTTTGGTTCTCGAGATCAGCTTGCTGATATCTTTACAAAGCCACTAGGAAAGTCAATTTTTTATTTTCAGAGACAACACTTAGGCATAATTAGTGCTGATGATTGTAACTGTTGAGTTTAAGAGGGAGTGTTAAATATAATGTAACCTCAACAGTCTGATTATACACTGCCAGCTGTACTAGACAGTTGTACTTTCTATTCTTGTCTTGCTTGAGCCTATTTAGCTCAGCTATTTCCCATTGCATTGTAACATGTTCAGTTCTTTTTACATTCTAATATATTGTTTTCTGTTCTCTTCTTTTCTCTCTGCATTTCTTGCTTCACAATTTATCAGGAAGGCATTAGTGACATCTGGGCACGTGCTTCAACACAACATCAATGTAAAGGTCTCAGAACTACAGAGGCTAGTAGAACCCCATGAACGAACATATCCATCGGGGTGCAGGGAAGGATGGATCAGAATCCAAACTCAATTAAATTAGTGATGTCCTCTCCTGAAAAGGCAGTATATATGGGACGAGTCCAGGATCTCTAGGCTAGACTGGAGTGTAAATCATCTATGCCTTCTGTAAATTTGAAGTGTCAGATCCCATTGATCCCCTTGTTTATTTTTGTGACGGTAAGGTGCATCAAGGATTTAAGTAATGGTTCTACGTTTAAGGGATGGGTGATGCCCTGGTGCGTGGAAAAAAACTGGTAATCAAATTAATTAAAATATTTTAGAAGAACATAACTGAAAATAAAACTCATTATACTTTCTCAAAACTATTTTTTTTAACAAAATATCCACACGCAACAACATTAACCTGCAAAAATAGATTAGCGTAAAGATGATTTCTTACCTAAAGATAGGCGAAGGGCGTTAGCTTAAAATTTAAAATTACTGCGAGTGCAACCTCCCAATCCTCAATTGTTTCCCACTCCTCCATTCGATTACATCAATTAAATAAGGAGATCATGAAGAAAGGATTTGTGAGTCCCAAGGTCGGTCACTACACACATAGCATAACCAGAGGAACAGTACGAATTCACAGAGCTGGATGAAATGAGTGAGTCGCAGATTATATTTTAAGATACACAAGGGTAAAGTTTTATGCACCGAGAGTTATGGGTAAAGACAGACTGGAATCAGCCCACTTAGGAAAATTCAGTGAATGAAGCTGGGAGAGAACTCAACAAACCCAGACTGGAAGCTATCCAACTCAGAAATGATTCATTTAATGAGGTTGAATGAAAATAAATGAATAGAAGAGGTAAAACTCAAGGATCTACAATTAGATTATTGAGGGTAAGATCACACACAACAAAGGGTGTTAGGAGGAAATATTGTCGTTTAATTCTTTTGTAGTACTTGCCCAACTATTTAATTTGTCAATCCCAAGTTTGTAGGCTTACAAAGCACACACACTATATATGCACGATTGAAGTAGAAGTAATCTAATCTAAATTGCTAAAATGATATTAATCTAGGAAAGAATTGAATGACTAACTAGGAAAATAGGAAATTAATCTAGGAAAACAATACAATCATGTATGACAAAATACATAAGTGAGCTCACATAATAAATCAATCTCAAATTATATTACGAGAATCAAATGACAAAGCATGAAATAATAACAATGAAAGAATCAAAGCTAATAATCCCCTTCTCCTAATTACAAGACTAAATTATGAATTACCTTCTCCTAATTACAAGACTAAATTATGAATTACCTGCCTCCCCATGAAGAGAGAACACTCTCTTATATACATGAGTGTCATAATGAAAAATCCACTATTGTCTCAACCACTATCAGCTACTTTCCCATTATTACAAGATATGATCCCTTCAAATCCTCCACACATCTCTCACATATCTTAGATAAGATATGCCAACTAAATTTTCCATGATCTTCTCTCTTTCAAATCTTTAAGTTTGAAGATGTAATTCGAATTTGAGGATAGGTGGTGAATTTTGGCTTTGTTGAAATCTTCAAATATGCCTGCACACATCATCAAACTCATCCAACCTTGAGATATAATGAAAATATGTTAATTTCTAATATTTAATCACAAATTCAGTTATAATACTAAAATGAATAAAGTGGAAAATAATAAGGTGAAACCCAAATGTATGTATGGAAATGGTATAATAAAAGGTTAATGGGATGATGGAATGTAATGAATAATGAAGGAAAAGGTGGATGAAAATACGACATTTATGAGGCCCAACATCACCCCCAACTCAACTTATTTCATGCCCTCATGCAACCATGCATGGATCTTCTTAAGAAATTTTGGCATTCAAACTATAGATTTGATGATGTCCTTTTAACAATGAATGTTTCCAGGGTATGAAATACAAGAGTAATAGCATGTGAAATACATGAGGAACAACTTACATTTTCTTATGTTTGGTTCTTGTTTGACAACCATGAATACAAAGAATGTTGGTTCTTGTGTTAACAACATTCATTTCACTTATTGATTTTCTTGTTGCAATAATTTATCCATATACTCACTGGAAACAATAATAAGCTCTCAATGTGCATAAGAAAGCATCACTGTGTATAAGAAAACCTTTTCTTTATCTTTATGAATCATGCCAATATGTATACCGATTGAAATGCAAAAAAGTGTCATTGGAAAAGAAATGTTAGTGAATCATAAATGGAATGATGAGATGGTAAAATGGAATAATGGTAATGAATATGTAGTGAATATAGGTTCCCTCTCCCCCCCCCCAACTAAAGTGGTTGCATATCCTTATGCAACTTGGCATAGGTTATGAAAGTGAAAAAGGAAATAGAGCATGGTGAGGGAATTTTCAAAAGTTATTCATTAATAGCAAATAAGGATTTTCATGATGAAATATTAGAAAAGAATATACCTCCACTTACCCAACACAATTCAATAGGAATATGGTTGGTGCTGGAGAACGGAAGATGTCACTGTTGCAGGATCATGAAAATAGAACTACTAATGATGTTGTTGTTGTAACTGGATCATGGGAAGTGAAGGAATCTAAACTGCTACTGCTGAATCATGAGAAATGTGGAAGGAAAAGAATATGAAACTGTGGTACTCTCATAGATCTAAAATCAAACTGCTGCAACTTCTGAGGGGATCATGAAAAAGTGTATAGTCTTCACCCGCTACAAATCGATGGTACAATTCTAGTCATGTGAATAAATGTGTCGATGTCAATGATGAAGAGAAATCATTGGATTACCGACCACTGATAAATGTCATTAACCAATGCGAGACAAACTCACCCGTGATGTCAATGAGCACCAAGGTACCTGTGTACATCTTGCGAAATGTGAATATATGGGTTGATCTCGAGCCACTTGCAAAATCTGACGATCAAGGGACATTGATGTATTCCCATGATTGTCGATGAGAGAAATTTTCATTAAGGCATGCAATCCTCAAGGTACTCAAAAGGAACTCTAGTCTATATCCCAGATAGGTGTTGATTAAGGTTGGTTGTCATTGATGTCAACCCTTGAAGAAAGCCCCACAACACAAAGGTTTGGGTAATGGACCCAATATTGTTTTATGTAAATATGACTCATTATTGTCTTGTCATGGTTGATAATAAGTAAAGATGGATGAACTTCAAAGTGGTCCCCTTATGGTGAAATCCCTCACAAGAAGACGCTTTGCGGAGTAAGATAACCCATGATTAACTGTGGAATAATGAGATCCTAGATGTATAGTGATTTTCATTCCATTTTTGGTGGTATGTGGAACATCACATAACTCCTCACGGTTAGAGAGTTATGGCCATGAGAAGTTGGAGACCCAGGTTTGGGTAATGGACCCAAGTTTGCATGATGAATAACGGTATGAGTTATGATATATTTTTAAATAATAATATTCTATATGGATAGTACATGTCATTCCATTTCTGGTGGTATGTGAAATGTCACATCACTCCTCACGATTTGAGAGTTATGGCCTTACAAAGTTGGAGGACCCTCATATGTCATCTAGAAGCCCCAAAAGGTCAAAGTAGTCAAAGTGGTTTAATAGATTTTAAAAGGTCAATAATAAAGTGAAGTAATGAGTGTATTATAATTCAAAGTGAATACAAAATAAATTATTTCAATAATAGATTTAATGGAGAAATTATAAGTGAGTTAACCCTAAAATAAGGAAAGTGGGACCAAGTGACCTAGAAGATGTTTTTAAGGAAGCTACTTAGAGAGTATAAATAAGAGGCAAGGCTCTCTCATTTTAATCACACTTGAGCATATTGAATATCTATAGATTTTTGAGGTAACCAAGGATATCTAAGCCAAAATTATAAGGGAAGGTGAAGAAAAGAAGGCCAAAATGAAAGGAAGGATAAATTCATTTGATGGTGCTTTCTAAGGTATGTTATTTATAGGTCATCTCACAATTATATCTATAACTTTTTTTCTGCAATGATTCAGACCGTGAAATTTCTATTCCATTGAGAAAACATATCCAAGTATATGTGGTAAAAAATCCATCTTGTGGGTCATTGTATTTTGGGAGTTACACTCTGTGGAAAATATGGTTTGTGGCAAGTCCTAATACTAGTCAAAAAAAGGTGTTTCAGGTAAAAACATCATAACTTATTCATAACAGATCCAAATTCAGTGAAACAAAATGTGTTGGTTAGGGTATAGTCTTTAGTATGTTGTGTATCATTTTTAGATCAATTCAACAAATATTATGTGTAGGGACCGCTCTACAAGGTCGCTTTCTAGAATAAGCTAGAATTCAACAAGGTATGTCATTTTTGCTGTAACTCATTTTCTGAGAGGTTCCAAGTAGTGAAACCTGGAGGAATTGCATAAACACACTAAAGAACATTGTGTATCAGTTTCATATCTTTATACATTACAGGTACAAAGTTATGATTACTTTAAGTTAGGGTTTTTTACTAATCCAAAACTAGGCATGTGAGACTAAAGAAAAGTTTGATGAAAATGCTAGTCTCTTGTTGTTGAAGTTAAGGAAGGTTTGCGGGAATGTGATCATATACATTAGGTCTATTACAGAGCTACAAATCAGTTTTATATGATGAAATTGATGAGCCCTTTTGGTTGCGGTACATGTTGAGTACATGGTTGAGACAAGTAGTTGATGAGTTGGCACATACATGAGGTGTATAGTTGATGATGTTGGTACATATTGATGATTAGTTGAAACATGATTGGTACATACTTGGTACATGGTTGGATGCACATGTTTATGGTACATGTTGATTACAATTTATTTGGTACAAGTTGATTAAAGGTTGATGTACATGTTGATGCATGGTTGATGCATGGTTCAGATTTATTGATACAGGTTTACAACGGTATATCTCACAGTGACAGGTTGACAGTGGTTCCATCATTCTACTTCTACTTTAGGGTGGCAGGATGGGGCAAGGACAGGTGGTTGTAGCCACCTTCCGGTTGTAGCCAGAGAACATAGGGGGTTGTAGCCTCCTTCTGGTTGTAGCTAGAGAATTGGGGAGTTGGACCTTCCCTCGGGTTGTAGCCTGAGAAACTAGGAGCCTCCTTCTAGTTGCAACTGGAAAACAAAGGAAGTTGGTGCTTCCAATGAATGTAATTCTTCAATACATATAAGAAAAAACATTATGTGGTTTTCTCCCGATTTGGGTTTCCACGTAAAACACTGGTGTACTATGTATATGTATGTGTATCTTTGTTCATTTGTTCATGGCTTATTTACTCTGTAGTTATTGGATGATAATTATTCATTGATATAACACTTAGATTATATGGTTAAAAATGATTAAATTTCTCTATTACTCATTCACCTCCCCTCTCAGTAATCCAACAATAAGGTGTCGAGGTCGATGGGATAATATTGTTGAAAGGTGGGCCTTAAGGAATCACACATCAGTCAACACGATTTTGTAAAAATATTGGTAGGACTATAGATGGAAATATCTCAGTAGAAACAATGTTTATGGCAAGGAAATCAAGGCAATGTAATCATGGAAAGGGAACTTGACTAGTTTTATTGACAAGGAAAAATAAGGAAGTAATGTATGTGACTCATAAAGATAGGTGTGTGAAATCATGAAGGATAATTTAATGGAAGATAGGATTCAACACCAGGATGACTAATCATCTTTGAAGGAGAAATGGGATAGTGTAACAACATAAAATTTAGCAAAATGCGGAAATATGGGTGTCACAACATGTAAAATTGAAAACTAGAAATGTTGGTGCAACCTCATAGGAAGTTAAAAAGTGGAAATGATAGTGTATCAACATGATCATTGTATAACATCAAACATCAAGATGCGCAAAAAGTTGTTGTGTAACAACATCGTCATGAAATGTATAATTAAGATCAACTCCTTCAAACTATTTATCAAAGCATATTTTTCTGAAAGATTTTGTGATTCTTGAAAATCACATCAGCCTTAAAATTAGTCGTCTCCGATCCTGCAAAAAGCTTAGTACAAATCTTGCATGAAAACTGTGAGAATTTTGAAAAACATATCATGTGGGAATAAGTACGACTGTGGTAAATCAAAGAAAATAGAATGTGTTTTGATACCTGTTGTTATTGCGCTTGTTTCATCGTTGATCGTTGTGTGAAATGTATTAAGAAAAAAAAATTAATGTTAAGCGTAAAAACATGTCTTGACTATAGTTTTCAGGAATGAGATTTCCATTTACAATTTTTGACAATGTTTTTTATTTTAATAATTTTGATCTTTATAATGTTTTTGTGTGTTTCCATGGTTTTATAATTTTATTTTATTTTTATTGTTTTTGTTTGTTTGTTTTGTTTTTTTATTTTATAATAAAACAAAACAAAAACATATATATATATATATATTTTTAAATTGTTAACAAACAAATAAATAAATGGTGTTTATGTTATTTAATTAAAACAATGAGGCGCTTTTCTTCAAAGTCGGCGTCCTCAGTCGACTAGAGATCCTCATAACTTATGTTGGCATGGCTTGCAAATGACTCTAATTTACTAGTCACTCTATCATCAATGAGAACACCAAAAGAAAGCAACAAATCAACTTTATCCACTGCATAATTGGCATAAACACTCCCATGCATGCCCAACATCCCCAAGCTTTTCTCATGAGAATATGGAAAAGATCCCAAGCCCTTTAAAGTACTGGCCATCAGAATTCCTATATGATCTACAAACTCTTTGAGTTCCTAGCTAGCATTAAGGAAACCCCAACTGACATATAGGGCAAGTTTCTTAGAGTTAAACACCAAGCAGAGGATCTGTTCTATCTGAGAAATCTGTGGGGCCTTTGGAAGTATTTCCATATAGACATGAAGTTTTATTGCTTTGTTCCAATCTGGAATAGTCATCTGATGCTGAACATCCTTTGGGATATCAACTAAAATAGTTCTCGTCCTCTCAAATGCTGCAAGATAAAAGGCCTCGTTGATGACTTGGGGAATATCATCAGCATCTATGATCAAGTAATTATGTTTTTTCATAGACCTAGTCACCTCCACAATGGAGGATACCCTCCTTCATCATCGTCGATCTTACCGATCATATGGAACTTGTAACTAGTGAGCACATAGAATGCAAGGGTTGTCAATTATCCAAATAAAACACTAGTGCAGGGATATTGGTAAGCAATTATGGTGATCAGAGCATAAACTACAACATGTGTAAAGTAAATATAGTAGGCCACCACAATATAATACTACCTAAACAAAGTCAACTTCACAAATTCACCATTACCTTGCCATCGGTATGCGCAGCCCAAACAATGAGGAAGTAGATCACGTGAACTAATAAAAACATCTACTTCCATGTGAGCCAACCCTGGCATATGGCCCAATCTTCATCAATCGCGATAGTTGCAATGTTGGCCATCGTTGACTTAGCAGTGAAATCATGGGCGTATGGGTGTATGGGCATATAAGTCTGGATACGTCTCTTCATTTATGCTCAGAAGTCAATAAGAATATATACCAACCGGTCATGATCGTAAGCATTATCAACAACGCAAAGAAATCCGAAGAAGATGTGAAGAGAAGTGGGTGCATCCAATCTCTATTCGTTAATGGCATCGACTTTGGAACAAAAATTAATCATTCAATGGTGAAAAGACTTATTGCTTCAGGATATGGACTGATTGTTAATTAATTGGTGCCAGAACATTAAAGAACCATGATCTGCGAAGGGCTACAATTCAATTCTAGGCAACATGTGTGTAACCCTAGATATGGATCGCAGGCTATTTATTGATATCGACCTGTGGATATGGATAATCACAATCCTGCCACCAATTATCATAGAGATTTTCAGTAGTTGGAAACCACCATAAAGAGGGTATATTGATGCAAAGATATCGCAACTGAATTGTGATTTTGATTTTACGCAACAATAATTAGGTAAGGCAAAGAAATAATGGTTGCACGATCATGATTTGGTTCTTATTTTTCGGTAAAAAACCCAACACAAAGTGTCTAGTTTTTTATATGAGTCTTATATCGATCATGAGAATATTGGGAGTAGATTCAGGAAATAATCACACATATTGGTTATGGGAATCGCTCAAATGCCTGAAGATCTGTTAAGATATCAAGCAATCCCTTCAAAGATTGGAATGTCCAGGATTAAAAAGAAAATGATCATGTTTAATTTTTCCCAAAATAGATGCAACGAAAACATTTTACAGGATGTAATTCACTCCACGATTTACGTTCAATAGATAGTTATGTAACAACCAATTAGAACTGTTAATCCAGTCATGCATGCATGAATCTTAGGGGTATGGGCCATGGAAGAGGTGAAGGGAGGATGTTGCAGTGCAAGTTATCTCTCTAGCATGGCATGTGCAACTCAATTGACCAATGCAAAAATGTATGTTACCGGGTGAGTTTTGTATGAAGGTTTTCACTACAAGTAAGGTGAAAAGATGGGGATATTGGTATTAGTGTTGTGATTTGCACATCTATCAGTTGCAGGTTATAATTCAAGGGGTGTTGCAGCAACTCAAACCAGAAATGAGCAAGCGACTTCAAACCATAAACTATTGCAACAGGAAATAAAAATTTTCACAGTTTAAATGGAATTCAACCGACCACAATTTAGCACTGTTTTAGCATGCTGCGATAATTCAATGGGGAAAAACTCATGAATTTGCAGACCATTTATTATTATATATTTTTTTGTTTTATTTTATTTTATCATAACGCCACTATTGTTTTATTGTTTGCAGATCTCCAAATTTATTCAATCACTGTTACAGCAAAAACGTCACTGTCTCAGCAAGTAAAATTTCACTGTAATAGCATGTAAAATGTCGTTGTACCAACATGTTGTAAGAGCATGTAAATTTTTCGTTGTATCAGGATGATATAACAACATGTAAAATTTTTTCTATATTAGCTTGTTGTAACAACATGTAAAAACTTGGCTTTGTTGTATTCGTCTAAAAAAAAATTTTTACTGTGTTTATTTGCAGGTCAAAGGATGGGCGCAAAAACATTCATTCCTGAAATCAAAATCATCCCTATTTTCTGATCCTCGTGATCGCACGAAGCGTAGAGGAGAGCATACTTATTCTCGGTAAAAGCAAAATCTGATAATGAAAACAAAAAATAAAAATGAAATCCTACCTACTCTATGCTAATTACATCTTAGAAATCAATTACGTACAGTCAAATAACCAATGGATCCCAGCACATAATAGTAACAACAATATGTTCAGTGGCAATTTTTCGAATGAAAAATAGAATTTTAGAAGAATGAATGAATCTAGTTGTTGTAACTGTAAATTAAAAAAATTAAAAGAATCTAACTTGGTAGTCACTTGAAACCATTGTTCAATATATCTTTCGTAGGCATGATTTCCCTCACTCAGATCATCCTGCATCTCCTCATTGTCCTCCTCAAATTCCTCAGATGTTGATTCCTCGTTCATTTTTGGAGGAGTATTTAAGCTCTGGGCTGCTGTCAAGATATCCTCTTCCTGAGAAGAATAAATCCAAGCTTTCGCAAGGATCTGAGTGAGATGTTCCAAGGTGACACTCATAGTTAAATAATATTGCAAAATGGGTTCTTACAACACCCAAATGAAAATAAGAAAAAAGAAAATGACACTTGTTGAAACACATGAAAACCTTTTCACAGTTGCAAAAAGTTAAATTGCAGAAATTGAAACACTCCCTGCATGCCCTTACCCATATGTCACCTCAGATTTAGGAGCATGACTAATCACACTTGCATGAAAATTCAAACTAAACTTCATTCCATCGTTCTTCCCCGACAACGACGCCAAAATGTTAGGCAGAAATATTATCGTTTAATTCCGTTGTAGTACATTCCCAACTATTTAATTTGTCAATCCAAGGTTTGTAGGCTTACGAAGCACACACACTATATATGAAGGACTAAATTTGAAGTAATCTAATCTAAATTGCTGAAATGAAATTAATCTAGGAAAGCATTGAAAGACTAACTAGGAAAGCATGAAATTAATCTAGGAAAGAAATACAATCATGTGAAGAGTTGAATGACAAAATACATAAGTGAGCTCACACAATAAATCAATCTCAAATTATATTACAAGAATCAAATGACAAAGCATGAAAGAATAACAATGAAAGAATCAAAGCTAATAATCCCCTTCTCATAATTACAAAACTAAATTATGAATTACCTTCCTCCCCATGAAGAGAGAACACTCTCTTATGTACATGAGTGTCATAATGACAGATCACTATTCTCTCAACCACTATCAACTACTTTCCCATTATTACAAGATATGATCCCTTCAAATCCTCCACACATCTCTCACGTATCTTAGATAAGATATGCCAACCAAATCTTCCATGATATTCTCTCTTTCAAATCTTTAAGTTTGAAGATGTAATTCGAATTTGGGGATAGGTGGTGAATTTTAACTTTGTTTGAATCTTCAAATATGCATGCACACATCATCAAACTCATCCAACCTTGAGATATAATGAAAATATGTCAATTTCTAATATTTAATCACAAACTCACTTATAATACTAAAATGAATAAAGTGGAAAATAATAAGGTGAAACACAAATGTATGTATGGAAATGTTATAATAAAAGGTTAATGGGACTATGGAATGTAATGAATAATGAAGGAAAAGGTGGATGAAAATACAACATTTTTGAGGCCAAACAAAGGGTAAAATGAAAATAAAATAAAAAACTGATCAAGGCAAGATGGTGCATATCCATGCCCCTTTCATCAATGCAAAAAAGAACTGAAATAAAAATTAGGGATCCAATCTTTTAAAATAGAGAAGGGGTTTCACGAGGGAGAAAACAAGAGTTAAATCAACGATCACCTTCTATACTCTCGGAGAAAGCGTTGAGGAGGGAAGTCAATGAGAGAGAACTTATAATAATAAGGAATGACAATCCATATAGAATCTTATTCCAACTACACAATATCAAGCAACACTTGCCCAACTAATTAAGAAATCCATTACACAATTTTTTTTTAAAAATCATTACAAATACATATAAAATGTGAGTACCATAATCGACGAACTAGATTCTTGATGTTCTTTGGTAGCTGGATTTCCTCCTTTCTCCTACTAGCTAATCATTTAGATCTCATCGATACCTCCCATCCAATGCTAGGGGTACTCTTTTTCCCCCTTATTCCCCCAAGCCGCAAAGGGGCCTCGCACACAATCCAGAGAATAATCTAGCACTGAGCTCACCTCACAAGGTTGAGATACCACTCTCTCTTCTAGATATGTATCCCATCTCGCACAAGAAAAATCAGTCAACAAATTCTTGCAACATAACGTTACGAATACCAGTCATCCCCCCATTCCTCTTCCCTTCCATTTCTTTTATAGCTCTTTTCTTAGTGATATTTCTATTTGCACATTAATTTCTTTTCGTTAAATTTTTGTTAGGAATATTCTCCCCTATACACTTGTCACCTGATCCCTTAATTGCACTAGAAATTCATTTAGTTAATTAATTTAATTTGTCAATTTCCCTCACCCACCTACATGCGTTCCTAAAAACCCTCCTCGAAGTCCCTTTATTCCCTCACATTCCCTTAATGACTGACGTCTTTCTTAAATCTTAGCTGAGTTTGAAAATGGAAAGTTCTCTAGACTATATTCCCTTCTATGTTCCACATTCGTTTTGTATTTAAGTTTCCCCTTTTTTGTCTAAGTTCTAAATTAACAAATTTTGCACATAGCCAACAATTAATTTTTGGATAAATTCTTTCTCCCTTAATTTTTAAATTTGAATTTCCTTCATTACCCCCTTTATTAATTGATTAATTAGTTTTAGTCCTTATACCCAATTAGACTTACACTCTAAATTCAACTAGGTTTAGCAAAATCGTTTTTAAGGAAAACTTATAATTTAACAACTTTACTCATGCAACATTTATTTTAAGGCAGACTAGGTCAAAATGAGATATTGTTTTCTAGGTACCTAGGTTCACTGACTCATCAATATTAAAACCGCGACTTTCCCTTCAAGATGCACTACGTGTTCCAAGGGTGGCACTTGCCTTCATTCATGTTTCATCTATGCGACATGCCCTTCAAGACGTACTACATGCTTCAAGGATGCCACTTGCCTTCATTCGTGTTTCATCTATGCGACCTACCCTTCAAGACGTACTACGTGCTCCAAAGGTGCCACTCGCCTTTTGAATTATTTTGGTAGACGTCTTTCATTGGATTCAATACTCCGTCGGGCGACCTTGTGTGAGACTAAGGGCCTCTAAATAATAAGGACCCTACCTTATTGTGCACCCCTTAGAATATTCATGAGAGACTCTCTCAATCTTCCCTCATGACATCGTAGATCCCTCAAACTAGGTAATATTTAATCTACAGTCTGAGCCACAACAAGAATGCTAGTAGGATGTGGCAAGGCTACTGCTAAAACTCTCCCTTAATACCTCTGGTTGTCGTGCATGACCCCTTTAGTCCGAATGTGAGCCTGATTAGAAATGTATCGTCAGCCTTCATCCATCAACAAACATGTCAATGATCCATAAAAAAACATCATAATATTAGTCATATGTCACATATGCAATAGAAAAAATATGCCAACCATAAACAATCCACTCCCTGAATCGATCTGGAGTCCAAGGAGGTCCATCGATGCCATCGACATCCTTAATCTATCAAGGGTCTTTCACACTCAGGAGAAACTATTCAATAACACCTGTCTATACATAATAACATAACATAACATCATAAATCACAATCTCATCATCAGAATCCATTAGCAAAGAATTCACTCATATAATGAACCAGATGACTTGCACACAAGTTTCCTCAGAGAATAAGTCACATCAGGTGCGCATAAGAGCGTGATGATACATTTTTTTTTACATGTGTTTGTAGCAATTAACAAGAGACTTTCATGTGCCACTTCCATCTGATGGTAAAAAAATGTTTTTCCTTTCATCTTTGGTGTTCCTTTTTATTTTGGCGTGACATGATAGTGTTAAAAGTATTTCAAAAAGGGTTAACCTTCTCCAATGCCAACATGCTATTATATTTGGCCAATTCTTGAAATATTTTTTAGGATTCTCACTATCTTAACATTTTCTTTCTATAATACATGGTCCAGGATTTTCATGGTGCACTTAGACACTAAGTTCTATGTAGGTTCAAGCATTATATAAGTTCTATGTAGGTTCAAACATTATATGTACCAAAACCCTTTAGATTTGTTGTTTTTTATGGCATGTCTGAGTTCTATGTAGGTTCAAACATTATATAAGTTCTATGTAGGTTCAAACATTATATGTACCAAAACCCTTTAGATTTGTATTTTTTTATGGAATGTCTTACACTGAAGTATTAGACAACAAATTAATTTTGTCCAATTATAATATGATTTTCTTGTTATGGTATACTTTTTCATTGTATTTTATTAATCTAATAAGTTCAAATTCTAGAGTTCATGGTACACAAAACACATGAACATGTTAACTTTCTAAATCTTTTCCATAGAAGTTAGATCCATCTACAATCCACCATGTCATCGATAAAAACTAATGCTCTAGTACGTAGGTCACAAATTTTCTAGACCATTGTATTTTATTACCTTGGAATCATTCATAGATTTTATCCTCGGATTTATTCTACAAGTGAGTTATAACTCGTAAAAAATATTGAGCCCCATTTGACAACAAGTCTTATTTCTTAAACTAATCACTATGTAAAATTGTTAATGGTGGCCTTTCCCAATCATTTCATAGATAAAATAGGGTTCCTACTACCAATTTCAAAATTTCAAAATAAGGAGTTCACTTAATGGAACACTTAAAAAACATTGCATAAACAAGTTAACTCTATAAATATAATCCATGGCTATTGGTTTCCTATGCATTTCACTTTTCCTTCCCTAAATACATGTCCTCTAATGAATGTTTCATTACACCAATTCCTTTCCTTTTTTTCTTTTTATCTTAGGAGTGTGTGAGACCTATATTCTTAAATTTTTGCTATAACTTACAACTCATGGAAAAAAAAAATGCGCCACAACTGAGTGTTCCTTCTATCAAATTCTTGATAACTAAATGTAAATGGTGACACTTTATGGATTAATGGGTCTCCCTACCTACTATTTTGTCTCATATTTGAATATATCTCATATTTTGTTGGACACATTACCAATGTATAGTGTGAATGGCGACCTATTACATGCATTTTCTAGCAACATGAGGGTTCTTTCTACTCACTTTGAACACATAATTTTCTAACTTGAATACTTTAAAACAAACATAATTTACATAAACTAATCAACTTTGTGAATATTATCCCTAATTGTTTATTTTCTATAGAGTTATTCTACAATTCCTAAATACACATGATCTGATTGAAAATTCTATATATCACTCTACTACTTAGTTTGTTTTCCCTTGAAGCATATATGACATGCATCCCTTAATTTTTCTTGTAAATGAGTTGTAACTCATGAAAAATGTTAATATTGGATTATTAATCTATTGTCTTTGATTCCCCTAATAACTATGGTTCCTAATAATAATGTATATATAATAAAAATTTTCATTAAAACACATAAAAAAATGGATGAACACAACAACTTTATCATCCCTACAAAATAGTTACCTCTGCACTCCACTATTCAACATCTAAATATAGCCATTTGAACAGAGCTCCTCCTTTCTCTACATTGATTGTTTTTCCCTAAAGGATTGTTTGGGGCCTATGTCCCTAAATTTCTCCTACCAAGAAGTTGCAACTTGTGTAAAAAATCAAAACATGTCATCCTTGGAAAAGTGATCTACTGTGTTGCACTTGTTTCTATGGAATGGTTATGGGTGACTACTCGTATGCTATTTGTTTCTAAATGAAGGTTCTTAATACCAATTCAGAAACATAGAATTCAATTAGTGGAGAAGTTAATGACAATTCCATGACCATCTCAACTTTGTAAATCTAAGTGTCAATAACCTCCACTTTCCCAATCTTAATTACATGTACTTTATCTACGATTATCAATTTAAATGAAATAATTCTTCCACGTGGGTTTGTTTGGGATGTAAGCCATTGAATTTATCAAAAAAATGAATTGAAACTTTTGAAAAAATAACCATTTATAACTTGAATCACCTATGTATTTTATAGACTATTATCAAAGTAATATTGATAAGAGCACTATTTCCCATTTGTTTCATGAACACAAGAGAGTGTGTTCTATAAGTTATTGAGTAAGGAATTTTCATATTGTAACACTTAAGAAAAATTGTATGAATAAGTTAACATTGTACACATTTGATCTCAGATTTTGTTCCCTATGCACTCCACTGTCCATTCCAAAATACATGTCATATACTAACAATTCTTTTTTTTACTACATTGATTTTGTTTGATTCTGGAATACATTATGGATGTGTGTCCCTACATTTCTTATGAGGCAAGTTCAAACTCAAAAAAAATAAATATAAAACAAGTTTATTTTCAATGAGACACATATTTAAATGGACTAATCCAAATATAATACCCATTCACCATTCCAAAATACATGTCATCTACTAACAATTCTTCATTTTACTACATCGATTTTGTTTGTTGCTTGACAACATTCAGGATGTATGTCCCTAGATTTAAAGCCTATTTTCAATGAGCCACATATTTAAATGGACTAATTCTAATATAATATACACTCACCATTCCAAAATGCATGTTATCTACTAACAATTCACCATTTTACTATATCGATCTTGTTTGATGCTTGACAACATTCGGTATGTATGTCCCTAAATTTTTCTTATGAAATGAGTTGCAACTCATAAACAAAATAAAACAAGCATATTTTGAATGAGCCACATATTTAAATGGACTAATCCTAATATAATATTGCTAAAGGTTGCCTTTTCCATAATTTTTTCTTCTACCCAAGGCTTCCTTCTATTGATTTCGGAATATAAAATTTTCTTAGTTGAAAACTTATCAAAAAATTGATTGTCCATTTTGTAGATGTTGAACCTCGATGATAGTTGCATCCAAACTCAAATTTCTCATTGCTAGATACACATTCTTATCACACTCACAACACCACTTGTTTTCCTATCACATGAGAGAATTTGGTGTCATGGTCCATAAATTTCTATTTCAAGCTAGTTGCAACTTGCAAACCAAAATATTTTTTTATGGAATTATCACTATGCGTATTGTTATTATTGGGACAAGCATAAAAGTATTATTACAAAAAATTAGGCAATAGAGCATTCATGAAACTAAATTACAAATTCAATGAAAAGAGTTCCATTTAAACAGAAGAACTTGGAAGGAAACAAAAATACTCTTATATAAGTTCAATGGAAAAGCATAAAACGAGTAATAACACTTGAGGAGAATAGTTGCATGCATATGGGCTGCAACACTCTCATCGAGATGGGTTCGATGGGTCCTTTCGCTTCTTGAAATTCATCTATAATAATGGTGAATGGAGAATTCTTTGTTATTTGAGGAAAAAACACATAGAATAATGAGGTTGATGAATGGTAGAGATGAGATAGTAATATATATGATCTTCGATAACATTGCTCTTGCAATTCTTCTCTTCTTAAAATTCTACCCAATGGATTTCATTTATAGGGAATTTTTGAACGTCTTAAAAAACTAGCTTCAATGTGAAATCTCTTCATTGAAAATGGGTTACTAATACATCAAAGAGTCTTTTAAAGGACAAATTACTATTCATAAATAATAAATGAAATGATATTTCACATTTGTCATATACATCAACCTAGAGCCAATAAATGAAATTTTGGAACCTCTTAAAGAACCCGTTTCATTGTGATATCTCTTCATTGAAGATTGGTAACTAATGCATGAAAGAGTCCTTCAGGGGCCAAATTACTCTTCATAAATGAGATGATATTTCATATTTATCCTATACATCAAACTAGAGCCAACTTAGTGTGGCCTATTTTCTTAAATGTTAGAAAGGGGTCCCAATGACTAATTTAAATAGAGTTGCATGGGTTTCAAAGGATATCCCACGAAAATATCACAAGTGTTAGTGAATGGATTCCTTGCAAGTGTATAAAAAAGTACTTTCAAAATTTTTTTCCCTACTCTTTGAAGTAAAGTAATGTAAAGTATCGATGAAAAGTAATGTAAAGTATTGACGAGGTAACATTATTATGTTGTACTCTTGCCAACTAGTGATTTTTCAAAAAAAAAAAAAATCACTTGAATGTCTCTTGCGAGAGAAATTGAAATCATAACACCATGTAATATTGTTGAATTTGATATATTCCATGTGTTTTTCCTCCACAAGAGTGTGCCTAGCAAATAATTTGCAAAGTGGAAACTTAACAATTTTTTTTTTTATGAATATGTGAACTTTCAAAATCTCGATCTTCATAGTGATTTTTCTATGTGATCCAATATAAAACACCTAATTACATGTACTCTTGTAATATATGTTTCCAGTATACCTATGTTCATGAGTTAATCTAACCACTGAGTTGTGAAATTTTTTAATTGATGAATTATTATTTTTTTGACTCATAGAAATGAAATGGATCTAAGGGTTGTCCCTTTTTTTATTGTCACATGACGGCATCTACTACCAATTAAATAAAATAAACTTTCGTAATGGAAAAATTAACAAAATTTGCATGAACATACCCAATTTTTAAATCTTATCCTAGGCAGCTAGTTCCTTGTGTAGCTCACTCTACCATGCATAGATACATATGCTCCATAAATAATATTACTCTATTCAATGTGGAAAATTAGATTATAAAAGTGTAGATATTGAGTTTCAAAACTGTAAATTCTGATTTTATAAGTGTAAATTATAAATAATTTAGATTAGAGAATTATCAATTTAAATTAAAAAAAAATAATTTTGATTTCAAATATATCAATTTTTAAATATGAAATTGTGAATTTCGATTCCAAAGAATCAATATAAATTTAATGTAATCTCTGATTAGATTTAAATGTGTTAAATAGAATTATTTTATAAATAATATGTTATATATAAATCCAAGATTAATATATTGAATATTTTGTTTTTTATTTCACTTCATAGCATGAATATGACATACATTAATGAATATCTCAAGATTTATTAATAAATATATCAATATTGAAGAGAAGAAACTAAAAACTTTAAAAGAAGTGATGATGACAATCATTGCATTGCAAAGTTGTAATTATTCAAAGCAATTAAATACATCATATAGAATGGTTCTACATAAACAAATATGACTATGAGCTAGAGCTTTCTAAAAGATTTCTTACCTTAATTGTAAACACTATAACTTATTTATTGTGGAACATTTACTCACAAAACCCACATCCTAAGTCACGAAAAAAGGAAAAAATTGTCCTTCAACAATTTAACCTAAAAAAATAGTTATTAAATAAAATAATTGAACCTAATACTTATTAAAAACAAATTAAGGTATACACTAAATGAAATATTTAAAAATTTGATTGTTGAAAACTTTAATCTCAATTAGTTATCTGACCCTAAATGTGATACTTTTAAAAAAAAGTTTTACAATATATACTATATATATATTATTTATGTACATATTAATTGAATTGTCTTCTTACATTTTCCACCTATCTTCTTTGCCTTCTTGATCTTGTTAATTATTTACATTCTTGGTTATATTATTAACTAAATGAAATATTTAAAATTTGATAATTGAAAACTTTAATCTCAATTAGTTATCTTACCCTAAATGTGATACTTTTAAAAAAAAGTTTTACAATATATACTATATATATAAATTATATATAATTTATGTACATATTAATTGAATTGTCTTCTTACATTTTCCACCTATCTTCTTTGCCTTCTTGATCTTGTTAATTATTTACATTCTTGGTTATATTATTAACATTGATATCATAGTACATTTATGATCTTCGTGCTTGTGATATTATGATGACGAAATGTAAAAATGATTGAAGCATGAAGATGTGAGAAACCCCAAAGAAGCCACCAAGACGTATCATGAGTAGGCATGAGATACCCGGCATAAAATAAGAGAGTTCGACTTCCCATATTTTCCCAGATTTCTGTTTCCCGGAGGAAGCTCTTGTGGAATGCAGAAGTGGATAAAGGTAGACTATATGCAATTTTACACTTTTGGCTTAGAATATACCTACGCTGGGCGGAGCACCGATTCAATTCGAAGACATGTGGGCTGAGCTTTGCAAAGGATGCATCGACCGTTATTTTCATGCAATCCAACTTCAAACTTTATTAGGTTCGAGAGGACCGCTCATGTGATTTTTAAAAAATCGGCGTGATGGGGAGATCTACGCCATGAAGAAGTGCCTTCCCTCCTTTGTGACCATACAATTCCCGAGTGGGTTTCTAGACTGGAAGAGATTACATATGGTGATTCGTCTCATGGGAGAGATAATACATAATGACTATGTTCTTACTTGTGACCATCCAATTCCCCAGTGGGTTGGGTTTCTAGACTCGAAGAGATTACATGCGGTGATTCATCTCATGGGAGAGATAATACATAATGACTATGCTCTTACTTGTTACCATCCAATTCCCGGGTTTCTAGATTGCAAGAGATTACATGTGGTGATTAGTCTCATGGGAGAGATAATACATAATGATTATGTTCTTACTTGGTTCAGCAATCAATTGTTCTAATCTATGAACGGAAGAAAGACACCTCATATATTGACTATTTAAAACTCCATTACAAAAAGCAAATTTTTTTATAACGCCAAACATAAATCATTATCTTTAAAGAATCACTTATATTCTATTTTTAGAATTATTTTTGAAAGATATTTGTAAAGCTTTTAAAATATGACATTATAGTATTTAAGGTTAATTATTTGATTGTATGGTATTGGAGTTACAACTTTAAAAGGTCTGGTGTTAAAATTAAATTTATTATTCATTTAAATAGTTTTTGCATGTTAAAGGGATTAAGGTTGCAACAAGTTTGTGGTTAGTTTGAAACCACCAATTAAGCAATGAAGAAGTGCCTTCTCTCTTTTTGTGACCATCCAATTCCCGAGTAGATTTCTAGAATAGAAGAAATTATATGTGGTGATTAGTCTCATGGGAGAGATAATACATAATGACTATATTTTTAGTTGGTGCAGCAATCAATTGTTCTAAGAAAAACACTTGCTATATTTACTATTTAAAACTCCATTACAAAAAGAATTTTTTTTTATAAAGTCAAACATAAATCCTTATCTTTAAAAAATGACTTATATTCGGATTTTTAGAATTATTTTTGAAAGATATTTGTAAAGTCTTTAAAATATGACATTATAGTATTTAGGCTTAATCCTTTCATTGTATGGTCTTGGAGTTGCAAATTTAAAAGGTTTGGTGTTAAAACTAAGTTTGTCATCCATTTATATAGTTTTTGCATGTTAAAGGGATTAAGCTTGCAACAAGTTTGTGGTGAGTTTGAAACCACCAATTAAGCAAAAGACATGAGGTTCTTCTTGTTTTTGATCTTTTGATAGTTTGTGGTAAGCTTGAAACCACCAATTAAGAAGAAGACATGAAATTCTCATAGTTGTTCTTTGCTTGGTTACTTTATGGAAAATTATGGTCAACTTGAAACCATTCCATTTAGTAGAAGACTTTATGCTTCTTTTAGCTTTTGATTTTCATAGCATTATCAACTCTCTATTCATAGTTTTTGGTCATCATGAAACAACAATTTTAGTAGAAGCCTTGATCTTCTACCATTTTTTTCATAGCTCAGAGAGGATCTCCATCCCTCTGAATATTCACTTGACACATATATTATATATACATTATTGATATACATATTAATTGAATATCATTATCTTCTTTTCCTTCTTAATCTTGTTAGTTATTTACTTTTTTGGTTATAATCTTAACATCGATATCATATCAAGGAATATAAAAAATTTATAACTATAACTTTAAAAAAAACACAAATATTTATGATGAATCTAAATCTCACTTCTATTTGATAAATTAAATATACAAATATATATGAAAAATAGAATAGTTAAAATATTCCCTTTGACCATAAACCCTTCCCCTTCTAAGCATATCTAAAAAAATTAAAACTATTACTTCTTTCAATGTTCAACCATTTTCAAATCAAACAAAATTGAATTTAGAAGCTATGTTATTTATAAATGAATTGAATTTTGAAGCTATGTTATTTATAAATGAAATGGAAGTAACATATGAATTTGTTTGGCTATGTAACTCTAGTATTTTTAACACTATAAAACTATTCAAGAAGATCTTCATGGTTCATAACACAACAATTCTTCTTTGCCAATTCCCTAATTACTTAAATATTTTATTTCATATATTGAAAGTGAGTGTTGGAAATTGAATTGAAATCCAAAAAAATATTTATCTTTTAAGGATCCTTTCTCTCCTACTTTTTTTTCTACCTTTCTTATATTTACATGTAATTTGTTAGACTATTTAAATATATAAATATGTATATAGATAGAAAAATATTGTAAATTAATCTTACTTTCCATAATTGAAAAAAATAAAATAAAATTATAAGATTGAATTTATCTTCCACTAAGAATAATCAATTTTGAATACAAACAATGTATCATTTATGTCACTTGTGCCCGTTAAAAAAACCTCTGAACCCTTAAAAAAAAAAAAAAAGCTTTGCTTTGTGTAAGGAAATAACCTTATATTGAAATAACCTTTAACATATACCATCAACTTTTATTTCCATGTTATAATTCTTAGTGACATCCTTATTTATGAGTTCTTGTCATCCATTTAAGATAATTATAGCTCATATGTTTTACATTACTTAATTACACTAAATAGGTTAACAAACTTCGAAAGTAGGGATTAAAGATAGTTGTGAGAGGGGAATGATTTTTCCAATATTAGAATCTTGCATGTTTTGATACTATTTCTGATTACTTTCTTAAATCCCCTTTATATGAAATGAAGCCTTTCTGTCATTAGAAATCAGTATTGTAGTTTGTAAAATATGTAAAGAGTTATTAATGTCAAATTTATTTAAAGCATTGGATACATTTTAGTTTAATATTTTAAGTCTTAATCAATGGTGAGATGATTTTGGTATTAATAAATAAATGGTTTAAGTTGGATTTAGGATGTAGAATTAAATAATTAATAATTGGAAAAGTTGAATTCAAATATAATTTTTTCTTAAATCTAATGAGAAATTGTTAGATTTATAGTTTTGAGTCATTACTTATGTATGTTCAGAAGTTTTTCAACATGTTGAGTCTATTTCTGCATTCATAAATAGATTTTAAATAATAAAAAATAGTGATTTCATACAGATTTATATAATCAAACAGATTCAGACAAAAATATCATTTCTTAGAACAATTAAACAAAGTTTTAAATATAATATCATTAATCATTTATATGTTCCAAAAGATCAAACGACACAGGGAAAAGAGATCTGATCGTCATTACTTATTTCATACTTAAGGTTACCCAAATGATAACCCTACTTGCGCTCCGAAAAGATCCAATGGGGAATATTGAGTCAATATAACTGATTGCATTTGATTCGGGTCTGCAGAAATTCGAGCTTTAATGATCTTTCTCCCCCGAAAATTATCGCGTGGATCGCATTTGATTCGGGTCTACAGAAATTCGAGCTTTAGTGATCTTTCTCCCCCCAAAATTATCCTGTGGTGTTCATACGTTTGATTTGACGCTTTGAAATTTAACTTCGGAATACAAATCATTCATACTTTAGTGTAATCTAATTTCCCGAAAATATGTCATTACTCAGTTGAATGGTTTAAAATATGGGTTCAATGCATTATTTCATTTTCATTTATCATCATTAATATGATGGGATAATTAAGTTTAGAGAGGAATTTATCATTTTCATTCATAAGTGCATGACCTGGAGCAATTGAGGAACTGGTTGGTATTTAGAGAGAATCTTAGATAAGTTGATATTCGAACAAGTAAGTACAACTGTCTTCTCAAATACTCCAATAACTCCTTTCCTTTGATTATGAACATGGATTCTCATGGGAAAGATATTTCTTTAGAAAAGTCTAGTAGTGGTTCTATTGAATATGAATATCTAGTCGATTTGTGGATATCTTCGAACCTCATTCAAACTAGGTCGTCTTGTCCAAAGCATGGGAATTAGCACACGATCAAACCGAAAACCCAAATGACTTTATTCCTATCTCGTCAGCCATCCTAAGACTTTTCAAGAGATAGACTTGGTCGAAGCATTGGCCAAATTGTATAATGTTTCTAGTCGCTCCATTATGTTTGCAGATGGTACTAGGGTTTTATTCATTACTACGCCAAAATCTATTTCTTCGATTCTTTTATTAAGAATCATTTCAACAATAATTGTTAAAGAGGACTTAGTTGCAAAGGTGAATAATTAGACAACTAGGTAGAAAAAGAAATCCATTCTATAGATGAAAAATCTATTCCAAATTTCTTTACCATATCCTCGGTTTTATTTGCCCCAATTTATCAGCAAGTAATTTTAGTCTTGTGAGTAGTTTTGGGTAATGATAATGACATCCTTGTTGATGAGATGATGCTCTATTTGATGAACCATATAGTTACCACTGTTGGTTCATCTCCCACTTAGTATAGTATTTTAAATTTGATAGCATAGTCTATTCACAACAGTTATGTTTGTGTCATGATTTTAAGTCTTTGTTATGAAGCATACATGATGTAAAGTTCCTTTTATTTTTTCATGATGACTCATTTTCTTACCACACTTGGTTCATCTCCCTCTTAGTATAATATTTTAAATTTGACAGCATAGCCTATCCACAACAATTATGTTTGTTTCATGATTTTAAGTTTTTGTTATCAAGTATACATGATGTAAAGTTCCTTTTCTTTTTTCAAGAGACTCATTTTCTCATCTTTCCTTTTGAACATGAAAAATTCTTTTTAATATGAACCCCTATTTTATATGTAACTACGTGGAGATAAAATGAATTTTGTTAATAAATTCTTGTTACATATATATTACTAAACATATCAATATATTTGGATTCTATTATAAAGAGTACACATGTTTTTATGAGATTTAACCTATTTTAAATACAACATATAGGTTGAGAGAATATCTCAACAAAACACCAAACAAGTATCTTATAAATCCAACTCTCAAACAATCTCTTAAGAATAAGATCACACAACTCACTTACAAATTGATTCGCAATACATTAGCAAGCATATTAGATCAATAGGAATTATATATTCCAACACTCTCCCTTAATGACTACTTATCTGAATATATGTGTGCTCATATCTTCATCAATGTTAGGGCTTCAATGTTTCGAACTTTCTTCCTCTTGTACTGTATTTGATCATTGATGCCCATATAAAAAAAATCCATGTACCAAAATGCATGGGTCATCAGTTGATGTAACCACCGTTCTCTAGGAATGCTTTTCATCTACATGGTTCATCAATATATTAGGCTCTCCCTTAATCATAACTTGATCCATCACGTCTGATAAATCCATCTCACATTCCCCCCTTGAATTGAAGACTCAATTTCTCCAACTCCGCGTCCTCTCTAAGAATAAGAGGATAACTATGTGTGAATATACACCACACCATGTATGCATGAATAGCATGACTTACAACAAACATGTGGAACTAGATTACCTATGATAAGGAAATACAATTTGGACCAAAACTATGAGGTGTTGGGTACAACTGATAATGCACCCCATCGCATATGCATCATTAATTCAGGTACAACAAGCATCTAAAATTATTTACATCAACACAAAGGTTAATAATATTCTCAATATAGAAGCCCATTATAACATTAAGACCATTATCATCTCATTACATAACTTTTATTTGCCTCACCATCTGGATTGTGCCTTCTTTGTCTTTAATGTAATTGTCTTGGAGTTTTCATATTTACCCACCTCTGATTTTTCAGAATAGCCAATTCTAACAAAAAAGATTACACATCATATTGAGTTGGCTAGACTCAATATGGTAATTAACTTCAATAATTTCAAGACATTTTCAATACCAATGTGAATGAGGATCCACAACTTTTAATGTACAAGCATTACAATTTTCAAATGTTCGAATTTAATAACACATTCAATACCAATACTCTTCCATTGAATATTAATGAGATGAGACAACTCCACCAATCTTATTGAAACTACAATGTAGAGTAAAATACACAAATAATAATAAATTATTGAATATATGAATACATTTGGACTATATTATAGAGAGTACATATCTTGTTATTAGATCTAACTTATTCTAAATACAATAGATAGATTGAAAAAATATCTCAACAACACACTAAAGAAGGATCTCACAAATCCAACTCTCAAACAATATCCTAAGAATAAGATCACACAACTCACATATATATTGATTCTCAATACATTAGAGAGCATATTAGTTGCGTAGGAATTATAGGTTCCAACACAAATGTCTAAGAATTATAAGAGAGTTGTCTAGTTAAGTCCTGAAATGAGTGCTTACTTTCTACCTATGTATATATCACCCCATATTTTTCTCTTGGAATACTTTCATAGAGGCCAACTACATTTTATTTCTAAAAGTCATATATATTCCATGACCCTATGATCCTAACCATGTGGTTTAAAAAAAAAACTTACAATTTTGAATTATGTACCATATATTCATGAATCTAACCCTAATATTGAGAAAATAGCTAACAATAATACTTGAAAGAGGTACAATCTTTGTGATTTAAAAAAATAAACTTACAACTTTGAATTTTGTACCATATATTCATGAATCTAACCCTAATATTGAGAAAATAGCTAACAATAATACTTGGAAGAAGTACAATCTTTGTTGAGTGTTGTAGCTTAAAAAGTTTCTCTAATTTTGTTTTTCAAAATTTTTTTATTTAACTTTTGCTTGATTATCTTCAAGGAAAGCCTCAATCCCAAGATACCTTTTCTGTTATTGTCAAGAAATTATAAAATCTACCATATTTTGATCATAAAACTAAATCCTCTTGTTGGCACCTACCAAACCCTAAGTAGCCAAGACCTAATTCCTAGTTAAAATGATATATTTTAAAGGATGTTCTCAAAGTATCAAATTTATTTACTTGGGTTTGAACTTATTCAAAATCATAAGTTAATTTTATAAGTTAATTTTATAGCTATTGAAATTTTTTATTGAATAATCTCATAATCTTCATCACTCTATATGTGTATTTAGATATGCATTACCTACCAATGATTGTAGATATTAATGCTAGAATATATTATATTAAAACTATATAAATATCTTAGTTTATTAATGTAGATATTAATGCTAAAATATATTATATTAAAAATATATAAATATCTTAGTTTTTTGATAATATAGTACAATCATATGTTTTGTGATATGATCTAAATGTTAATCAATGTAAATATGATAAATATAAATAGACATTTCAAACTATAAAAGATACGTATTAATATATGAATAATTGTGAATATTTTACAAAGTATATATATATATATAATAAAATAAAAAGAAAGTGTATTGATATGTTATATCAAAATCACGTTATGAAAACAAGAGTTTTGAAGATTTTAAATATGTATTTAATGAGTTTTGTTCTATTTTGCAGATATTGAGTAGCACCATTGATGCAAATAATCTCAAGATTAAAGCAACATCTACATACATGCATCTACATACCCGAAAGAGCTGTGGATGGTTGATCAAGAAAGCTATGAACCCCTTGGATATGTTAGACGCGTACTCCGAAGATAAGTCACGAGGAGTTCTACCTCCGGACTTATTATCGATCATGGATCAAAATGAATCCTCAACCGTTTGATATTTCGGGAGTATGTTTAAACCTGAACATTTAATAGCCGTTGATGAGTCCTGCTCTAGCGATAAATGTAGGACGGAGTTTTATTGTTCGAGCAACATCAGGCGCGATTTTTGTTCGTTACATCTCCATATTCAAAGCCAATCAAAACCATTTAGGAGTAAAATAGGTCTTTCATTACCCATTGCAAAATTATACAAGACTATTCTTGGATTCCATGCCAGCATCGATCAGATTGAAGGGTGCAGCAGAGGAACGTTTCATGATCTGGATATCATCGTTACCTCATATCCTTGGGGTATGGAGTAATTAAAGCGCTCCATTTACATTTTGGTTCGAATTTGATTAGAAGATCATGCATAGATACGAGGGCATTGAGGCAGTTGGTCTACAACAACAGAAACAAAGATAGAAGAGAAAATTAGGGTTCATGAACCCTAAAACCCAGACATATGTGCACCAAGCTATAATTATGGTTGAAAATCAAATAAGCACCACAAGCCAACAATGTCATGTCATCGTAAGTTTGGGCAGCTTATTCTGCAGTTTCGAAGGGGCTAAATATGAGCATGTACTGGGCGTATATCACTACAGTTATTTGCAACGACTAATTAAAATATTTCATCATATTAGCACCCTTAGGATACACAAGGATTCTTCTCGAAGGAGAGTCGTTGTTTCTTGATCAACCATTATAACTAGAGGGATGGAATCATGTCGACTATAAATATGATACCCTCTTTGCAATGAAATAGCTCAGAGCTTCTGCTTACTTAGCTTACTCTCACGATTTAGAGAAGACATCAAGGGGGAGACTTCATTGTGTATTTCGCAAAGCCTTGGAACGATCGGGATTCAACAAGCAATGAGCGGATTAGTTTTTTTGTCCGGATGAAGCATCAAGGATATTTGATGAATCATGTTAATACTGGTACCTGCCATTCGCTAATCACCAATTATGAATCAGTCGATAAAGATTGGAGGTATGATTTAGAAGGATATTTCGAAGTGTAGAGGATCTATGTACACTCATAAACTAAAGAGGTGTGAGTAGTGCGATTAGTATTTTACACTCTGCTGTAAAGCATATCGACTTCTGCTTACAATTGGAACAATTATGACATCTAGAAACTTCACATGCATGCAGTTCCTTTTGGAGAACATGTCCGTAGTATTTTAAGGTTATTGAAAAGCCTAATATTGGAAACTCGTGAAGACCAATTTAGAGTTTACAATAATGTTATAAAAAATCAATTGGCGATCCACACGATAGTAAGTAATCACTTGTTGTTTTAATTAAGCACAAGTTCCCTTGCATATTGCATATATTGTTGATAATTGATGCAATGTTGTCAATCATTGACATGATGCAATCCATCAATCCATTTGCAGTTTTCTTTTATATTTGTTAGTGTTTAGATATAGATTGTTTGACTAAATAATGCATGCAAAATGCATGAGTAGTTTTCTAAAATAAATTGTTGTAAGCCTTCAATCTATGAGGCTATGTATTGTTATAAAGATCAAGGTTGATGAACGCAACCTTTTTGTGCAACTACCTTAATAAAAATTCTTTCTTCTTTCTATGATATTGTGATTTAATCATTTAGCATTTAGTATACTGTTATGCTATTCGAATTGAATGATTATCTAGTTCGAATTGAATGATTATCTAGTCCATAGATAGGTGTGCATAGATCCTTCATTTGTAGTTGGTTGTTGTTTTAGGATAATCATGTCAAACTCTAATTCATTGCCCATTCTAGAATTTAATGGAAGTGATTATGATTATTGGTGCATCAAGATGATGACCTTTTTCATAGGGAAAGATCTACGGGAGATTGTAGAAAATGATTATGCAAATGATTATGCAGAGCCAAAAGATTGGACCACTCCTAATGCAAATGATAGAGTAGCTAAGAAAGAATTTAGAAGGAAGAATTATCAAGCTTTATTTCATATTCAAATTGCTCTTGATAAAAACTTGTTTCCAAGAATTGCAGGTGCAAAGAGAACAACGAATGCCTCGAAGACTCTACAAAAAGCTTACCAAGGCAGTGATTAAGTCAAAGTTATCAAGCTACAGACATTGAAAAGAGAATTTGATAATTTGAAAATGCAAGAAGATGAAAATGTAAGTGATTATTGTGTGAGAGTAAAATATGTAGTCAATAAGATGGCTACTCTTGGGGAAATTGTGGACAAAGAGGTTTTGATTAAAAAGGTGTTGAGGTCTCTAACACCAAGGTGGAACAATGTTTCCATAATCATTGAAGAAAGCAAGGATTTGTCTACTCTTAGTTTGATCACCTAGTTGGATCTGTCTCATGAAGAAAGATTGATAGGTTCATTTGGAGAAAGTGGCAAGAAACATTTTTCTTCAAAATTGCAAATTACAAAGAATGAAGATGCCAACACTAGCAGCAAACTAAACCAAAGCCAAGGGAGAGGTCAAAATCAGAATTATCCAAGAGGAAGAGGCAGTTCAAGAGGAAGAGGCAGAGGCAGATTTGATAAAAGAAATATCCAGTGCTATTATTGTAAAAGGTATGGTCACTTTGAAAGGGATTGTAGATTAAAGGAAGGCAATAATAACAAAGGTGTTAATTATTCTCAAGAAGGTGATGAAGCCTCTTCAAACAATTTATTTTTATCTTATGACAAAGCTGAAAATGACACTAAAGATATTTGGTATTTAGATATAGGGTGTTCTAACTGTTAGAAATAGTAATTACTCACTATAGTTTAGTTGACAGTGCTTTTCAGATTTTTAGTTTTTACCAAGTTTCCGCTTTAGTTCGCTTTTACGCATGATTGTAAAACCAGTGTAAATGATATACATTCTGTGAATAGAGA
>ML786181.1:493426-529063 GCA_009831015.1 Picea engelmannii | reverse complement strand
CAAGTTTATGGAAGATAAGTGTTGGGGTGACTCTGCAAGTCTTTCAGCAGAGAATCAGCAAGCAGTCAGTTTGGATCTGCCTGCACCTTCACTCATCCTACCCAGATTGCAGGTACAACAACAAGAGGTACTTCCATCCGATACATAGGGTGCGTACCTCCCTCTTAGATTTAAAACTGCTCCTTGGATGGGAGTTTTAAATCTAAGATCAAGCTGGGTGATGACAAAGCATTGGAGGTTGTTGCAAAAGGAGCTATAGAAGTCCATACTAAAGAAGATAAGAAGTGTTAAAAACATTTATTACACTCCACAATTAAAGAATAATCTTCACAAGTTTGTCAATCATGGCATAAGGATATAATAAAAAAAGGTACCAGTTCACCCATACAAGCCTGGTATATTTAAGTGTTCGAGAGACTGCTGTACTTATTGGTGACAACACCTCTAATAAAGCTGTAAAACCATACTGGCTTCATTGTCTCATCAATTGCAATGGTTCGCCAACAATTTCTGAGCAAGCAATAGAAATATACACAACACATTGATGAACAATTAGTCGCCAACTACCATTATTATTATGTTTCAAGTTTTCTATATGATATTGACTTCAATGATCAAATGCGATATTGACTTCAATGATAAAATGCTTTTCTCTCGAATTAGCCAGACCATGTTTGGAGTTGGAGAAAACTTTATATGTTCAAATGTCCGGTTGAAATATAACAACTCAAAAGTAATCATTTACCATGTTGGATTTCTTACAGAAGGTGCAATAATGATCGTATTGCTAGAGCATCTTTGTAATGCAATATGATGCTTACCTTGAGGGAGCAAGATTTCATGTTGGAATCTCTTTGCAACTTATTCAAATAATTAATCTTTGTAAAAATAATGAAAATTTGAAAATGGTACAGGTAGCAAGTAAACTACCGGAAAATAAAAGATAAAGTAAAAAGTGTAACTTTTAATTGTTTTAGAAATCAATGGTTGAAAGTAGTTATACAATGAAACCCTAACAGATCATTGGAGAAACATAAAAGGCATATTTTAAGAGTTAGAAGGGATCCGAAGAGACAAAATCAATTACAGCGGATCAGAAAATAGAATAAATTCGCTACCAGAATTACAGATTTTGTAGCTTTTTTCTTTGTTTATGTAATCTTCTTTTGTTAATCAATATGTAATCTTCTTTTGTTAATCAAAGAAGCTCTTATTCTCTTTGAATGTAATGTTTTTACAATTTTGTACAGTTATAAAAATATTTTTTAGACACATTATCATTTTATTCTTTATGGTTATAGTGATTATAGTGAACATAACTTTTTTTAGACACATTATCATTTTATTCTTTATGGTTATAGTGATTATAGTGAACATAACTTTAGTAATAATTAAGATATGATAGTTATTTTATTGTTATTATTTTAAATGATCTAGGGTTGGATTGTTCTTTAGCTACTTTATGATAGGTTTGAGATTTATTGTTATTATTTAGGTCATTTCATGATTGGAATGTTTAGGTTTGAGATTTATTACTACCGATTTGTATTGAGAATTTTTTTTCACAGAAATCAACATTGTGCAAGGATTCATTTATATTGTCAAGTTATAAAATTTGGGTGAAATGGTCAGTACATTTTCACACATATTATTAGATTTACTTGATTATTTTTATAGCTTTTCTTAATTATTAGATGCATTTAGAATTACATGTATTCTTGAGTTAGTTTTGATTTATGTTTTCGTCAATGCCAATGTCAATGTCAATGGGTACTATGTTATTTCTCCTGGCATTTGAGACACTTATTTGTATATTTCATCGACTTATTTTTATGACTTTCTACGTTGGAGAAAGGTTCCCATTGAAGATGCACTGGTGGGTTAGTTTGTATGGAGTTGTTTACTTTCTAAGGTTATACCCTATATTTCTTCCCCTCTCCCTTATGGTCGAGCGACTAAGTTCCTCAATTCGCTATGATTTTTCAGTTATTTATTATTTTATTAATTTTATAAATCTAACTTTAAGAATGTGTATTAAAGAGTTTTTCTAAAATGATTTTTAACAACATAGCTTTCACACAATTTGAAAGTTATCCCATCTGAATAAAAAACTAGCTTGAAAAAACTAGCTTGAAACCTAAAATGTGAAGAATTTATTAAAACCTTATAGAATGCCTTGGCATTGTTCCCTAACCAGGAAGAACCCCACGATACCAAAATCGTATATTAGATCAAAATAAAGTTGTAATACCTTTTCCAACAGTCGTCGTATAAGAAGCTAAAAGAAGGAGAATTAAGAACAAAATTGAACATTCTGATGATATTGTTGAAACAAATTCATTAGAGCATATTGATTCCGTATTAGGAATTGTAGACCTTTTCAAAGTCTCAATCAGGAACAATGGCAAAATTTCTTGTTTCAAATGATGGAGAAAGTGAATTTTCAAAATTAAGTTAGGGCGTTAAATTAGAGTCCGAATACCTTGGAGCTCCTAGGTTTCTTGCATCGATTGACATGGATAAGAATAAATTTAACTTATTATAGAAGCTTGAGGTTACAAAGGTTTTAGGACATTCTTAGTATAAAACTACATCTGTTAATGCTATGGACATGGACATGGTAGATCGGAATCGGGTTAATGCTATGGACATGGTACAATGGAATGGCTAAAACTCCAGACATGGTAGATCGAAGAATGATACAATATATTGTCAATTTAAGCCATCGACAAAGTTTTTTTTAATGAATATTTTAATAATATCTTCAATATTTCAAGTAATGAAGATAGTGTGGATGACTTGGTAGATCGAAGAATGATACAATATATTGTCAATTTAAGCCATCGACAAAGTTTTTTTAATGAATATTTTAATAATATCTTCAATATTTCAAGTAATGAAGATAGTGTGGATGACTTGGTTGAGAAAGCATAAACTTTCAAATCACAAGTGGGTGACATGATTAATCAAATAAAAGGTTTCAATAAAATAAATGTAGATACAATTCAATATTATTTCAAGTAATGAAGATAGTGTGGATGACTTGGTTGAGAAAGCATAAACTTTCAAATCACAAGTGGGTGACATGATTAATCAAACAAAAGGTTTCAATAAAATACATGTAGATACAATTGAAGGTATGAAGAAAGAAAATGAAGTTGATTCAATATTTGAAGTAATGAAGATAATGTGGATGACTAGGAAATCACAAGGGGGTGAGATAACTAATCAAATAAAAGGTTTCAATAAAATACATGTAGATACAATTGAAGGTATGAAGAAAGAAAAAGAAGTTGAATTAAAGGAATGATCTAATCAATTAAGATAAATGGAAGGAGAAATCATTGCATGGATTGTTCCTCATGATGAATTAAATAAATTGCTCAAAAAAATATTAAATCATACTTTAGGAAGAATGTGTTTCATTGAAGCCAAACATCACATTTGGGATGTGATTATCTAGAACTTTTTCATCAATGTGATTAAGGTTAATAATCTATCACCTAAAATGATAGTGATAGTGAAAGTAAAAAAAAGTGAAAGGGTGATTTCATTCATTTATTCTCTATCATATAATTCACTAGAAGAAATAGGCATGTAATCGTGTTATTTTTGAGATTAAAAAAGTACCTCAAAAAAAGAAATAGGTCTACTGTTACTTATTTTTCAGATTAGAAAAGTATCCCAAAAACGAGCTAATTATAGCTTTGCAAAACCATAGAAAGTAGGTAAACCAATTAGCAAGAGAATTTAAAGGACAACTTCAAACTATTTGCAAGTATGGCTTACCATCATTGTGGACTCAAGAACACTAGATGTATCTAGCAAAGCCTTATCATGCTTCCTTAATTTACTGTCATGGTGATTTATATTCCATTGGCCCTTACGAAAATATTTAATCTAAAGCTCAAATTATAAATTCCTTAATGCATGATTTTGTTGTATGGATTCTAGTTATAAATCATTCAACTAAAAACCACCATTTCCCTATCATTTCATCACAGAGTTAGAGATAGTCGTGAGAACAATGCATAAGGAAATTCTTCATACATAACCAGGATGGAATAAAATGATGCTTTACAAATTAAAAGCTCCATTAATAATGTTGAATGAACAAGAAAGGAAAGAGTTTTCTATGAAAGATGTAGATAACAATGCACAAAGATGCGTTACCTAAGTAAAAAAGGATCATTAGAAGAAAGTATAAGCTGCTATGCAGCAAGTCCCTGCCCCTGTTTTAAAAAAAATGATAATTAATAATAATTGAAGATGCCTTTATTCCAAATATAAAAGTGTATACCTACAAAGTATTATGAATTAGTCAACCAAAACTATATGTTGTACCCTTTTATCTAAAATTAACACCGTACATGGATGATTCTCAAATTCAACAGCGCGGCCATTTGACTGAAAGGTAACACCGTACATGGATGCTTTTCAATTCAACAGCACGGCCATTTGACTGTGAATGAGGCCACATCATAAGCACTAAATAGAGTCTCTATTTGTAACTGCGAAGATATATTWAAAACTACAAAGATAAAAAATAGAACATGTTATGGAACAAAGATAAAAGATAGAACATCTTATGGAAGTACACGATCGAAGGCTCTGAAGAAAAATAGACTASGTTGAAAAGAAAATGACGATGTATTACCAAATGCAACATGCACGCATAGATACTAACAAGTTGGTAGTTCTTTATGTAATTGATGTAATAGATACCAAATGCAACATGCACGCATAGCCTAACAAAAGAAAGAATGAAGATCCTTTCCTTTCTTAATCATTTTATGCAACAAACCATCAAAGATAAAAGAAGGAAAGAAAATTAACGAAGAGATCATCCCACAGGGATTTAGTGAAATGAAATTGATGGAAAATCAATTCGCCTCGAAAATTTCCATGATCTAAGAACAACTAATGCCTGATAGTGTTGTCCTAAGGATTGACTTGTGGATAGAATAATTCTACTCATGGCTTGTGGTGATATAACTATTAAAGATGGGCATGTAGCCTAGGAATTTGGTATACATCTTAATTTCAAAGTTCAGGTGTCTCATGGGATGAAGTATACATGTTAAAATGGCTAGTCTAGGAAACGTTGTTAATGTGTGTGTAGGATTAATCGTTTAGAGCATATAAATGATCATACAAATAATAAATGCAACAAAGGACTGCAAAGTTTGTATTATGATATCTTTGTGGATTACAAACTGGCTGAATGCGGCTGAATAAACTGACAATACTCGACTAGATCAACAAACAAAGGATCTTAGCCAGAATACAAATAAGCAACTAAAAAATAATACCAGAAATATGGGAGCACTGCGGAATCAATGGATGCGCTAGGACTATGGCAACCTTTGACGTTAACTGCTCTAGAAGCTATACTTCTCGAAATGGCCTAGAAATTGTCCCAAATGATGTGCCCTTCTCTAGTCCTCAGTACTAGTAACTATTAGACCCTGCTGCTGGTGAGTTTGGACCCTGGATGGATCCCCCTGCAGGAATGCGCCCCTCTTTCTCTGGCAAAATGCGTCCTAGTGATTCCACTGTCGGAATTGGACAAGACGTGTCTCAAAATGACTGCCTTGGTCTACTGGGAAATGGGTTGGAAGGGTTTCCCTGAATATAGTCGCTCTGGAACCCCAAATGTATCTGCCAAATGTGTCGCACGTACAAGACTGGAAAATGTGCCCCAGTTGATTCCACCATCAGAATCTGATAAGGAACAAGGCAAAAGATGTGCCTTACCTTCCTCTCAAATGGGTCGGAGGGAAATCTTAGAATTCTCCCTAGATGGGATAATTCGACTAAAAACCCCCTCAAAAGCTACACCCTCACTCTGGATGAATGCACCCTTGCTACTAAACACTGTGTAACTTTTGTTGAAGAATGATGGAAGACTTGAAAGATCTTCCCAGTGACTAGGGTGTGTCTCTCAACACCGATATTAGCCAGCTGGTGTCTTCCTCCTGGAATCCACTGAACTATCTCTCCCGAGATGCGCCTCTTCTCCTCAATGGCCTCTTCTCCTGAATGACAAGTCTTAATCTGCATAATGATGAATTAGGTCGCTCACTCTTCTCTTATATCTTTCCAAAATCTTAATTCACTGCTAAAACCCTAATTCGTTGTTGACCTTTTCCCTCCAAGTGACTTTTACTTTATTTTATTATTCCATGATTAAATCACTTAATTAATCATTTTACCTCTAAAAAGTGATTTATCCATCCCCTCCAGCCACTCAAAGCCACTTCTCACCATCTTATCATGTAGTGCTCTTCTTCCCGATTCCGATGAGATATTACACTAAGAGTTTTCTCCAAGTAATATGCCCATTATGACCTTCTTAGTGAAATTAATTAAGATATGACCCATTATAACTCAAAATTACGGAAATTGTCAAAATGCAATGAAACAAAACCAAGTTGTGCGGAATGGATCATGATGATGAAAAATGCAAGTTGGGCCTAATAAAACCCCTCAATATCTCTCGAACTCTTTGTCACCCCTATCTGGCTAATCTGGTAAGCATAACACTATGTAAAGTTATAATGTCCCAAAATGGGGACATTAGAGTCCTCCCTGCTGGAATATTGCTTGTCGTCAAGCAATAACTGAATCCAACTACATATGATATCGGGGTCTCATATCCACCTGTGTCACACAAGGTAGACTCCACTCAAGATGTGGTATCTCCAAGTGCTCACCACTCATGACAACCACATGCTCCTGATGAGTAGAATGATCAATGGTCAAGGAATCTCAGTCAGCTCCCTGAGTAACCACTCTACTCAAAACTCAACTCCATCAAACGTTGAACTACCAAGCACTCCAATCCCTTGATCCCATATCAAAATGTCAACTACAGTGCCCTATGGAGTATAGTTCTGTAACATATCAACACCATGAGTCTCATGCAAATAACACATGGCCTCAACCCAAAATGGGTTTATCCTACCAAACCATACCAAACTCAACATGACCCCCACCGACTGAACATGCTACTGCCATAGTGAGGTACTACAAGACCTCAATGAATCACCAGTCAGTGGCGTGCTCTTCGCAATACTGAAACTTAATGGAAAATCAAAGTGACTCGACCCTACAAACGTCTGCTCTTTTCCATCAGTCAATGAAATGTTCGATCCTGTAATCCCAGGGTCCCATGCTAGTCTCTAATAGGGACCATCATGTCGATTTTTCTCTACTCTGAACATGTCTATCTTTTCAAAGTATTCATACTGGACCCTCCACCCATGGATCCTGATAAGATGAAATGAACTATTGCCCAAATGGACTCCCAGATCACATGTCAAATTTGGAAGTTCATCACTTCCAATCCCCACTAACTGTTGGTGTGCCCTACTCGTAACTGTTGAAAGCACTCCACCCTTATCCCAATGAGAGTCTAAATATGTAGCAACCTCTGAGATATCCTCTAGCTCCCCCTGCACTGCTGTCAGTGATGAAAGTATCAGAAAAGGCTATCATAAATATCTACAACCAACTGTAGGACTGGAAAGTATCATATGATTTGGTCAATCAAAAGGACTTAACGAAAATCTCATCCATTGGCATGCATGGTAAATAATCTCCTCTACTCATCACTGAACACCAACCATCGAGTACAACAGTAGGTACCTCCACCAACTGTTGGTCAATCATTCTCCATCCATCATCAATCACGCAACTGTTGCTACGGTTAAGTTGATCTCCTAGATCTGTATACAGCTGCAAGGGATAGGAATCTCCATGCTCTACTAAGTACATCTCCTCCTTGCAATCCAAGGCATCCCCCTGAATCCCATTGTACAACTCTGTATGTCTCTATGAGCTACCACTCATCACTGTGTGACGCTGTATACTCATGTGATCTCCTATATACACCTGCAACATCCTGGATCCTAGGTGTAATACAGGGTCATCCTCTACATGAAGGTCAACCAATCCTGGAACACAAACTGAAGTGTCCTCATAACTACCCCTGGTTCTAGAATCCTCATGTGTACGTGTGTGCTCAATTGTCTCAACACCCCTCGTGAAGGGTAGTCCCTATGACCTATGTACATACTCATGTATCTCTGCATCATATCTCTCCATACTCATCAGTGATCTTGGGTACTCCTCATGCTCCTCCCTCAATTGGTGCTCCACAAATAAACCACCAACATCTTCTCACAATGTGGTTGAGGGATATATATAACTCTCTGCGGAAATAGATGTAGTGGATCTCTGTCTAATTTCCTTAAGGAGCTCCTCTGATCTGGACTCTGATTCTTCAAGGGTTGTCTGTGTGCCTTCTAAGAATATCCGTGTGCTCACCAACTCATGATTGAGTTGGTCCACCTCAACCTCCTACTCCCTCAGTGCCCTATGATACATCTCACAACCTCCAATATGTAATCCCTATCCCTCAATAATTGTTGGTAGTTGGCCCTCATCACAATCACTCTCTCCGAGAGTGTATGGAAGTCATCAATGACAAGTCCCCCATCTAAACTATCCTGTGTCATCGAGGCCCTCCAACAATAGCCTGCCACCAATGCATGTGTATCATCAATGCATCTAGTGGTTGCCATGATCATGTCCTCATTGACTCTCAACTGTCCTGCCAAGTGTCGTGACTCCTGGTCACAATACCGTTGAGGTGCTACCTCATTCCTCTCACAGCTAGTGTCAACAATGGAATCCACAGCAACACACTCCTCAAAATATAAGGCATTGAACTGCCCACTATCCCCTGTACTACTAAGTCCTCATGTATGCCACTGAATGCCATCACCAACTATGACCCCTATTGGAATCACACCACATCCTCTATGGGAAACTATATCCTCCTGTGCACTCACCCTACTAATATCATATGCACATGGATCCCATACAAATGTTCCCAAACACGTGTTATGGTCATTCTGACCAATACGGAGTGCGTCCTCATCACTGTAGATCAATCCTGGGAGTAAGTGTCGCAACAAGTTGTCGGTCTCCACAACCTTGTCCATCAATGAAATATCCAAGAGTGGTGATTCACTCTCCTCATACTGATAGGTATGTGTAAGGTAAACTATATCGAAGCCATACCTCTCCTCCCGGGTCTCCAGATCCATATGTTCCTTGTGTACAATACCCACACAAGGCTCTTCTACCATATCAGGAATTCCACTGATATCCTCATGTGTCGTGACTAGCATAGGTGACTAACAAGATGAAAAATGTGGCTCACTCATCATAGGAAGCTCATCATTATCCATACATGACTTCCTGGAAGCCATGTCTACACCCACTGGTAGGTCATCCAACCTCATAATCTCATCATGTCTAAGTGTCAACACATATGATTCCTCACAAGTTTCACAACTAGGTTGAAGTGTTGAATCCTCAACATTACCTGATGGGGAAGATGAAGGGTATGCACTATCATCCTGTCCATACAACTGTCCCTTAGATGCGTAAGAGTCACTATCCTTATTGGATTGCTCCAAATAGGCATCTATGGTTGCATTCACATGCATCTCCTCATCCTCGTTGTCATAGTGCACCTCAACAATGTGAACCTTCCCTTTACCCCTACATATAGGATTTGGCTTCCAAGGCACCTTGCAACTATAGAAATGCTCCCTACATCTAATGGGTGTAGGCTCCACCTGTGCCCTTGTCAATCCACTCGTTGGTAATGATGTATCTAAATCCTTATAGGATTTTCCCCTTAGGCTGACAGGAAAACCAACTCTGATACCACTGTAATGTTCCTGACTTGGCTAGTCTAGGAAACACTCCTAATGTGTGTGTAGGATTAATCGTTTACAACATATAAATGATCATACAAACAATAAATGTGGCAAATGATTGCAAAGTTTGTATTATGATATCTCTGTGGATTACAAAATGGGCGAATGTGGCTGAATAAACTGACAATAAGTTCGACTAGATAAACAGACAAAGGATCTTAGCCAAAATACAAATAAGCAACTAAAAGATAATACCTGAAATATGTGAGCATTGCAGAATCAATGGATGCGCTGAGATTATGGCAACTCTGACAGTAACTGTTGGAAATCTGGAAAGTTTGCCTTGGGATATATACTTCTTGGAATGGCCTGGAAACTATCCCAAATAATGCGCCCTTCTCTATTCCTCAGTACTGGAAACTGTCGGACCCTTCTGCTGGTGAGTTTGGACCCTGGATGGATCCCCTTGGGGGAATGCAGTCGTCTTTCTCTCGCAAAATGAATCCTACTGATCACACCATCGGAATAGGAGGAGACGTATCTCAAAATGAACACCTTGGTATACTGTGAAATGGGTCAGAAGGGTTTCCGTGAATATGGCCTAATGCTCACTTTGGAACCCCAAATGTATCCACCAAATGTGTCACACGTCCAAGTCTGGAAAATGCACCCCATTTGATTCCATTGTAGGAATGTGATGAGGAACTAGGAAAAAGATGCTCCTTGAATTCCTCTCAAATGGGTCGGAGGGAAATCTCGTAATTCTCCCTGGATGGGATAGGTCGACTAAAAAACCCCTCAGAAGTTGCGCCCTCACTCTGGATGAATGCACCCTTACTACTGAACACTGTGTAACTGTTGCTGAAGAATGATGGAAGACATGAATGATGTTCCTGGTGACTAGGGTGTGTCTCTCAACACAAAATCATCCAACTGGTGTCTTCCTCCTAGAATCCACTGAACTATCTCTCCCGAGATGCACCTCTTTAGCTCAAAGACAAGTCATAATCTGCATAATGATGAATTAGGTCGCTAGCTCTTCTCTTATAGCTTTCCAAAACCCTAATTCACTGTTGAAACCTTAATTCATTGTTGACCTTTTCCCTCAAAGTGACTTTTACTTTATTTTATTATTCCTTGATTAAATCACTTAATTAATTGATTAATTAATGATTTTACCTCTAAAAAGTGATTTATCCATCCTTATGGCTTCTCGAGGCACTGCAAGTCACTTCTCATCATCTTATCATGTATTCTCTTCTTCCCGATTCTAATGAGCTATTTCACTAAGAGGTTTCTCCAAGTAATATGCCCATTATGACCTTCTTAGTGAAATTAATTAAGTAATATACCCATAATAAATCAAAATGACGAAAATCGTCGGAATGCAACGAAAGCAAAACCAAGATGTGTGGAATGGATCTTGATAATGAATGATGTAAGTTGGGCCCAATAAAACCCCTCAATATCTCCTGAACTCTTTGTCACCCCTATTTGGTTACTGTGGTAGGCATAACACTTTGTAAAATTATAATGTCCCAAAATGGGGACATTACAAAATCGGCAGACATACCTAGGATCAATACGAACTAGGTATTCTGAAGGAGAGACTCCTTTGTGTTTAAGGCATTACTGGAGAATAACATTCCTTGCTTATGAGAATAGCATTCCTTGCTTATGTACTCAAACATGTACTCGAACATCTAATCTATTAAAGCAAGGCGAGAATGTGCAATTGTGAGACTTTGTCATTTCTACAAGTAAAGTCAAGCTTGGATTGTGAGACTTTGTCATTTATGCAAGTAAAGTCAAGCTTGAATACTTGTATAGGACGAGATTTCCTTTTATTTTGGCATACGGATTAACTTCCTATATTATTCACACTTGTTGGTTTCATGCATTTCCCACTTCTTCAATTGACACTCATATTTCCCATGTATTCACCAGCAAGGAAGTGCATAAAGCATGCAACGAGAAAGAAGAAAAAGGAAAATTCAACAACAAATTACAGAAGCAGTTCCTTCCCTTCACCCAAGAATGACCTAATAAGCCTTCACAATTGTTATCAAGTAAAGCCCGGTATCATTTATTCATTCAGTGATTATATACCATTTGTCTTTGGTCTATATGTGCTCAAGTAATAGGTCTTGTGCAGACCATATTTAGTCATGCCCACTCCGATTTGCTCTCATGGTCCCCTAAAAACATGTTATGCATTAGATATACCTAAAGTAGGTAGCACAGTATGAAATATCCATGTTATTAAAGTTTTCATCACATCCTAAAAGTCAATGAGAGGTTACAAAGACTTTTGATAGTTCTGTACTAATTCACAATTAAAATTTAACATGATTTTTATTCAATCAACTATGTCAAATATAAAAAATTATCACAATTAAAAAAATCCCATAAGGTTACTTCAATGTCCAGCCTAGAGTGGATCTAGAGATTGTTATAACAATTAAAAAAATCCCATAATCTTACTTTAATGTCCAGCCTAGAGTGGATCTAGAGATTGTTGAGGCTATTCCACACCACATAACCTAAAATCATGAGTGCTCTAGTTTATGCCTTTTGCTTGGCCTTTGTAGTAGACCTTTACATATAGGACATGGTGAAGGGAAGCCAAACCCTTAGATTTAGATCCACACACCTGCCTTTGTGAATCTTCTATTCACAACCAAGCATACAATCCCTTGAAGGATGACTGCATCCACTTATAAATCCAATGAAGCCATAGAGGCCATGTTTTTCATGAAAACCACTAGCTACCTAGTCTTCACCGTCAATTGGGGAATTGTGTTTAGAATCATTTTCACATAGAAGAATCGTCACCAAAGTTTGGATTCATATTCAATAGCAGAACTAGCCGCCCTTCTTTGTTTGTCCTTTCTACATTCCTTGTAACCCATTCCTCTGCTTGTCATTATTGTAACCACATGAACAACTTGTCAAAGCTGTTGGGTTGGTAGAGGTTCTTGTGAGAAATTTGCCACATTTATCACACTCGCTCTTTTGGCTCCACCGTCGGTGCTCTTCCAGTTTGGTTGAATAACACATGGAAGCGATGTTAGAACTCTGCCATGATCATTTGTTTTTAGAAGAAAAAGAGCCATGCTATAAGAAGCAACATCAACGTTAGGTATCGGTAGGACTATAAAAGCAACATGAAGGAGTTAGTGGATTGTATGAAAGTTGTAGAAACGATAGACAATGTGGTGTGGAATGGAGGGGATCTACAATGAATGGTTTTTTGTTGTAGGAATATTGACAATGGGAAGTAATGGTCCAACTCTTTTCCTATCACTCAAGTATATGGAGAAAAAATATCTGTCATGTACTATCAGGGAATCCGCACAAGAAAAACTGTCCCTTGAAATATCTTTCTCTATGCTGAATGACTATCCCGTGAAATCTCTTGCTCTACACTAAATGGATCATGTAAAGTTGCACACTAAAGTGCTTGAGAATAGAGAAAACTGAAGAAGCAACTTCAAATCTATTACATATATGGATTAATGTTTTTATTGCAGCGGTGGTATTTTATGTGATGATAGCGGTGGTATTGTATATGATGGTGGTGAATGGTGAGTTCTGAGCCTATGTAACATGTCAACCCCTAGATCATGTTAAAGCCTCGACTTCAACAATAATCATTATAATTGCTTCACCACCTAGGAACAAACAAATTAGTGGTTGTGGCTACTTTTAATTAATATTTTATTATGAATTAAAATAACAAGTCCCACCTAGGAACAAACAAATTGGTGGTAGTGGCTACTTTTAATTAATATTTTATTACAAATTAAGACAACAAGTTTTCAAATTCCACTTTATATTTCCACTTCATATTTTCAAAATGTTATGTTTTTACATCGTTTCTAAATATCTCACACATAAAAAAATTAACTTACATAAAGGACATTTAATTCCCATAAAAAAATTCTCCACCAATCAAAATTTGAAATTATCAAATAATAAAATTGAAAATTATTTAACATTTTCAAAATAATAAAAATAATACATGATTTCTCAAAACTTTACGATATGTTTTGCAAAAGCACTAAATAATTACAAGTCCAAATAGGTTTACTCCTAAACTAAAGCTAAAGTCCATGGCTTGGGAGGGAGTAATAAGGGAATATAAGCCATGTCTTTTAAAAAAACAAGAAGCCAACGTCCTCAAAAAATTAAAGTTAAAGTAATGTTTAAAGACAACCGAAATATATATATAGAGATAGATAGATATAAATATATAGATTTTTAAGGATACATGTACTTATTTGTATTTTAAAGGGGAAGATAGTTATAGACACAATTAGATATAAGTTTTATAAAATGGAGAGTCTATGAGGATAAGGGGTCAACATTTTCATAACAAGAAAAAAGTCATTTTCAAACACATTAAAGTATATATATGTTTAAAAATTATATATATATATATATAATTTTTTAAGGGGAAGATAGTTTTTTTTCATAAAAAACAGTTTCAATACTATTCATATTGAATTAAAAGAAACTTTCCGTACATATGATGTATGATATAGTGAGTCATAATATGTGACTTTATTTATCATAATATCACTTGATGATCAAAAAATGACTATCATCTACATATATGAGTTTAACAATAGAGGAATAGATCCATTACATATAAAGAAGACAAAACAAAGTTTCAGAAACTATAAGGAAACTATAACTCAATGACATCACACAGAGTGGTAAAAAAAACTTAAAAATATAGTAAGACCCTAAACCACACAATCTTCAATATTTTCTTCAAAAAAAATATTTTCCTTTCCTTTCCAAGGGATTTTTTCTACAAAGAATAATCCAAAGAGTTGAAGTGCATATAAATATGAAAGTAATGAACCCATCTAAAAGTGTTCTTAAGATCTAGGACCTTCTTCATCCAAGGATGTAAAACCAAGACATTCAAATGAGATTTTCCTACAAACCAATCCAGAACCACCTTTGAATCACCAACCACCATTAATTCTTTAGTATGAAACCGGTGAGCAAAGGAAGGCAAACACCATAATCCGAGAAACCATGCCTTAATATTAGACCCAGAGCCAATTGCAAGATGAATGTTGAAGACATGATTTTCAGTGAGTTTTAAAACTACACCAACTCCACAAGCTCCCCTAGCAACAACGCCATCAAAGAAGCTGAAAGGATTATCCCCCCAAAATATTGGGTTCAGAAAAGACTCAACATTGTCATAACTAAAATCGCAAGGAAACTCCTCGACAGTGAACAAGATCTTAGAAACCACTTCATAGATATTCTTTGAAGAGTTTTCAAACATAAGTTTGTTCATGAACTTCCAAATGCCCCAAATTACAAAGAAGCGACATTCCTAAAATTCGAACAAGAGAGAGACTAGAACATTAAGAAATCATTTCAAGGCTATGAAAAACATATAGCACTAACCTTGTAAAAGTCGCAAACATCCTTCCGTATGACCTGAGAAATCTGTATAAAGAAGTGATATATTGATTCTTAAGCTTGTAAACATAAGCTACAAACTAAATGTCTATACCTTCCTCTTCCCCTAAAATTTGTTCCCATGGTAATGTAGACATAGCCATACAAACATAATGATTTTTACTAGTTGTACCACCACAACTGGTGAGACACCAAATTTTGAGACACTAAAGCTTCATTGTAGCTAATCCTTTGGATTTGTTCCAAGTCCATACAAGGGAGTCCTTTTCAGAAGTAAGGGATACCCCATTTCCTCTTAACATATTCAAAAAAGCATTCCACTCCTCACCATGTCTCCTTGCAAGCTCAAATCCTCTCAAGAAAGTCTTGAGACCCCGATATGTGCTAAAAAATAGACCTTTAAGGAGAATAGATGATGACGCACATCATTTGATAAACTGAAAGGAGAACCACAAACTACAAAATAATCTTGACCCAACATAACTATTGTTCCATTGCCAACAAACCATGATAGCCAATTTCTTACCAGATGTAAGAAATGCAACAAATTTCTCCAAAAGTTGGAAGAAACGTAGAACTTACCCAATGTAGTAGGTAGTCAAAAGACCACATCATTTTCTTTCAGATATTTTTTAATTATCACTTTGCTCCATAATCCTGAACCAAACAACCCTCTCCAAAGAGACTTGGCAGCTAAAACTTGTGCAAACCAAATGATGTTCCTAAAACCCCAACCAAACCCCAACCTCCCAAAGCTCGAGTTCTAGCTACAAAATCACATTTTTCTAAATGAAAACCTGTTGGTTTTCAAGCACCTCTCAAAAGGAAATTTGAACATGTTAGACCATCTTTTAGACAAATTTTGAAGAATAGAGGGGAAGATAATTATAGAAACAGTTAGATATAAGTTTTATAAAATGGAGAGTCTATGAGAATATGGGGGTCAACATTTTCTTAATAAAAGAGATACATTTCTTTGGGAAACTTGCTTTGACGAGAATTTCTTTTTAATTTTATATTAAAGACTAAGTATTATGATGTCGTTTAAAGTATAAGTCTTATTTTAGTTACGATAAGAGTTAGATAAAACTATATGTCTATACAAAGTTTATGGTGAAAATGTTTAGAATGAAAACTTTAAAATGCTTTATCATTCTTTAAAAAAAAAAATCTTGTTAGAGAGGGATATCCACATTGGTTTTTTTTATTATTTTAAGAAATCCTAAAGTATGAAGGTGTTAAATATCCGCTTTTGGATTATTTTAAAAAATCCTAAAGTATAAAGGTGTTAAATATCTTTATAGATTGCCTTAACATTGTTCTTTTTTTTTTTAATGTCTAGAGGAATCAACAACTGGTTGGGTATATGCTCGCATTACACGTGGCCGTGTTATTCAATTGCTACCACTATAACCTCCAGGTGTGCCCACGAGGCCCCTTACGTGGCACACATTGTAAGTCGGGGGGAGTTGAACTCGAAACCTCATGGAACTTCATTTTCATGGCACATGCCAATTGAGCTGCCCTCCAGGGAGCTTAACATTGTTCTCTGTAGTGAACAACTTGAACATCATATTTTTTGGCATCATTATCGAGGATTCCGAAAATACTACTTGTTCTTTTCTTAATTGAGATTTTTCTTACTGATTTTTCAATTCTTAAAGATGAGAATTCAACAATCATCTATTTATTTTTCTTTTCCTTGGGAACTAACATGTACACAATGTTTTGACTTTAATGGACAAGAAAGTAAGACAACAAAATTGTGGATTATGAAATTATGTATAATCAATAAAACATAAGTATTAATAGCATGTGCGATATTTTTTTCAATATATAAATAAATAATCAATTAAACTTCATAAACATATGCTTAAGAATCATTCAATTATACTTAATTATATTTGAAAGAATGCAAACACAAATTCTTACATTCAATGTCCCATTGCAATATAATTAATAGAATATACCAAAATTTAGTTCATCTTGATCAATTACATATTAAACAATACAAATTACATTACACAATTACTTAACCTTTATTGATAATTCAATGAACAACCTAACCTTTATTGATAATTCAATGAACAATACAAATTACATTACACAATTACTTAGCCTTTGTTGTTAATTCAATAGTCCTCTGCTTCTCTCTATGAAAATAATACTAATGTTTTGTTTAGTGAACTAATAGTCCCTTAACTCCGGTAATATAACATTTTCCAAATACCTAAACCTTCATCAAACATATGATAGGTGAAACTAATACTTATTGAGCTCAATGGTATTCTATATATCTTGTTGCTTCTTTACAATGATATACTCAACAACAAGAAATATGAAATAGTCTCGTGAAAGTATATTTTAGTAAATGTTTCCAATGAAATAGAGAATATCCCCAAGTATTAGATAGGGTTTGGATAAATTAAATTGAAATCCAAAGGCATATAAAAAGATATTCAAAATCTTTGAAGCCAAATAATCACTACATTCATATATTGGTGAAAACCCATGTAACGTTTCGTATTACATAAGTTTTTTTTTATTATAAATATTTCCATTGGTAATAATATATTTGTTTAATTATTCTTAACATAAGGTTTATTATCATTTAATACATAAAATTATTTATACAATTATCTAATCATCATGGTTGATTATGACACGAAAAAGATATCGACGACGTTAATTATTATACATCATATATGTCATCATAGTGGTCGTGGGTCCTATTGACCATCCGTAAATGCATCTTACTTTCCCAAATCTCTATTCCTATTGTAACCTTGTCTCATTTGTCTTTAACTCGGCCATATTGTCATTTCTAAACTATGTATTAATGACCAATAGTTTAATCAACCCAAATCAAGGGTTCATATCCATAATGATTATGGATTTCCTTTTATTTATATACAACATGGAATATGTACAAAGGTGAAATTAGTTTCACAAAGTTTAGAAAATGAATCCATTACATTAAATTTCCAAATCGTTTGTTCATCTACCTTTTTTTCTTTTGTAAGGTTCACAAATAAATTTCTATTAAAATTTTAAAATATCATACAGTCCAAAATTGTCGTTAGGTCATTTGGGAAACCAAACCAGAAGTAGATAACATATGACGAAAAGTATTGTTTATAGAAAATCAAAGAAAAATTAGAAACTATCCTGATACTATGGCTATCGAGTTTATAAATATTGTCTCTTGTCATTTCAAAAAGAAGAAACATGAGAACAAACTTCAAGGGGCTGAGGGACCCACTCTTGAGTTTCATGATGGGGCTTCCTGGTGAGCCAGTTGAGCTGCATGGTGACCCATAGGGTGATCCGGATGACGTGCTTCTTGGGGGAGGTGAGCGAGAATCTTGGGAATCATCAAGTGAAGGTTGTTGAGATGGAGTTGGAGCATGTTTTGTGCATCCTCTCTTGTTTGAAGAATTGGTCCAAGAAGCGTATTAAGGTGTCAACATAATTCCACGGCTCATGAATAATGTGTGTCTCTGCCTCTGGTATGGTCGACATCTGGAACCCAATGAATTGTTGTTTAGACTACCTATGTGTCTGTGTTCATCTCGCATTTGTCGCTGATAGTATCTTCAGATTCCTCCAATATTTCGAAACGTTGAGGGGTGTTCATGGTGAAGTTTCAGGTGGAGTTGAAATCCTCCTGATGGAGCCTAGTTTCTGGAACTCCTTCCTCGTGATGTCGTGAAGAGGAATCTCCATGGAATCCATATCCTCATCTCTAACAGGGGTGTAGCCATGCCTGGGAGGCATAGTGTCTCTGATAAGAGAGCTGGAATAGAGGGGTGGTACCAAATTGTGATAGGACTCCCCAGAGATACCTCGTTGTCTATGAAGGAGGTTTGAAAGGTTTGAGTTAGGATTTTGAGCTGCAACGCTAACATGAAAAAATCACTAAGGGTCCCATTCATACTCTTAGGAGGGGGGCTTGTCATCTCAGAGATTATCATAGAGGCGAGGGAGTTTATAGGAATCTTGAGGACTCCACATTATGAACATTTATTTATGAGAATCCCCCTCCTTGATGTCTCTCCATCATACCTCCTCCTGAATCTTGTGCCTCATGGGAGAGCGAATGATATCTGAGTTGATCCTCCTCAAGACTTGGTTGTGGAGGTAGATTCCTTAAATTATTATTGTGGGTGCCAGTGTAGGTTTCCCTACTTCCTCTGTTATCAGGCAGTCGAAAATAATTGACACGTTGCACATAGATATGGTACCTGTTCTTTGCATTTAGATGGCAGGTTATCTCAACGTCCTAATAGATCTCTTCCCTAGAATGCTTTGGAAGGATCTCACGTGTTAATTGTTGATGGGGCCAGCTCAGAGCATGGTATTGTCGATTAAATTTGTTGTGAGTAGATGGAAGCCAAACATTATCCGATCCGAAGAGGGCCTTATGGGAGTCTGGTTGGTTGAAGACTTGAGATGAGGAGTGGTAGGTCCAAACATTAATAAGGATTTTGTTGGTCTCAGGAATCCCCTCTCCTAGATTACCATGAATTTGCCTTGCGTGTAAGAGAGGTTGCTCTATTCTCTTTGGACTTAGGTTAGTGACAAAAGGTTGTTCTAGTCCTGTTAGGTGAGTTGGATGCTAGTTTACATGGTTTCTTAGGTGGCAGGTGCAACATAGGATTTTTGTCATGTCCTTTTCATCCTCTGGGATTTAGACCGCTTGAAAGTTCAAGTCTTGCCTTTCTCCACTTGGGATTTCTCCCAAGTTGTTTTCCTCACATATCGTCTCTGTCCTAGAGATGAGCCTTCTACATTCATGAGGGTTTGGGAGATTCTTTGGAACAAGCTCTGTGGAGAGAAGGTCCTATTTAGAAATGGAGTGACAAGCTTGTATGATATCCTCCCCTGCTAATGGATTCCAATATTTGTCCCACGAGTTGTCCCTAATATAGTAACTTTCATTTTCTATTCATTTTGCTAGCTTGTTTGCAGAGCATTTCACATGATTTGGAATAATGTGAGGCATGGAGGTCAGCCTCTACTAAATGGGGTCCAGGCTAGCCTCCAGCCTCCAACTCTTTGAGGTTTTTGAAGACGGGGTGCCTTGCTGCAATTTTTTGAACATGTTAATCAATATATGAGAATCTGCTTCTATTATTATCTTTTCATACCATTGTGATTTGGCTACCTAGAGACCTTCTTCCAACGGTTGGAGTTCGACTGCATTTTTGGTTTTTATCCCTATTTGGCCCCCATATATTCTCAGAATTTCACCTTTACCTAATTTGAAGATGCCTCCATACGCTACTTGTCCTCAATTTCCTTTTGTGGCCTCATAGGTGATACTGGTGCTTCTTAGATACATAAGGACCCATTTCCATGCCCTTTACCTGGTTTTTACATGTATCCACTTATAACACCAAATGCATGTGAAATATTTGAACATTCCTTAGTATTGTATTATACATGAGACATATAATTTTTTTCTTCTTTATTATTAGGTCATAAACTTGAAGAAATATTACAATGGAAAGCTAAATGAATATTTACCTGTTTCACAATGTTTGTATTGAACCTCATTACTATATTCTCCTTAGAATTATGAAAACTAAAGATTACAACTTTTCTCATCTCTTTGTACTTCTATCTCCAATATTTGTTATGTTGTTCCTATATCCTTCATTTGAAACATCTTGACCAACTAAGCCTTTAACCTGCTGATCTCAACCATGATTTTCTTGCAACAAGCATATCATCAATATAATACGAGGATAATGAAAATTATTAAGAAACTTTGGCTAACAATGAAGGAATCACACATCTTGTACTTTTCATGCTTACCTCGGGGCACACAATGATTCCCCGAGTTTGCAAACAATAAGGATCCTAAAATTTGCATCTCTTAGGCTCTCCATCATCGTAACTAACATATATATAAACATTTTTCTTCCCTTGACCAAATTCGACAAAGATATCCAAGTGAACCTTAACCCCCCACATTTAATCTAATTTCAATGGAGTATGCAATCTATAGAGTCTAAAAAAAACATAGGCTACTAAAAAACATCTGCCCAAAACAACTAGTATTCACCTAGCATCCTCCCTTTCCCGTGACCAAAACCAATAAACCTTGCCTCAAACTCACGGTATCCTAAAATATTACATGCTACAAACCACCGAGAGTATGCATGCCTAACCAACTATTACGGTAATATGCCTACTTAATAAAAAAAAATTGTCAACTCCATCTCTAACTTTACATTCACACCTTATCCTTGACATTGCTTGTACTATTGAATGCCATCGTCAGCATGTCAAGCTACTTCAAACACACGCTTACCTTGAACTGAGAATGAAACATCTTTGGAAAACCTATCATACACCTCACCATCTTTCCAAATGGCCCTCGTTGTCTCTTGAGCTCTCTCGATACTAACACCCACCGACAAAAAAATCCCTCATGCTATCGTCTCGAATCAACCTGAGCAATGGATGATGACTTGTCGCCTCACCTTTTCCAAAATGCTTTCGCCTCCCTCTCCCCAAACATCACAGATTTAATTTCCCTCTCTATGAACCTCTCGAACACTATCAGCTATAGAATGGCTCGCTACACCTTTTCTTCTCTTAACCCAGAGTTCTCAATAACACAAAGGCATGTCTCTGTTAAGATTCTACGGGAATGACGTTGGTAAAAATCATAATCAATCAAGGTCGAGAGCTAAAGCAATTCATTATGAAGAACATTTTAGGCATATCGTATATGAGAGATTATGATTCTCATCTCAAAGAACTTCTCCTTCCAGACTAGAATAATTAAGGACTCTTCATCATTCTTGCTTTCCACCTAGTCCAACATAAATCACCATAATTCACCTTATAGATTAGTATGGGCGCGTCCTCGTCCGCGCAGTACCTACACTCCATCACTCCCAGCGACTCGAACTACCCCCACAATTCTCCAGTTTTACAAACTAGGGAAAACTAAACCAAATGAAGGCTCCAAACTAAATTAAAATAAAACAGAGACTCTAACTCCTCATGCTAGACTGGTTCTCAAATCCCCATTTCACATTATTAAAACAATTCTCAATGCCTCAGCAGAATCGAAACCGAGACCTGTCGTTTCCAGGACTTATTTCCTGTTAGGTTTTCTATGTGTGTCGTTCATCCCCGTGGTTTGATTTATTTTTATGTGACGACATCTATATGGTCGGATTTCCATCCACATTTGCGAATTCAATATTGTTTCCGCCATGGCTCTTCTTTTAAGAAGTATTCGGATGGCCAAAAAACCGAAAGGTGCCTACTGTCGTCGGAGTATTTCTCCTCACGGCTCGCGTACCAACGACCCTCTTCATGGCTAGACCTTTGTTGACATCTGCGGCCTCCATGATCTGGCGCTCCTTCACGGCCTTTCACTAAACGTGTCCAAAAAACCCTCGACTCTCTTCACAGATCGTTCCCTTGACTCTCATATACTAGATAGTTCCCTCGACTCTCATAGATCACTAATTTGTCCTTAGCTTTGATACCATATTTCGACTTTAGCTTTGATATCACTTGTTAGGGTTTTCAAATTAAATTAAATAATATATATAATAAAGAAGATAAACAATCAAGCATACTACACAATAAGCATACTACATGAGGGCAATGCTATTCTTTTATTGCTTAGACAAAATTTAAATAATGAAATAATGAATAGAAATTTAAAGAAGCTTTTCATGAAATTCTACATTTAAATATATCTAAAAAGTTTTCAAATATAAAAAAGAAGTCAAATACTTGAAAAACCTCTAAATTGTAATTGCAAAGATATATGTTATCACAACCAAAAAGATGAAAAACCCCATATTCAACCAAATTACATCGATTAAATAGGCGGCTATAGAAGGGGGTTCAAACAAAAATTTGAAATGTGCATTGTTAGAAATACTAATTTAATTGCATCTACACACTTCTTGACTTGTCAAGAGCTCGAGACGAAAGTTGGGAGCAATGACAGTTAGGGTTAATGCCTTTCTTGTACTTATTAGTTTACTTATTTTTTAAATAGTGAATATATATATATATATATATATATATATATATATATATATATATATAATTGAATGTTGATTTTTGTGTAAAGCATACATAATACAAGTTATAAATTATATAGAAAATGTGTGATGCCCTTAAATTGTTAGAAAATAAATTTCAATTTGAATTTATGAAAATTCGAATTTAAAAATAAATTTATATTTATGAAAAATCCTAATTTATAATTTTGGAATATGTAATTATTACTTTTATGAATGTTGGGAAAATGTTTGACTTGTCCAACTATCCTCTTTTGATGAACATATGTATGAGACAAACTTTTTAATAAATTAAATGTTGTAAGACAACTGGAACAATCAGGTTAAAAATAACTGAGTAGGACTCTATGAGTGGGGAACAAGTTTGACTTAACACAGAGATGATTTTTACAATTGTCAGAAGTTGAATTTTGTCACTCGAAACCGCTGAAAATCAAGGGCTTGTAAAGCTGTGAATTTCCCCAAGGAGGGAAAGGAATGGAAAGTCCTAGGCACAAGATAAATAAAACATATGTGAGAGGCAGGATGTTGCTTAGTATGTTGGGGATTGAGAACTGTCTTACTATTATGAGTACATCTGGTGTGAGGCAAAACATTTTTCTAAACTGTTGAAGGTGACAATGGCTAAGGGGTGTGACTCAGTTTGCATGTATGGAGTCATGGTTAGGCTAGGGGGTGATCAGGACAAGTGATTGTGGTTGTTATGTTTCTACCATTGGGTGGAACATGGTTGTTTCATTTTCTTCCGAGCATCAGTATTCGGATATGTATCTCAACTATGTACTTTTATGGTTGATGTTATATGGTTAATGTTGTGTTCTATATTCCATATATATAAATCATTATCTATTTAAGTGGACTCTGTAGCCATTTTAGATTCGTGGCTTCCCACTGTGTAAGAGTATCTATAGTGAAATTTTATGAATTCTTATGGTTTAATATATATATATATATATATATATATATATATATATATATATATATAAGATTGTGTGCATGTGCCTATTGGCCATGATAGACTTATTTCTTTGATGGTTGTTCATTATTGTACAAAATCAACATACTTCAGAAAGAAACACGTATAAATAGACTTAAATGAAGTTTTTACTATTATGCTGAGTATAGGTGGAAAGAATAAAAGTCCCAAATGCATTCTCCTTTCTATTATCACAAAAAGATATCTCATAGAATAGATCTCATAATGTTTGAAAAAATACATTTATTACAATGAATAGGTCGTTGAATAAATAGTACATATGGGATTTCCATAGACCCAAGAACTCCGTAACGAGTTTAAACAGAGCTTTAACAAAGTCTACATAAAACTGTCTGTAACTGAAGTGAATGCGCGCATGGATCGATGAAGGAAAAAGTTGGAACCTGAATGCCTTTTGATGGTAGGACGCTTTTTCCATCAAGTACACTGTTATTTCCAACCTGCAAGAGAGAAATTTGCAGGTTTTAGTATCTTTACTAGTTTCCAAGTCATTAAAGAATGAGATAATTAAAATAAATCAAAGGCCTAATTAAAATAAATGAATATTAGATAATCTTTGTTTTCCCTTGCGAAGTAGTTGATCCACTATTCAGGACGAGGAGTGGGTGCATAACCATTTGGTGGGTTCCCTCACAAAGGAAAAGGGACCCATCATCAAATTATATCCATGCAAAATTATTCACTTGTGAAATAAAAGGAAGCAAACAAACATTTTAATCAAGTTTTGTTTCTTCGTCATCCCGATACATGTCTTTAGATTATAAAATACTGAGAATTGACACAAAATAAAGTACACGATGTAATCAAGTGAAGGAACCTTTAACGAATAACCTAACCGATAGGTAGCTATAGCTAGCTCTCTTCCCACAGAGGATAAAACGATACAAGATGTTCATCGAAATAGTCTTTTTTTTATAGAACAAATCATCAAAGAGAATCACTTAAAAGTAATTACCAAAACAAATCTTCACAGAGGACCAAAAAGAATGGAAGGAATTTTACTGTGACAAAGTCAGCAATTAAAACAAAGCTACCTTTTGTTTTCTGTAAATAACAAATACAAAATTTGGGAAGAATAATGTTCACAGTAAAGAAATCAAAAGTGTTTACATAGACGCAAGGACGCGATCTGGGGACATGCAACTACTGTAAGAACGTAATTTGTATGTTAAAATCTAACAATGCAAGTAACTCCTAATTGTTGAGATGAGGATCTCATTATAGAAGATGAGCTAGCAAGTGAAGGTCGTTTATGAGATGATTGTAATGTTTTAACATAGATTAAATCTTATCAAAGAAAGAACACTATTTTTCATAGACAAGTTCTGATCTAAGGAGTTAAATATTCATTCAGTACCTATATGAAAACTTTGAAAGCTTTAAATAGGGAAAAACCTGTTTCAACTTACCTTCACAATTAGACATAGTTCGAATGTAAGAATTTAACCATACAAATATTAAAGAAGTGATGTTTGTAACGAATTTAATAAGCACAATAGACTTCACAAGTTACAGATAAGTCCTGGAGTAGAAATAACAAAACTATAATTCTTTTGAGCAATGACTTTCGTGAAGGGCTTGCACGTACTTAGCTTCAAGACTGATGGTTATTGTTGTGCAAAACTTCTAGAAAAGTGGTCGTGGGGTGTAACGACCTCTTTTCAAACCTAATACCAAATGATTAAAGGAAAACAAAAAGGGTTTAGCTTAAGGGAACATTCTACAGAGATTTCCAACCACGGGTTTGACTAGGGAGAAAACCAGAAGGGTACAGGCTTGAGGAATTATAGTCAATAGATAAGAAGAATAGTAACCCTATATTTTGAATCAAACCCGATAGATAAAATTAAAGGATTAAAAATAGCAAACAAGTGAAGCCTTTATCACAGTGGAACTTGGAACAAGATGTATACAAAGGTGCAAATAATATTAGGGTCCAACCTTTAAACCAAAAGAAAAACACAAGGAATGTGACAAATAATCCCCAAAGAATGTAATTGTATTAGAGGACGTATTATATAAAAGAATACATTCTGAAGAGAATGCATGGCACCAAATAACCTTTACAAATTTTTACAGAGTATGCAGTTACTTACCCATGTTGGTGGAGAACCCTGCTATTGCATTATTTTACCTCCATACCTCACCAGAGCCGAACCCCATGATAATCGCAACTCACAAAGAGTAACGCAGTGAAGGAGAAAATGAAAATGAGACCAAATATCCCACTACAAGGGGTGTAATGGCACCTCGAGCCTCTCATTCATGGGAAAGAGCGACTGGTATGTTATCCACACTACTGCCATGTGATTTCAACTGAAGTGGAGAGCCCACATTGGGCGGGTTCCTATAGTGTCAAGACACATATTACTGGTAGGTTCTATCACCATTAATGGACCTGACATGACATGATTTCCTACATGATATAACAACCTAGGATCTATTATGACTTGGCATCCACTTCCATATGAGTTTCAAACCTCTTTAATGTTGTGTTGTATGTGTATAATCCCTCTATCACGTGGAGAAAGTTAGAATTTACGTAGGGTTATAGCTTAGTGGTAATGTGTGAATTGTGTTCCTTTTTTAAAATATAGTTCGTTACACTATGGTATCATGGTATTATTATGGGTATGTATAACCCTAGCACATAAATTCTAGACGATGCTAGTTATGTCTCCTAGTTTAACTTTATGTCCACTAATGTGTAACCTCGTTGCTAAGGGTTACATCATTTACAAGTTTTGTTATAATATAGTTTTTACACTAATATAGTGCGGATAACATGGGTATGTTGTAACCCTAGTATTTATGATAGGGACATTGGCATTCATAGTTACAAATTTAACAATATAAATGTATGATTCTAATATATTAGTATGGTTGCATAGTTCATGTTAAATTAGGTTATGAGTTGATCTAATAAGAATATTGTGCTTTAAATCTCCTTCATACTTTCAGGATGAATAATCCAGTAGAGTAAAAACTCATATGTGCACAAAGTGGAATAATATTTATAAGAAAATATCTTTATGTATCACAAACGAGTTTGGATGACAATAGAAACTAGTTTCCATGTCAATTTTTATTTATTTTTAGTGAAATTTGGTGTACATTACATATGGTATCAGAGTTGTTGGTTACAACAATTGGACCTCAGGGAAACACCAGAAAATTAATTTTTTTGAAGGAAAATCTAACAAACAATATTTATTGTTACAAACAAAAGAAAAATTCTCTTGTGAAAATGTGAGCGCAGAATGAAGAAGGAGTCAGACCTGAGGAGAACCAAAATCAAGAGATTCATAGAGACCTAGAACATCACAGTGAGGGAATTTTATCCACCCAAGTGTTGGAAACAATGAGGAACCTTATTGTAGAATTACAATTGTTTAAATCTTATGATGAAAAGTGGAAGAAAGATGAGGAAGATCAACTGGAAATAATTGAAATATTTCTATGTAGTATAGTGACCAAGAAGATTCCAAAGGATAATGAGAGGGAAGGAGAGCTCAACAAAAAGTCCTTAAGTATTTCTAGTCACGAAATAGAAAAATAAGGCATCTCTTCTGAAGACACATGCATGATAGAGAACAAAGCATCTACATGAAGGAAAAGAAAACAAGTGGACCACCTGGAAGGTGAGCTAGAAAAGATAAAACCCTCCACCTTCGATGGAGAATCAAAGACTGATGAGGGACCTGAAGCATGGATGTTATACATTAAGAAATACTTTCATTTTTATAATTAATCTAGTAATATGAAGGTTAAAATGACCATTTATAACTTAAAGAGGAAAGCTAGTATCTGGTGGCAAGACCTGAAGCTAGTGAAACGATTGAAGGAAAAAGGAAAGGAATGGTCAGAATTCAAAAAGTATTTCAAGAAGAAGTAATTTTAATAAAGTTATTAGAAAATAAAAACTAAGGAATTTTACAAACTGGGACTAGGACAAATGGCTATGGATGATCTGATAAATAAATTCCTAGATCTATTGAGGTTTTTTCCTTACATAAAATAAATTAAGGTAAAGATACAAAGGTTCTTAAGATGTCTACCACAGTCTTATAAGGAACTAATTGAATTTGATAATACTAAGTCTTTAAATGAAGTGTTTAGGAAGGCTTGGATGTTCTATGAAAAGTAGAAACAAATATTTGAAATTCCCAAGGCATGGAAAAGATAAGAAGGAAGACAAAATGAAATAACGTAAGAAAGGTTTCCAAACAACCCGTTTCTGTTACATGGAAAAAGGATTTCAAAGGAGGGACTATCACTCTAATGAAAATAATACTTAAGGGGAAAATAAACCAATTAATATGGGATTCAAGAAGGTAGGGGACAACCCGAGAGGACCATTGAAATGTTGGGAGTGTGGAGAACCCCACTCGTGAAAAAATTGTCCATGCTTAAACCCATCAAAAAAGACTTAAGTCCACAATATTCAAGAGGCTTCAACAATTGGAGACATTGACATAAGCGTGCATAAGATCAATGCAGCTCTCGATGGGAGGCATGCAGATCATCAATCCACTATTGTGGAAGTTGAAGGTAAAATTCATTTCAACAATGTTTCTATACTAATTGACCCAGGAGCTACTCTGAGTTACATTACTATAAATTTAGTAGAATCGAACAAGTTAAAGAAGGTAAAACATGCTAAATATTGGTTAGTAAATCTAGAAACGAGGACCAAAAGAAAGGTAACATAATTTATTTATGATCGTGAAGTCAGTATAAATGGTCATAGTACAAAGTTAAATAGGAACGTGTTACCTTTATGGTCTTATGATATAATTATTGATATGGACTAGTTAGAAAAACATAAGTGATATTAAATTGTTATGAAAAATCATTTGTGTACAAGGATGAAAATAATATAGCCAAAACAGTACAAGGAACTAGAAAACCAGTTTCTATTAGGAAAATATCAGCAATGCAATTTAATAAATGTATTAATAAGGGTTGCAAAGTATATGTTGTTCAAGTAACTAATATCTTAGAGAAAGATAGCAAACCAAGTTTGGAAGACTTTTCGGTTCTACATGGGTTCCAAGATGTATTTGTGGAAGAAATATTGGAACTACATCCAAGGAGAGATAGATTTCTCTATCGATCTACTACCAGGATCTTCCTCGATGTCTAAGGCACCTTATAGAATGATTGTACCTAAACTAACATAACTGAAAATTCAGTTACATGAACTGTTGGACAAATAGTATATCAGACCAAGTGTTTCACCTTGGGGAGCACTAGTTTTCTTTGTTAAAAATAAAGATGGAACACTGAGATTGTGTATTGGTTATTGTCAACTGAATAAAATGGTGATTAAAAATAAGTACCCTTTACCTAGAATTAATGATCTCTTTGACGAGATTGGAGGAGAAAAAATATTCTCTAAGCTAGATTTGAGGTCTGGTTATCACCAACTGAGGATAAAGGACGAAGACGTAAAAAAAGTATAATTTAGGACATGTTATGGACACTATGAATTTGTAGTTATTTCATTTAGACTTAGTAATGCACCAACAAATTTTATGTGCTTGATGAATAGTATATTCAACCAATATCTGGTTAAATTTGTGCTGATTTTTATTGATGATATTTTAGCTTATTCAAAAACTGAAGAAGAACATGAAGAGCATCTGAAAATAGTATTACATACTTTAAGAGAACATAAGTTGTATGCTAAATTTGATAAGTGTGATTTCTACCAAATAAAGATACAGTATTTAGGGCATGTTACTAACCAAGAACAATGGTGTAAAACATCTATCTAGTCAATATGATCTCCATGCAAGACAAATGATATGGTTGGCCTTTTTAAGTGAGTTTGATTTTGAAGTACGACACATCAAGGGTAAAGAAAATAAAGTCACAGATGCATTAAGTCCAAGGAATGATAACCTTTATGAAGTAATTATCAGGAAGGTAGAAAATGATATTGAGGATAGGATAAAATATGCAAGCAAAAATCACGAAAATTACATCAAAACAATAGAACAATTGCAAGGAAATGCAAAAAATTTGCATAAAATGGATCTCAGTATAGATAAAAAGGGATTGTTAAGGTTCAAAGACAGGTTATATGTACCTAACTCTATTGAATTAAAGATGATAATTCTCGACGTATTGCACAAAAATCCATATTTTGGTCATCAAGGATACTAGAAAATGATAAGAGCCTTAAGAAAACAATTTTATTGGCCTAACATGAAAAATGAAACAACTGAATACTTGTCTAAATGTTTATATTATCAACAGGTAAAGGCTAAACATCAATACCGGGCAAGTGTGTTACAACCTCTGCCTATACCCAAATGGAAATGGAAAATTATTTCGATGGACTTCATCGTAGATTTGCCTAAGACTCAAAGACAAAATTACTCGATTATGGTAGTAATTGATAAGTAATTCTGCACATTTTATACATGTGAAATCTACTTACAAAGTGATTAACATCGTTGAAATTTTTATGAAATAAATGTTTAGATTGCATGGAATTCCTAAGATGGTGATTTCAGATAGAGATGTCAAATTTACATCCAATTTTTGGAAAGAATTGCTTGCAGGTTTGGGTACTAATTTGAATTAAAACATAGCTACCTTTTGTTTCTCGTAAATCACAGATAAAAATTTCGACAAGAATAATGTTCACAGTAAAGAAATCAAAAGTGTTTAAAGAGATGCAAGGATGTGATCTAAGGACATAGAATTGATGTAAGAACCTAATTTATATGTTAAAATCTAATAATGCAAGTAACTCCTAAATTATGTAGACAAAGATCTCATTATTGAAGACGAGCTAACAAATGAAGGTCGTTGTTGAGATGATTGTAATGTTTTAACAAAGGTTAAATCTTATTATAGACAGAGCATGATTTTTCTTAGACGAGTTATGATCTAAGGAGTTAAATATTCATTGAGTACTTACAGGAAAACTTTGAAATCCTTAAATACAAAAAAATCCGGTTCAACTTACCTTAATGAATAGACAGAGTTCGAATGTAAGAATTTAACCATACCAAGATTAAAACAATCAACTCTGTAACAAATTTAATAAGCACAACATACTTCAAAAGTTATGTCTAAGTCTCGGAGTAACAAGAACAACACTACAATTCTTTCTAGAAATGACTTTGATCAAGGGCCTACACCTACTTAGCCTCAAGATTGATGATTATTGTTGTATACAAATTTCAGACAAGTGGTTGCAGGGTGTAACAATGTGTGTTCAAACCTAAAACCAAACGATTAAAGGAAAACACAAAGGGTTTAGCTTATGGAAATGTTTTACAGTGATTTCTGGCGACGATTTTGACTAGGGAGAAAACGAGAAGGGTATGGGCTTGATGACTTATAATTAACAGAGAAGAAGCATAATAACCCTATCTTTTGAATCAAACATGACTGATAAACTTAAAGGATTAAACGTAGCAGACAAGTGAAGCCTTTATCATAATGAAAACTGGAATGAGATGTATACAGAGGTGCAAATAATATTAGGGTCCAACCTTCAAACCAAAAGAAAAGCACAAGGAATGTGACACAAAACCCCCAGAGAATGTAATTGTACCAGAGGACGTATTATATTAGAGAATACATTGCACAAAGAATCCACAAAAGCAAAGAACCTTTACAATTTTTTACAGAGTATGCGGTTACTTACCCATTCCAGTGCAAAACCTTGCCATCACGCTATTTTACCTCCATACCTCACCATATCCAAACTCCATCAGAATTACAAGTCACGAAGAGTAACAAAGTGAAGGAGAAAATGAAAATGAGACCAAAGGGCCGACTACGAGGGGCGTAATGGCACCTCGAGCCTCTCATTCATGGGAAAGAGCGAGTGGTACACTATCCACACTAGTTCCATGTGATTTCAACTCAAGCGGAGAGCCCACATTGGGCAAGCTCCTATAGTGTTAGGACCCAGAATACCAGTAGGTTCTATCACCATTAATGGACCTGCAATGACTTGATTTCCTATAGGCTATAATGACCTAGGCTCTCTTATGACTTGGAATTCACCTCAATATTAGTTTCAAACCTCTTTAATGTTGCGTTGTATGTGTATAATCCCTATATCGGGTGGCCGAGTTGGCATTTGCGTAGGGTTGTAACTTAGTGGAAATGTGTGCATAGTATACCTTATTTAAAATATATTTCATTACGCTATGGTATCGTGGTATTATTATGGGTATGTATAACCCCAATGCATAAATGCTATACGATGCTAGTTATGTCTCCTAGTTTAACTTTATGTCCACTAGTGTGTAACCTTGTTACTAAGAGCTACATCGTTTACAAGTTTTGTTATAATATAGTTATTACACTAATATAGTGTGGATAACATGGGTATGTTGTGACCCTAGTGTTTATGATAGGGAGGTTGAGAGTCATAGTTACAAGTTTAACAATATAAGCAAGTTTAACAATATAAATTTATGACTCTAATATATTAGTATGGTTGCATATTTCATGTTAAATCAGGTTATGAGTTAATCTAATAAGAATAGTGTGCTTTAATAGACTATAACCATAAGAATAGTGTGCTTTAATAGACTATAACCCAGCAAGATATATGTTGGGTTTTAAATCTCCTTCATACTTTTAGGATGAATAATCAAGTAGACTAAAAACTCATATATGCCCAAAGTGGAATAAGATTTATATTGATTGTATCGCTTGTTAGGCATTTTGGTCGTCACCATTGGCACGTATTCGTCCCTCCCAATGAAAGGTCACGCCTTTCACGTCCATAATTATTATAAGGCGATAAGACAGCGATACCTACATTAACATCAAAATTTCTTTCCCTCGAATGTGCTTGAATTATTCTGGCTTACCCTGATTCATGGTTTATTATAATCCATTAGAGCAATCAGAATCTGTAAAAGCCTGATAACCGGGAAACCACGTGTTGTGTATACTATCAACCTTGTCACCTAGTGATTTCGTTCGGAAGCCATTGGACCATCAGCTAGCGAGATCTTCATCCTCCATCATAAGTGGAGAAATTCAGTTTCGGTGGGCCGCCATACAAATATCAAGAAGAAACATAGCGGCCAAATTGCATTGTATTTGTTTTAAAAAATATCGCTCGTATTAAAAAGGATCAGACCAACTTTACGTTATTATTGGGCCCAATCATTGGATTCTAGAGTGACCGTATGCCCAATCATTGAATTCTAGAGTGACCGTATGCCCAATCATTGAATTCTAGAGTGACCGTATGCCTTAACCTGATGGGATCGCATCATGTGGATAACGGGATAGTTGTCTCTTCCAGAAGTGATGGGCTACCTCTTCATGTAAATGTAAATGGGGTCTATATTTTGAGATGATTTATACTTACTATGCAATAAGTTAATGATTAATAATGTACCTTTTACTTATGTTTATTTGATAATAAATAATATAATATTCAAGGCATATATTTAATCAATAATTTATATAATATTCAAGGCATACATTTAATCATTAACTTATTAAATAAGACATAATATTATTAAATATCTAAAAAAAAATTATATTAAAAAAAAAAATTCTTTAAATCTTTTCTTGTGTGACCCTACAATTTTTAATATTTTCTTATTTTCACAGAACATGGTAAATTATCATTTAAACTCACAACTCCATAATAACCGACCAATGGATTCTTTAGAAACAAACATACATCGTAAATTATCATTTAATCTCACAACTCCATCGCAACCAACCAATAGATTCTTTAGAGACATACATAGTAATGGGTAATAATTATGTTAACCTTAAAGAGACGAACAGACTTTAATTTTCAAACCCTATATGTCCATTGCACGCCACGCCACGTCCAAATGTTAGCGTGGGTTTGACATAAATTTTAATGGACATAAAAATATAATCCTTGTATTGAGAAGAGCCAAGAGATCCTATCTGATTTACCTTGCTACATCATTTGTCGTTTCCGTTTCCATTGGGCTTGCATAAGGGGAATTTACATAGGATAAATTAAAGTGGTCGAATATATGAATAGTACAAAAGCGGTTTGGGTTTAAACTAGCATAGCTGCTAACTCGCGGTTGAGAATGTTGAAAGGTATCGGTTGAAAACCCGTGCCTTCAATATAAAATGTATGTGGTAATCCGTAATCCGTCTGTGGTAATATGAAACGTTTGGCTACAGGGTTTAATCCTACTTAATCATTTAAACGTGGCATTTACATATCCTTACAGTGATTTTTTAATGTGATTAGGTAAATGTTAAAAGGTAAACATGTTAACGGATGCCTTGATAAATGCAAGAAAGTTATGAATAATAAATCTGACCCATTGATTTTGGAGGACGACTAAGAATATGCCAGCATCTTCAATGCATAGCCCTCAAATTAGGGTTTAAGGTTAAATAAGATTAAAAGATCATTAATTGTGCCCATTGTCAATAGGTGTACGCCTTTCGACATAACTACAAGGGGGTGAATTCTTTTTTAATAAAAATGTCTACTATATCGTAAAAAATGGTGAATAACCTTCTTCTCACATCTAAAATGTATTTTGGTAATTTAATTTACATATAAACTATTTATCCCCAACTAGATTGATAGATAATTCATTGTGTACGTCAAACCTTTGAATAATAATTTAGAGATGTCATTGTACTTTTTATTCAAATTATATATGTTCACTTTGTTCTACCTTACCAAGTAAACCATTTATCTATAACGAATTTCAAGGGGATGATAATTTGGGTGTACAAACCCCAATGCCACATGCCCTTTTAGGTGTATGATTGATTATGCTTATGCTACATTAAGAAATCAGCAATGCAATTATTATTGCAAGTTACACGAGACTTCTATGTGCAACCTCCACTAGGGATTAAGAGTGTATTTTTCCTATGTATCGAACAATACGAACTGTAATTTTGACTAGTGATGCCGGAGCATCTACGACGTCATTTTCCGAGACAGCGCGTGGAGGGAAAAGAACTGACAGCTGGATAGAGCCAGCACCTTTATATTTTTGAAACGCTCGGGAAAGATTGTTGCGCCGCCATTTAGATGGAGGCATTCATAGCCAAGCGCATTTGTAATATAATGTAGATAAGGAGGCATTAAATAGTTTTAATGTTGGTAGATAGAAATTAGCTGTAGATTTGACAGTTTTTACTTCCAGGAGGGAAAACGGAATATAGGCACCCTCCTTTGTCTCATTGTATTATTCTGGATTATTCAGCATTAGCATTAGAAGAAAAAGAAGAGAAGAGTAGAGAGCTTGTGAAGAAACTCCATGTACAGACATTGAATTAATAGGGAAGCTTTATTCAATTCCATGGATGTGTTCAGTCTCTTTGTGTTGTTGGCATTATGCTGTTGCATGCTTGCTTCTTTTTATGCTTATCTTCT
>ML786181.1:428623-477602 GCA_009831015.1 Picea engelmannii | reverse complement strand
CATAATCACGTATCATGTGAAATTATTTATTTCATGTGAATAATCTATACTTATTATGGCTGATTTTCATTGTTTTGGATTAATCCAATTGATACGATGTATGATTCAAGCCATTGATGGGAGGGTTGAATCTACAACGTGCTAAGGGTTATGATATCGTTTGTTTGGTTGGTCACTTTATATGCACAAATAAGATAGATTGCAATTTCACCCAAATGTCTTATAGTTTGGAATTAATTATGTCATGTTAATTTGGTTTAATATGAATAATCTATTTAAATTATAGTTGATTTTTATTGTTTTTGTATTAATTTGTTTTGTTTAGCATGTGTTTGTAGTAATTAATAAGAGTGTTTTCATTTCACTTTTGGTAAAAAAATGTTTTTTCGTTTCACTTTTGGTGTTTCTTTTTTTTTTGGTGTTTCTTTTTCTTTTGGTTAACCGTCTCCAATGCCAACATGATATTATATTTGGCCAAATCTTGAAATATTTTTTAGGATTCTCACTTTATTAACCTTTTCTTTCTATAGTACATGGCCCAGGATTTTTCATGACCCACTTAGACACTAAGTTCTATGTAGGTTCAAACATTATAAAAAATTTATGTAGATTCAAACATTATATGTACCAAAACCCTTTAGATTTGTAGTTTTTTATGGCATGTCTTCCATTGAATTATTAGACGACAAATTAGTTTTTCCCAATTATAATATGATTTTCTTGTTGTGGTATACTTTTTCATTGTTTTTTATTAATCTAATAAATTCAATTTCTAGCGTTCATGGTACACAAAACACATGAATGTGTTAACTTTCTAAATATTTTCCATAAAAGTTAAATCCATCTACAATCTACCATGCCATGGATAAATACTAATGCTCTAGTGTGTAGGTCACAAATTTTCTAAACCATTATATTTTATTACATTGGAAGCATTCATAGATTCTATCATGACATTTATTCTACAAGTGAATTATAACTCATAATAAATATAGAGTCCCCATTGACAACAAGTCTTAGTTCCTAAAATAATCACTATGTTAAATCATTAAGGGTGACCTCTCCCAATCATTTCATAGATAAAACAGGTTGCCTACTACAAATTTCAAAATTTCAAAATAAGGAGTTCACTTAATGGAACACTTAAAAAACATTGCATGAACAAGTTAACTCTATAAATCTAATCCATGGCTATTGGTTTCCTATGCATTTCACTTTTCCCTACCTAAATACATGTCCTCTAATGAATGTATCATTACACCAATTCCTTTCCTTTTTTCTCTTTATCTTAGGAGTATGTGAGACCTATATTCTTAAATTTATGCTATAAGTTACAACCCATGGAAAAAAAATGAGCCATGAGTGTTTCTTCTATCAAATTCTTGATAAGTAAATGGAAATGCTGGCACTTTATGGATTGATGAGTCTCCCTACCCACTATTTTGTCTCATAGTTGAATATATCTCATATTTTATTGGACACATTACCAATGTATAGTGTGAATGGTGACCTATTACATTCATTTCCTCAGAACATGAGGGTTCTTTCTACTAACTTTGAACGCATAATTTTCTAACTTAAACATTTTAAAACAAACATAATTTACATAAATTAGTGAACTTTGTGAATACTATCCCGAATTGTTTGTTTTCTATAGAGTTATTCTACCATGCCTTAATGCATATGATCCCATTGAAAATTCTATATCTCACTCTGCTACTTAGTTTTTTTTCCCTCGAAGCATATAGGATATGCATCCCTTGATTTTTTTTCTAAGTGAGTTGTAACTCATGGAAAATGCGAGTATTGGATTATTACTATATTCTCTTTTATTCACCTAATAGCTATGGTTCATAATAATAATGCATGTATAAGAAATGTTTTCATTGGAACACATAAAAAAATGCATGAACACAACAAATTTATCATCCCTACAAAATAGTTACCTCTACACTCCATTATGCAACATTTCAATATAGGTATTTCAACAGAGTTTTCCTCCTTTCTCTACAGTTCTTGTTTTTCCCTAAAGGATTTTTTGGGGCCTATGTCCCTAAATTTGCCCTACCAACAAGTTGCAACTTGTGTAAAAAATAAAAGTATGCCATCCTTGGAAAAGTGATCTACTTTGTTGGACTTTTTTCTATCGAATGGTTATGGGTGACTACTCCTATGCTATTTGTTTCTAAATGAAGGTTATTAATACCAATTCAAAAACGTAGAAGTCAATTAGTGGAATAGTTAATGACAATTGCATGGCCATATAAAATTTGTAAATGTAAGCGTCAACAACCTCCACTTTCCCAATCTTAATTACATGTACTCTATCTATGATTATCAATTTAAATGAAATAATTCTTCCACTTGGGTTTGTTTGGGGTGTAAGTCATTGAATTTACCATAAAAATGATTTGAAACTTAGAAAAAAAAACCATTTATAACTTGAATCACCTATCTATTTTGTAGATTATTATCAAAGTAATATTGCTAAGGGAATTATTTCCTATTTGTTTCATGAACACAAGAGAGTGTGTGCTATAATTTATTGAGTAGGAATTTTTCATAGTGTAACACTTAAGAAAAAATGTATGAATAAGTTAACATTGTACACATTTGATCTCACATTTTGTTCCCTATGCACTCCACTCCATTCTGAAATACATGTAATATACTAACAATTCTCCATTTTACTACATTGATTTTGTTTGATGCTTGAAGACATTTCAGATATGTGTCCCCAAATTTCTTCTAAGGAAAGTTGAAACTCACAAACAAAATAAAAAAACCTATTTTCAATGAGAAACATATTTAAATGGACTAATCCTAATATAATATCCACTCACCATTCCAAAATACATTTCATCTACTAACAATTCTCCATTTTTCTATTTCGATTTTGTTTGATGATTGACAATATTCGGGATGTATGTCCCTAAATTTAAAGCCTATTTTCAATGAGACACATATTTAAATGGACTAATCCTAATATATTATGCACTCACGGTTCCAAAATACATGTCATCTACTAAAAAATCTCCATTTTACTACATCGATTTTGTTTGATGCTTGACAACATTCACAATGTATGTCCCTAAATTTCTTGTAAAGCGAGTTGCAACTCACAAACAAAATAAAACAAGCATATTTTGAATGAGCCACATATTTAAATGGACTAATCCTAATATAATTTTCCTAAAGGTTGCCTTTACCATAAATTTTGTTTCTACCCAAGGGTTCTTTGTATTGATTTCAAAATATAAAATTTTCTTATTTGAAAACTTATCAAAAAATTGATTGTTGCATCCAAATTCAAATTTCTCATTTCTAGATATTCCAAAATCAATAGAAAGAACACCACGAGAGAATAATTGCATGCATATGGGGTGAAATACTCTCCTCTAAATGGGTCCTTTTGTTTCTTGAAATCCATCTATAATAACGGTGAATGGAGAGCTTTGTTATTTGAGGAAAAAATTGTTACAAGGGAAAAACTCTCTATGGCCAAGGGTAAACAACAACACACAGGTATGACTGCAGAAATCAACTCAATTCCAACATGTTCTATATAGACTAACGTGCAATACGAGGAAGAATCCTACCTTGATCCAATTGTTTGATGTCGTTGCATCGTTGAGCACTTTGACCCAAAGCTTTACACCTGCAAGAATTTCTCAACAAACAAGCGATGCAAGTATATAGTGACAGTATATAAAACGTGTTAGCACATTAGATAGCACAATCCATTAATAAGCATTACAAACATGCCCATGGACAATAATCATATATTTGCAAGATATCGATAGGATGGGAAAGGAGTATTTCTATTAATAATTGATCAACAAAACTATCAACAATATAGATTTACGTGTCAGCACGGTTTGAAACCGAGAAACCAAGTTCCTTCCAACTGGGTCTCCACCACTTCAATCCTCCACCAAAGGCAAGCTCATAGCAAAGAGGCAATGAGGTCCTCTTTACAATAAGGAGATATCTTGGGGGTTGAACATTGTGTTCAGACTTAAGGGACAAAGGGATGCAGACTCAATATGAAGTAATTTCTCCAGAGTAACTTTTCTCTCAAAGTTGAATGTTTTCTCTCTCTTTTTCCATAGCTTGAAATTGTGCTCTTATAGCCTCTAGAATGCAACTAAAGGGTCGAGTTGAAACGTTTCCATTATATGGAAGGCCAAAGATCAGAGATAATTTGTCGTGACATGGAAACCCGACCTCATTTTGTATTTTCTGGCACAAATCCCGATATACGCGAGCTATAGTGGATCAGCAGGCATATATGCATCTTGCAAAGTAGTTAGGAAGTGTATATGTGGAAAATAAAATAATTTTGGCTCTGGATTTATCAAAAGGGGGGTTGATAAGTCTACATAGGGAAATGGAAATAGGCCCTCTGTGCAAGATTGAAATGGTGAGGCAAATCTTGCTATAACAGATGCCCCCTAATGTGTGAGATCAGAGGAGTATTTGTGATGGCCTAAATACATTATAAATAACCCAGAAGTGGAGTGGTATAGAACCAGCTGGATGAACTCAATTGCTCATTACATTATATATTGACTTTGCATACATGGCTACCAAAAATACAATGCATATCCATGTCTAAAATATACCAACAAGTGTTCATGGCCATGAGTAGGCAAATATAAATGCAGTTACATGTCAATAGCTATCATAGTCATGAACAAGGCCCAGTCAAACCAGTCTCAAAATCAATCTAAAGATATTTGTATACCATGGAGTACAATCTAATCTCCCATGATTGCTGAAGTCAAATAGGTATTGGTCCGATGAAATGGAAGCAACAACTCAGGAAAGCTGTGTGTACAAAGTGATATCTTCAAGTCTTCAATACAATCTGCCAATGGTGCAAGTCTACATCATGTGAATAAATGAGTTGAGGTCGAACATGATGAGACATCGTTTGATTACCGGTCATTGAGCTATACCATTAACAAATGAGAGACAACCTACCAATGATGAAATTAGGTATCAAGGCACCAAGCACATCTCTACAAATGTGAATAAAGGAGCTGGTGTCGAACATTTGAGAGATCCATTGATCAAGAGACATTGATGTATTCCCATATGTCAATGGTGAGAGAGCTTGCCACTAATAACTACAAACCTCAAGGTACTCATAAAACTCTAAGTGTCGTATCCAGAATACATGAGCTGAAGTCCATGGAAAGAGACCCATTGAAAGGAAATAATTAAGGCATCTTTCATTAGTGAGCATGAGGAAAAAAGCAGGAGCTTCATGATTTGGTGGAGATCGGACGAAGAACATGTTCACGAACCAGCGACCCTATGCTTCTTTTGCATGTGACAAATGCAAGTGGTACATGAAAAAGACCCTTTGAATAACATCTAGTGATGAAAACTGCTGACAAAGGCGAGGAAACAACCAATAAGGCTAATGGCATCCAAGACACTGCATGAATCCCAAAGTGTGAATAGATGTCTTGTCGTCGAACACAAGGGAAACCACCCAGTCAACAACCCATGATGAAATGTCAATTGTTGGGTTCAAGGTGACCTATCAATGATGAAAGTAGGGCCAGTGTGCATCATAAGACCAAAGTATCATGTGATTCTGAGACAAACTGAGGGTATGGACGACATGCGAAGTCAATATTTCTACGGAGTGGCTGACATAGGTTGATAGACTTCCTTTGAAAAAGAGCATGAGACATACGGTGGACTCTAGCAGCATAGACTTAATGATATGACAATTAGATGCAGGAGGCATCCATAATGTTCTCTATAGTGGCTGGAAGATTAACCAGTTGGTAGAGAAAATTATGTAATGAGATCAGCTTCCTAAGGCCATGCTAAACCCAAAATTATGATGACACAAGGACTCAATAACTTTGTGCTATGTTCAAAGGAGACATGATTGCTACCAATTACAATATAGTACTCCCTTCCCGCCCATATATTTTTTTTTTTTCATAACAAGTGAATGCTATGATACAAAGGAGGGAATGAGTGTCTCAAGTAAGCAAAACTAGTTCCAGTAGAGGAACGTACCTATGCTCAATGCAAGGAAATGCATGAGAGATATGGACACTCGGGGTGATGTTCCCTCGAGGGTATAGGGTGTCAAGTTACGAAGGATATAGACAAGGCTCTGCTTGGTTGAGGATGCAAACTGCTTGGGACATGGTTTATAACACAAAGAGAGAAACGACTAAAGGCTCAATATTGCAAGTAAGGGCATGAGATGCAATCACAATTTAACACCAAAAAATTTCCTTTTTTTATATCTTTTAGTCTACCTGGTGTGAAGAAGACAAGCTCACTCGACGATCTTTTCCATTTTTGATAGTGAGTCGGAAAAGAGCTTAACTAAGACTCATGTTTTTTGGGAGTCCATGGGTAATAAGGCCACGTGTGCATGAATGAGAAATGACGCTTATTGTAAAGTCATGTATCGAATTATAATGGACTCCTAATCTAAAGGAAAAAATCTCGGCATGGGCCCCAAATGACAAAGAGGTTCTAACTAGGGTACCTGTGTTTTGTAAATCTCTACCATTTATTAACAATTCTATGATAGCAGATGGAGGTTAATGTGTTGCAATAAATGGGTTCGTGCCTAAGGCGTAAAAAGTGGTAATTGGAGGATAATGCAAAACTGCATGATGTAGTGAATACCTATCCTATATGCTAGGTTATGAATATACCTACCTGAGGATATGAACGACCAACCATGACGTTGAAATCTGTAAGAAAATTGAGTTGAAACTACAAAAACCAGTTTAAAACCACTTTTGAATTAGTCCATTAGACAAAATAATGGCATAAAACTATATCAAATGGGTAAAAATGTTTTATAAACAGTAATAAAATCACAATTTACTATGTCATTTTCATCTCACCCAAAATAGTGCAATTTGGACTAACATACTTCCAGAATTCAAACAACGATCGTAGGAGCAATAGGCAATGGAATCAAAAGCCATCTGGTCCAGGTAACTCTTCATCCCATCCTCTTCAAATTCAATGGTTTACAATTTTGAATTGGGCTCCATTTTTTTAGTTTTTAAGGGCACAAATTGTGTTTTTCGGTATACGCGGGTTTCTACTCATATGTCGTGTATACGACCAGATATATGCCCCTGTGTGAACTACAGGAGGTGTATATCAGGCCCTACCCATGACTATTCTTGGATAAACTGTGTATACATGCGCAAAATGGCAAAAAATAAGTTTTTAACTCAAAAATTGATTTGGTTTTTGCAGGATGGTGTTGGAGTGGAGGGAGAGACAGCATGAGGAGGTAGATGCAGCATTGGAAAGGGATCTGGTGGCTCAAGAGGCATTAAAAATATGTGGTCTATACAATTTTTGGGCTCTCAAAGGAATGAGGGCCCAAGTGAGGTTATTGGAAATGCTGGTGGGCTATTGGGATCCAGATAGCGAGAGATTTATCCTTGATGGGAAGCCATTAAGGATCAAAGTAGAGGACATCTACTTCTTGATAGGAATTTCACACTGAGGAGAGGTCGTGGACCTTAAGTCACACAAGGCCAGAAGTGGGATGAAGGTCGAAGAATACATCGAGGCCCACTGTGTTGCGGGGACTCCCATGGTGGGAAGTCAAATCCCTATCCGGGCTATAGGTAACCTCAGCTTGAAGATTATTGTGCTCATTTTTACCAGGATCATAGGGTCATCCTCGCTGCATCAAGCATTGGTATTTATTATGTTTTATGCACTGGAGTGTGCGAGACCTACCATGTACAAGTGGTGTACCTCACTACTAACCAACATGAAAGGTCAGCTGACAGAGTGTAAGCAGGGGGCAAAGAGAAACTTCGGGTTTTCCTCTATCCTTTGTAGCTTCGTTTTCGAGTAGATCACAATATTGGGACCTAGAGTGGAGATCATTCCTATAGGTCCATGCAATCCAGCTATGGCATGATGGGTCGAGGTCATGAGATGGCAGGGAGGAGGTAGGGTGGTGACACCCTACAACGATAATTTTTTCTTTTTGTGGGGGAGACAAATCATAGATCTTGATGACTATCCCTATGAGGGAATTGATTTCAGAGGTGATCCTGATATGCCACTTCCACCAGGAGTCACCTACGGTGCCATAGGTAAACAATGTTTTTTATATATTTCATTTTTTGTATTTTTGTATTTTAAAAGAACAAAAATATTTTTTGGATGGTGTTTTTAAATATTAACTTGATACTTGTGTGGTTGCAGACGTGGTTCCACAACGGCCATAAGGATTCCTACAGCACAAGCGGAGGCACCGAGAAGATGAAGCAGTGGGAGGAGAGGCAGAGAGAGTCCTTCAGAATGTCCAGGGCAACCTGTCGCATTTGACACAAAGGATTCCTATGGTTCAGGTGGAGGATCTACCTGAACCCATGCAGAGGCAGGTTGTTTGTGTACCTAGAGCATGGGTACGACTCTTCTGGTGTCTCACCAACATTGTTTTTTTCTATCATGAGACTCATCTAGTGCCATAGGTGTAGATGTCATAGGACATGTCTATCGACTGTATATGTATTTTTGAGGGTTTTAGCCCCAATTTTGTAATATAAAACACCATATGTTTTGGAAATATAAAAAGAGGGATCTTCGGTTGTACTTATATATTACAATGTGTACATTGATTTAATGGTCTTCTTTTCTTTATTAATGTGACAAATGACAATCCAAAACATAATTAGTGTAGGCATCAGATACATGATTATAACTTCTAGGAATGTGAAAATATGTAATAAAATAAAATTGTCATTCTAAAAGATGTACCCGTAGGAATCAACGGAGTAACGTCGGATCACGCACATGGTAATGACCGTTTAAATGACGTACGACTAACTGAGAATATAGGCACACCTCTATAGAGTGAATACCATGTGAGATAACATCGTGCAATAATTCTATAATGACGCTATATTCGACCACATTATTCATGGATGGCCCTAGGCATACGCCACCTGAAGACACCAGCAGACCCTCGGACGAGTAAATCACCCAAGCGGTGGAAGCTAAGTTTCATGTATGACGACTGCCTCTGTCTACAAATCCTACGTAGACCAAAGATTTCGTTGACATCTGCCAACAAAAGGGAAAACTCGATAAGAAAGCCAAAGACAAAAAGGGGGAAAACTTGTATATACACTAAATTTACATTAGTATACAAAGGGTTTCGCCCAATCCCAGGGCTCAAGTGTAATACTTTTCTAAGTAGAGCTCATTTTTGGGCTGAACCAATTTATTCCCTTCATAATCTTCCAACTCGTAGGCTCCTTTTTCTAAAACACGTCGCACGGTATAAGGATCGTGCCACATGGGTTTAAACTTTCTTGCCCCTAGAAGTTCTTTGGCTTGGTCATGCAAGAGGACCAAGTCACCCTCAGCATACAACCGGGGATAGATAGACTTATCGTACTGAACCTTGACATGTTTCTTGTTTGCCTAGATAGCCGTAAAGGCCTCCTGACACTGCTCATCAAGACTCTCTAGGTGTACAAAGCGTCTTTATAAATCCGAAGTGTCAGGTAGGAGCTCAACTGCCAATTTGAGAGAATGGATTTCTCATTCAACAGGAAGTATCGATTCCAAACCGTGTACTAACTGAAAAGGAGAAAAAATGGTGGCAGTCTTAATTGAGGTTCGGTATGCCCAAAGTGCGAGATATAATGTGATGTTCTAGTTGGAATTGCTCTGACTAACAGTTTTTTGCAAAATGGTCTTGAGAGACTTATTGACGGCCTCTACTTGCCCATTTTCCTGGGGGTAATAAGGAGATGAGTGATTATTTTTAAACCCTAGCTTAGATGCTAGTTCTATCATCATTTATTTTTGAAAATGACTGCCATGATCGGTGACAATCTCACTTGGGATACCGAACCGGGCGATAATTTGGTTGAATATGAAAAAAGCTACAATCTTCCCATCGGATTTCACGGTAGGCATGGCTTCGGCCCACTTGGTGAAGTAGTCGAGAGCCATGATAATGTGTTGATGCCCCCAATCCAAAGTTCAGTTGTAATCAATGAAATCTACTACCCACTTAGTGAAGGGACCGATGGTAATGACTGGGCGGAGAGGGGCTGGGTGCGAGCACATTTTTCGAGTGAACACCTGGCAGGGGTGACACTTCTTAACTGCTTCAATACAATCTTTAAAGATGGTGGGCCAAAAGTAACTGGCTCGCAATATTTTTTGGGTTGTCGCAAGCCCAGATAAATGACTGCCACAAGCTCCTTTGTGGAAATCATTAAGGACTAACTCGGCTTCTTTATGAGTTAAGAAATGATGTAAGATGTTATCTATTCCTCGACGATGCAAAATGTTGCCGATGATTGTATACTTTTTGGCTTGGTATCTAACACGGCGTCGATCATCTCATGAGAGATGTTGAGCGAACTTCAAGGTTTGAAGATATAAAACAATATCTCCTTACCAGGGGTCAGACGATGAGACAAGGAAAATGTGTTCATCCATGAATGAATTGACATGAATAACATCTTCATCTAATCATGGGAAATCAGATATTAACTCTGCAAAAACTAGTGATTTCTTAGACTTGGCCGAAGCAAAGTCGAGATCAAATTCTTGTAGGATGACAATCCATTTATTATATATTTCGCCTATGATATGTCTAGTGAGGACGTATTGAAATGGATTAACATCGGCAACCACAGTAGTTTTGTAAATAAATATATAATGTCGTAAACGTTGGATTGCGTGGACAACAACCAAAGATAGCTTTTCAACGTGTGAGTAATTCCGTTCAGGATTGGCTAAATTTCGACTGAGATAGTAGATGACGTTCTCGCGGAGCTCATCATCCTCCTGAACTAGAACCATACCAATGGTCTCTTTGGATGCGGCAATATACAATAAGTAATCTCTACTGTAATCAGGAGATTTCAGCAGAGGGGCTAATACCAAGGTTTTCTTTAAAGTGTCAAAATACTGTTGGGCTCGCTCATCCAAGATAAACAAGGTGTCTTTCTTCAATAGGCGCATGAAACCCTTAGTGATATTGGCATAAGTCACAATAAACCAACGCAAAAAGTTAGCTTTCCCCTGTAAATCTTGAAGCTGTCTAATCGTATGCAGGGGAGGCAACTAAAGAATTGTCTCAACCTTAAGAGGATCTACTATAATCCCTATCTCAGAGACTAAGAATCCTAAAAGACAACAAGATCTAACACAAAAGATGCATTTATGAGGGTTGAGTCAGATTCTATAGTAGTGACATCTTTCAAAAACCAGTCAAAGGTGTGTAGCATGATCCATTCTCTTGCGAGAGTGAGTAGCAAGATCATCGAGGTAAGCTTTAACTATGTGTTTGAGATCATGAAAAGCGAAAGTCATGGCTTGTTGGAAGGTTGCTCTGGCATTTTTCAGGCCGAACGGAATTTTCGGATATGAAAACGTGCCCCAAGGACATATGAATGTTGTCTTATGTTGGTCTTTGGGTTTGATCTGGATTTGGTTATAGCCTGAAAATTCATCCATAAAAGAAAATATTTTGCTTCCCGCACACTCATCGAGAATCTGATCAATGAAAGGCATGGGGAAGTTATATTTAGGACAAGCCTTGTTCAGGTCATGAAAGTCCATACACACGCATATGGTTCCTTTCTTTTTATTCACGAGAATGGGGTTGGATACCCATTCAGTCAAGGGAACCAGGTAGAGAAAGCAGGCATTAAGTAGCTTCTCTACCTCTTCCTTAATAGTGGGGGCCTTCCTAGGATTAACAACTCTAAGACACTGTCGAATGAGTTTATCATTCGGGTAAGTCCTAATATCATGCTGGACAATATGGAGGTCGATCCCTGGCATCTCTTCATATGACCAAGAAAATACGTCTCGAAATTCTTTGAAGAGGTTGGTGTAGATCAGAATCTCTTCTTGTGAACAATCTACACCTATTTTTACATTTTCAATCTTTCCTGGGGTATGAGAGATATTGATCTGGATGGTGGGAGAAATACTCACCAAGTTCCCTTCGACGTAAATGCCATGTGTATCAAGTGGAACTACGGTGTGACCGAATGTATCACTCAGGGTAGATATAAAATCATCTTGCTCAATTTTTTCAAGACTTGGGAGAAAATAAGATCGATGATGCATATCATCCCAAGGTCTCTCGAAAACATTCACGGCTTCAAAGTTGTCTTCATCCAAAGGAAAATTCTCATATAATAAATCATGTGAACAAGATAACGAAGTGACCCACATGGGCCTGAGAGCTAGATCCTCCTCGACCGTCTGCGAGGGAGTAAGATCAGGATCGACATAAGAGTCAAGGATAGATTGATATGCAATCTTTGCTGCTAATAGTGGCATAGCCATGCCAACATGCGAATGACCTTCAATCGATGAAGTCAGAGAAGTTAGGGTCCAAGGGTCACTGAAATAAGAAGTGCGAAAAGGGATGGACCTCTTTACTGAAGCGGGCGTACTGGACATGGTGTAAATGTCGTGAATTGGTGCCGATAAGTCAAAAGTACCCATGAGGGAAGAATACATTTTTACATCGATATTCTCAGTTGTCGGTTGAGAATTTTCGACCACAGGGATCGACGGTCCAATAGATGCATTCAGGCTAGAGTATGTAAAGGATAATTAGTCGATCGTCACAATCTCCCCTCGATGAGGAAAACAAAGCATGTGGAAAACAAATGATACAATGGTGAACATAACATAAGTCCAATTGAGACCTAGTAACAGGTTATAATCGAGAGGTGAACATAACTACGTCTACTTCCACTTGCACCATCTTCCCACCTAATTGGACCGAAAAGGAGGGAAGAATACCATGAGGGTGGAATGAATGACCATCGAATGCGGTCAACATGGTCAATGACTTTGAAAGGGTTGGAGAACCGATAGCTTTCCAATAGGCTAAGGAAATCACGCAAGTGGTAGCACGTTCATCAACGACCGCTCGTTTGATGGTATATTTAGAATACTCCACATGGATTTGGAAAGCCACATGGTAGGGTAAGCGAGGATTCATGTCCGTGACATCAAACTTGATGATCTTCAAGCCACTAGGTTCTAGAGCTCTTAAGGAAGAGAGTAAGGAATTCCTTTGTGATGGACACATCTAGAGTACCTACAAAGCAGACATCGTGCAAGGTGTTTGGCCTAGATCCTCAATAATCGAGTAGTTCTGGGCGACTTTAGCATTAGGGTTATGGGTAGATATCTTGAATACTCCTTTTGGAATACGAGGTGGTGGATCTGGTTTCTCGATATGTAAATTTGTCTCTGGGGGTGGAGGAGCTTCTAGGCTCGTACTAGCTTTTGAAGATCTGTAATCTTGAGAGCGAGTGTGTAATGGAACTCAAATTCACCATAAAAAAAAATTTCTCTATGAAATAATTCAATTTTGTTTGAGCTTAGAAATTAAGAGAAGGTAAGATTCATTTCTATCCATAATGTCATTATTACACCAGTCTAGATTACTTTGAACTAAAAAGCTTATGTGAGTAAAATATTTTCATAATTCTATCACTTCCCTTGAAAGGTAATGTCTAAACTCAGGTCGAAGTAATATTTGATGTTTAGAGAGATAAATCTCAGAAGGGATAACACCTTTGAAGTATTCAAAAGGAGGTAGAGATCAAAATCGTCTCGTAGAGGTCAAGTTCAGGTGTAAGAACGCCAAGTCATTTTGGCCAGAGATCCTTGGGCAGTGTGATCGAACGATGAAATTTCTTTGTGGGGAAGTACCGAAATCCCATGGACCGTTGGATATCGTAAATCCATGAGGTTAAGACTCAGTGCCTTTTAGTGTTCAGAATCTCAAGAGGGGTGGCGACCATTGGATGAGAAGCAACAGGAGACATTGATCTTGCGCTTGAAATTTGTTATTTCGGAGTCGTTGCATCATGAACTTCCGATTCATGAAATCTCGAAAGAATCGGGACTGTTGATCCCATGCGAAAGGGCCAAAACCCGTTAATCCCCTTTTCGGCATTTCAAGTTTCAGGAGTTCGAAGGGATTAGAATTGTTGCCACCAGAGTTGTGAAATCCTAAATCGCAAAACCTCGAACCCTAAAACCCCGAAGTACTATATGTACAGGCTTCTTCCAATTCAAAGAAAGATCTGCTAGAACTTCAATTACAGAAGTAAACATATGCCTATAAATAGATCATTACCATTCAAGCTCATCTATACATAGACAATCCTACCTATAATTTTGATTTCAGAGTTAAATATGCTCCTGTAGGTGGATTTGTTCTTTCAAATTCATAAGTAGGTAATTTTGTCTAGCATTTTGTCTCAAGAGGAACCATTCCCAGAATTTAGTCTTTCAACATAAACTTCTTACAATGAATAGATGTCATCTATGGAAATTATTTCAACTTAGCACCATTAGACGCATAAGATCAGATACACGAATCACTCAAACAAAGACTGAGAATATTTTAAAAGAAGATAAAATACAAAGTTGACATTTCGGCATTCAGGACTTGCTTGTTACATATGCACAGAGTTCCTTTTCTTTACTAAACCCCAAAATCCCGAAATCCTGAACCCCGAACCCTGAAATCACGAAATCCTTAAATCTTGAAGTGTTGGGCCCACAACCTTTTCTCATTTCGCAACTCAGCACTTCTTATCTCATTTTTCTTGTGCGTAAGAATTTCGTAAACCACGAAATCCCAAAATCCCGAACTCCGAAATCCCGAAATGTTGGGCCCACAATCCTTTTGCATTTCACGATTTGACACTTCTTGTTTCATTTTGTTTATGCATCAGGTGTTCAAAAAAGCCTGAAATCCCGAAATGTTGGGCCCACGGTCCTTTTCCATTTCACGATTTGGTACTTCTTAATTCCTTTTGTTTGTGCATCGTTATTAAAACATGAAATACTAAATATGAATAGTCGAATAGGTACCACCTTGGGTAAAGGAAATTTCCGTAGTAAGAAAGGGTGCATCTGGGTTCCTTTACTATTAAAGTAGTTCATATAATAGATCTATCATTGCAAATTATATAGTATAATTTTATACTTCTGTATTCTCTTGTTCGAAATACCTTTATATGAGTGAGGTTAATGAACTATAAGGGAAACTGGTATAATAGTCGGTCCTTCTACCTCAGTTACAAATCTGTCTCTACACAGTCTGTTTAATGGAAAATAAAAATGTAGCATAGTTTACAAAAATCAGAATGATGTTCCTAGAATTATTCATACAATTAGATTAATGAAATTACAAGATAACCTCTACTCCCAATATGCAAATCTCGGCATTGATTTTACTCAAAAAACAATTAAAGAAAGAAAATAGCAGTGAATCTAATTTAGAGGATATTTCTTCCAGAATTTAACCATGCATAATCCTTTCAACTATCTTAACAAATAAAAGGCCAATTCTATCGTTCATTCAGAAAGGGGTCACTCGAGATTAGATTTACCTTATGTTCTCTATCAGTCTTTAGGCTTCCTGAATTCGAACTGATTTTTCCTACGCATTATTATCTATCATAATTAGTAGATGCATTACATCCGTGATTGAATCATTCACCAGAGAATGGAAATTATTTTAGTTCAGATTTAATATATACATGACATCAGATATCAAATCATTCGAATAGAGAAAGGAAATCATTTCAGTTCCGATTTAACAAATACATTGCATCAGATATAAAATCATTTAGACAGAGAACGAGTAGAGCAACATATCTGAACCAGATCGCGAAAATATAAAGGGAATAGCCACGTTCCTCCCAACTTTAGAATAGGGTAGCCAAAACCACTTGCCTGATTCACCCCCTAGCTTGACCATGAATCCATGAGGGAGAACTTGGAAACTCCTCCTCAACAATGTCCTTCAATTCCAACAATTATCCTCTTGCCTCACACTTACTCAACAGTGCTCATAATAGCAAGGAAATACTGTTTCAACAGACTCCTCTTGCGTCACACTCAATCCGTAGTGTTCGTAACAGCAAGAGAACTCAAAAATCGTTTTCCCCAACATACTTGGCAGCATCCTGCCTCCTCGCATATGCTATATATAAATTTTTCCCAGGTCTTTTTCCCTCCCTTAGGGGGTTTTTCACAGCTTTATAAACCCTTGATTTTTAGGGGCTTCCAATGGCCAAATCTCTAATTTTCCACTTGTAATAATCAGCCTAGCGGTAGTTCCAACTTATTCCCCACACATGGAGTCATGGTCAGCTGATTTTAACATGGTTGTTCCATTTGTCCTCCTGCAATTAATATAAATATTTTGTTTTTATAGAAGTGTCATAGTCAAATAGTTAGTTGATTCCCAATCAGAACTCTGCCCAACAATCATAATAATTAAATATCAAATTCGAAATTCAGAATTGCCATAAATGACAAAAATTATCCAAATTCGAATTTACTAAAAACGGAATTAAATTTCCAGCAAATTTAAATTTCAAAAATATTTTATTTTTGGGGGTATCACATCCTTTCCCCCTTCAGTAAAACAATTTCCTAAGTGTTCGTTCCTTTCCTGGAACAGGACTGGATGATATTTCCACAAATCTCCCTCCAACTCCCAAGTGGCCTCCTCAGGACTAAAGTGCTTCCATTGCACCTTTACCTAAGTGACGACTCTGTTTCGAATTATTATTTCTCTCCAGTCCAAAATGTGCAGGGGTTCCACCTGGAACTCGCCTTCAGGTTCCAACTGCACCAAGTTCCAATCAATCCTATGAGTAGGGTCGTGAATATATTTTTTCAACAAAGAAACATGAAATACATTATGAATTCTTAGATTAGCTGGAAGTGCAAGTTGATATGCTACGGGTCCAATTTGAGCTAGTATCTCGAAGGGCCCACAAAACCTGGGTGCCATCTTGGCACAGTTCCCTAACTTCAATGAGATTTTTCAGGCTTTGACCTTCAAATAAACATGGTCTCCTGCCTGAAATTCCAAGTGTCTTCTTTTCTGATCTACATAGCTCTTTTGTCTGTCCTGTGCTTCTTTCAAGTTATGTTGTACCTTCTTTACCATATTCTCCATTTCTTGGAGCATCTCTGGTCCAACCATGAGTCTGTCAGCCGAGTTATCCCAGCTAATTAGAGTCGTACACTTTCTTTCATACAGTATTTCGAGAGGGCTCAACTTAGCCGAAGTTTGGTACCCATTGTTATATGCAAATTCTACCAAGTGTAGGTAGTCTTCCCACTTGTTCGGTTTTGTTCTTACATACATGCGGAGCATATCCTCTATGATTTTGTTTGTCCTTTCGGTCTGTCCATCCGTTTGTGGATGATAACTCATACTGAAATTCAAATTAGTATTTATCCCTGCAAACAATTCCTTCCAAAAAGCGGATGTGAATTTTATGTCTCTATCTGAAATCACCATTTTAGGAATACCATGCAGTCTAAAAATTTCTTTCATGAATATTTCAACAATGTTTATAGCTTTAAAAGTAGACTTTATAGGAATAAAGTGCGCAGACTTACTGAGTTTGTCGATTACAACCATGATAAAATCATTATGTTTCTGAGTTTTAGGCAAACCTGTTATAAAGTCCAGTGATATGGTATCCCATTTCCATTCTGGTACTGGTAATGGCTGTAATAGGCCAGCTAGATGTTGTTGTTCGGCCTTAACTTGCTGACAATCTTGGCACCTAGCTAAGTACTCTGTTGTTTCGCCCTTCATATTAGGCCAGTAAAATAGCTTTCAGAGTGTTGTTATTGTTTTCTGGTAACCTAGGTGGCCAGAATACAGTTTCTTATGCACTTCGTCTAAAACAATTAATTTTAACTCTGTTGCATCTGGTATGTACAGTCTATCTTTAAATCTTAATAGTCTCTTCTTGTCGATATTTATATCCAGTTTATCTGAGTTTGCGATACTATTTTGAAATTATGCCATCATCTTAGTGTAATTTTCGTCGTTAATACCTGTCGTCCTTATTCTTTGTTCTAGATCACTTTCTTCCCTGCTGATATTTATCTCAAATAACCCATGGACTCTTCTTCTTAAAGCATCTGCTACTTTATTTTCCTTACCCTTGATATGTCTAACCTCGAAGTCAAATTCGCTTAAGAAGGCTAGACACCTTGCCTGTCTTTCATTAAGGTCTGGTTGGTTAAATAGATATTTCACCCCACTATTATCCGTCAATAGTAGGAATTTTCTTCCCATTATACAGTGTCGCCACATTTTTAAGGCATGTATTAGTGCTGCCAATTCTAAGTCATGAGTGACATAATTTCGCTCATGTTCTTTTAATTTCTAAGACTCGTAACAAATCACGTGCCCCTCTTGAGTTAGGACACCACCGAGTCCCTCTTTAATTGCATCAACACATACTGTGAAGTCTATATCTGGGTCTGCTACTTTCAAAATGGGCATCGATGTCAATAATTATTTCATCTTGTTAAAACTGTCTTGATACTTTTGCGACCAGTTAAACTTGGTCCCTTTCTTTTGTAATGACATGATCGGGTAGGCTATCTTGGAAAATCCTTCTATAAACTTGCGATAATATCCGGTGATTCCCATGAATGACCGGATATCTGCCACATCCTTAGGTACTGGCCATTCCATAATGGATTTTATCTATTCCAAGTCTACAACAATACCTTTCGAGGAAATGACATGACCTAAATATTGTATTTCTTTTTGATAAAAAGTCACATTTGTCTAATTTTTGCGTATAGTTTGTGTTTCCTTAATGTTTTCAGAACTATTCTTAAGTGTTCATCATGTTCCTCCTCCATTTTAGAATAGACCAGAATATCGTCAATAAATACTACTACGAACTTGTCTAAGTACTGACTGAAAATGCTATTCATCAAGCACATAAACATGGCTGGTGCGTTAGTGAGTCCAAAAGGTATGACTACAAAATCATAGTGTTTGTATCTTGTTCGAAAATATGTTTTGTTTATTTTCTAGTCCTTTATCCTAACTTGATGATAATCGGATCATAAATCCAGTTTTGAAAATATCTTGGCGCCACCAACTTGATCGAACAGATCATTTATCCTTGGTAAGGGGTATTTGTTCTTAATAGTCATTTTGTTCAGTTGTCTATAATCGATACATAGTCTTAGAGTACCATCTTTCTTTTTCACAAAGAGGACTGGTGCTCCCCATGGCGAGACACTCGGTCTGACATATTCTTTGTCCAACAATTCCTGTAATTGTATTTTTAATTCTGTCAATTTTGGTATACTCATTTGGTAGGGTGCTTTTGAGATAGGGGCTGATCCAGGTAGTAAGTCTATGGAGAAATCTATTTCCCTTCTAGGAGGTAATTCTAGTATCTCATCCACAAACATGTCTCTGAATTCATGTAGGACAGTAAAGTCTTCTAACTTGGGCTTATCTTCTTTTTCTAATGTATTCGTCACTTGGATGGCGTAAACTTGACATCCCTTTCTAATACATTTCTTAAGTTGCATCGCTGAAACTTGTCTGACTGATACAGGTTTTGGTATGCCTTGGGCTATTCTAACAGTGCCAAAATCATCTTTATAGCTAAGTATCTTTGTATAACAATCTAGTACTTCTTTGTGTTGTTCCAACCAATCCATCCCGATAATCATATCGTAAGATCCTAGCGGTAGGATGTTTAGATTGGTCATTATATTTCGACCATCTAAGATGAACTCAAAATCAGAAATAAAGTCAACTACTTTCCTTTTAGTACCTGTTGCTAGTTGGACAAGCCATGATTTTGCATGCTTTAGTTTCTTAAGTTTATTTGACTCTACTATATCAGGGGTAATATAACTTAACGTAGCTCCAGGGTCAATTAAAACAAAAATTCGAGTGTCAATGATTTTACCTTCGATTTCTACCATCGAGGACTGGTGGTCAGCTTGTCGACCATTTATGGCTACATTTATCTGATGCAGTCTTCTGTCGATGTCTCCCACTGTCGAGGCTTCCTGCAAATTCTGAACAACAGTTCTGTTTGCCAAAATTAAATGTGGACAGTTCCTCCTTAGATGAGGCTCTCCGCATTCCCAACAATTTAATGGCTCGCGAGACTTGTCCCCAAACTTCTCCGTTCCCAAATTTACCGGTTTACCGCTACCTTGTGCATTTGGATGATTGGAGTGAAAATCCTTTCTTGGGAAACCTTTTGTTGCATTCTGATAAGGAGCTAGTTGGTATCCCTTCCTCCATTGGTTCATTCAATCTTGCTTCTTATCCTTCCAGGCCTTGGGAAACTCTACCTGTTGTTTATATTGGTCATAGAACATTCATGCTTTCTTGAATACCTCAATCAAGTATTTGGGGTTGTCAAACTCAATTCTGTCCCTGTAGGACTGTGGTAAACAACTTAAGAAACATTGGATTTTTACCTTATCCTCCAGGATGTATGGTACTAACCTTAGTAGTTCAAGAAATTTATTTATAAGGTCCTCCATTGTAATCTATTTCAGTCATAACTCGTAAAATTATTTCGTCTTCCTTTCATAATAGCTTTCAGAAAGGTATTGTTTTTTGAAATACTTCTTAAAGTTGGACCACTCCAACTATTTCTCTTTTAGGCCCTTGGCCAATTTCAGGTCCTGCCACCAAATGCTGGCCTTCCCCTTTAGATTCTAGATGGCCATTCTGACCTTCATGTTGCTGGAATAGTTGTAGATTTGGAAGTATTTTTTGATGCCCAACAACCATGCCTTAGCTTCTTCTCCTGTCCTGGATTATCTGTCAAAAGTAGCTGGTTTGATATTTTTAAATTATCCTTCAAGGTGGTCTGTTTGTTTTCTTTTTCTATCTCCGCACCAGAATTATTGGAGGCCCTTTTGCTTACCTCCTCATCATGGTTATCATCTTTTGGGATTTTCTTGGTTACTATACTATGCAGCAAAACTTCATTTATCTCTTGCTATTCCTACTGTGTTTTCTTCAATTTTTCATTGTCGGTCTTGAAAACCTGTACTTCAACAATAAGATTCCTCATTGTTTCTAACACCTTCGTGGGTGAGCTTCCATCACTGTTCTGTCTTGGATCTCCAGGAGGTCCTTGCTATGGATTCCCTTCCATCTTGATTTCTGCACCTTCTTGGGCTGCCATAATCAACACAAAACAGAAAGGCTTTCTATTTGTAACCACAAGATTTATTAGTTTTTTCATAAATAGGAATATATACTAAGCAATTAATGCGACCCTGTTTAGGCCCAGTGTTGTAACTTTTTCTCTGATACCATATGTAATGGACCTCAAATTCACCATAAAAAAAAAAATATCTATGACATAATTCAATTTCGTTTAAGCTTAGAAATTAAGAGAAGGTAAGATTCATTTTTGTCCATAATGTCATTATTACACCAGTCTAGATTACTTTGAATCAAAAAGCTTATGTGAGTAAAATCTTTTCATAATTCAATCACTTCCCTTGAAAGGCAATGTCTAAACTCAGGTCGAAGGAACCTTTGATGTTCAGAGAGATAAAGCTCAGAAGGGATAGCACATTTGAAGTATTCAAAGGTAGGCAGAGATCAAAATCGTCTCATAGAGGTCGAGTTCAGGTGTAAGAACACCAAGTCATTTTGGCCAGAGATCCTTGGGCAGTGTGATCAAACGGTGAAATTTCTTCGTGGGGAAATACCAAAATCCCGTGGACTGTTGGATCTCGTAAATCCATGAGGAGGTTAAGATTGAACGTATTTTAGCATTTAGAATCTCATGAGGGGTGGTGATCGTTGGATGAGAAGCAACAGGAGCCATTGATGTCGCACTTGAAATTCGTTATTTCGGAGTCGTTGCATCACAAACTTCTGGTTCATGAAATCCTGAAAGAATCGGGACCGTTGATCCCATGCGAAAAGGCCAAAACTCATTAATCCCCTTTTCATCATTTTAGGTTCCGGGAGTTCGAAGGGCCTAGAATCGTTGCCACCGGAGTCATGAAATCCTGAATCGCGAAACCCCAAAACCCCGAACCCCGAAACCCAAAGTACTATATTACAGGCTTCTTCCAATTCAAAGAAAGATTTGTTAGAGCTTCAATTACAAAAGTAAACATAAGACTATAAATAGATCGGTACCTTTCAAGCGCATCTATACATAGACAATCCTACCTAGAATTTTGATTTCAGAGTTAAATATGCTCCTGTAGGTGGATCTATTCTTTCAAATTCATAAGTAGGTAATTTTGTCTAGCATTTTGTCTCAGGAGGAACCATTCCCAGAATTTAGTCTTTGAACATAAACTTCTTACAATGAACATTTGTCATCTATGGAAATTATTTCAACTTAGCACCATTAGACACATAAGATTAGATATACGAATCATTCAAACAAAGACTGAGCATATTTTAAAAGAAGATAAAATACAAAGTTGACATTTCGGCATTCGGGACTTTATTGTTACATATGCATGGTGTTCCTTTGCTTTACTAAACCCTGAAATCTCGAAATCCCGAACCCTGAACCCCGAAATCCCGAAATCCCGAAGTGTTGGGCCCACAACGTTTTCTCATTTTGCAACTCGTCACTTCTTATCTCATTTTTTTTGTGCGTAAGAATTTTGTAAACCACGAAATCCCAAAATCCCGAACTCTGAAATCCCGAAATGTTGGGCCCACAATCCTTTCACATTTCACGATTCGACACTTCCTGTTTCATTTTGTTTATGCTTCAGGGGTTCAAAAAACCCCAAAATCCTGCAATGTTGGGCCCACAGTCCTTCCGCATTTTGCGATTTGACACTTCTTAATTCCTTTTTTTTATGCATCATTATTAAAACAGGAAAGACTAAATATGAATAGCCGAATTGGTACCGCCTTGGGTAAAGGAAATTTCCGTAATAAGATAGGGTGAATTTGGGTTCCTTTATTATTAAAGTAGTTCATATAATAGATCTGTCATTGCAAATTATATAGTATGAATTTTTTCTTCTGTACTCTCTTGTTCAAAATACCTTTATATGGGATAGGTTAATGAACTATAAAGGAAACTGTTATAATAGTCCGTCCTTCTACCTTAGCTACAGATCTGTCTCTACACAGTCTGTTTAATGGAAAATAAAAATCTAGCATAGTTTACAAAATGCAGAATGATGTTCCCGACATTATTCATACAGTTAGATTAATGAAATTACAACATAACCTCTACTCCCAATATGTAAATCTCAGCATTGATTTTTCTCAGAAAACAATTAAAGAAAAAAAATAGCAGTGAATCTAATTTAGAGGAGATTTCTTCTAGAATTTAACTATGCATAATCCTTTCAACTATCATAACAAATAAAAGCCCAATTCTATCGTTCGTTCAGAAAGGGGTCACTCGAGATTAGATTTACTCTATGTTCTCTATCAATATTTAGGCTTCCTGAATTCGAATTGATTTTTCCTACGCATTATCATCTATCATAATTAGTAGATGCATTACATCCATGATTGAATCATTCACCAAAGAATGGAAATTATTTCAGTTCGGATTTAATAGATACATGACATCAGATATCAAATCATTCGAATAGAGAAAGGAAATCATTTCAGTTCTGATTTAACAAATACATTGCATCAGATATAAAATCATTTAGACAGAGAAGGAGTAGAGAAACATATCTAAACCAGATTGCAAGAAGACAAAGGGAACATCCACGTTCCTCCAAACCGTAGAATAGGGCAGCCAACACCACTTTCCCGATTCACCCCCTAGCCTGACCATGAATCCATGAGGGAGAACTTGGAAACTGCTGCTCAGCAATGTCCTTCAATTCCAACAGTTATCCTCTTGCCTCACACTTACTCAACAATGCTCATGACAACAAAGAAATCTCGTTTCAGCAGACTCCTCTTGCCTCACACTCAATCCGTAGTGTTCGTAACACCAAGAGAACTCAAAAATCTTTTTCCCCAGCATACTTGGCAGTGTCCTACCTCCTCGCATATGCAATATATCAATTTTGCCCAGGTCTTTTTCCCTCCCTTGGGGGGTTTTCACATCTTTCTAAACCCCTGATTTTCAGGGGCTACCAATGGCCAAATCTCTAATTTTCCACTTGTAATAATCAGCTCAGAGGTAGTTCCAACTTGTTCCCCACTCACGGAGTCATGGTCAACTGATTTTAACATGGTTGTTCCATTTGTCCTCCTGCAATTAATATAATTTTTTTGTTTTTATACAAGTGTCATAGTCAAATAGTTAGTTGAGTCCCAATCATAACTTTGCCCAATAGTCATAATAATTTAATATCAAATATGAAATTCAAAATTGCCATAAATGGCAAAAAAATTCCAAATTCAAATTTACTAAAAATGGAATTAAATTTCCAGCAAATTTAAATTTCAAATATATTTTATTTTTGGGGATATCACAGAGTGGCTATATCGATTTTTTCGTCAACCATATTGATATAAACACAGTCGCCATCTTGCGATGGTGGGTTTTGATTCCCACGAGACACATTTCTAGAATTCGAAGAACTTGAGGCTAAGTATTGGTTGTGAGGAAAAGGATCCGTTAGCACAGCAGGCGAAATATTTAAAATCCTCACAGCTTCCGTAAGTTTGGGGCATAAGTGTGTAAGTTGATCATCTCTACAAAGTTTACAAGGAAACTTAACCTTACTCTTTTCTTTTGTGCCCTCTCCAGCATTATCATTCTGTTTTCCATTATTATTCTTGTCCTTGGGTTTATTCTTCCCACCTCTACGATTATTTTGACCTTTCTGTTTATTCCCATTTGGTTGCTGGTCACCATTTGGGATTTTTGATGACTGGACAGAATGTACATCCATCGGTTGGGTGGGTTTGGAGGATCCATATGAAGCTGGTCCTCCAGTAGACTTCGTTGCCGAGTCTACAGACTTTACATTGGTGGGCCCCACAATGCCATCGGCATGGGGCTCAAGACCCTGTCTAGGATCATGAGTCGACGGTGGTCCGTCGGGAAGAAGGTGGTATAACATCCCAAACTGAGCATAGATCAAAACAAATTGTTGGGCTCCAAAAATGGCCTCTTCCTCACTGAAGACCCCAGAAGTAGCAACGTCCTTTGAAATAGGAGCGTGGAAAATTTTTAAAAACCATTCTAAAAGAAACGTTGGGGGTATGGGAGTCTTAACTAACCGTCTTTTCCTATGCCATTCCTAGATATGGTCCGAAATATGAGTGTCGGAACCCTGGCGTAAAGTTGACAAAAGTTCAAGGCCAACATCGTAACAAACAAGTAGTTGAAAATGGTTAAGAAAGACTAGCACTAACTGTTGAAAAGACCCATATGTTCCCCTAGGTTGTTCAATATACCATTGTGACACAATCCCGATAAGAGTGCACTGAAACAATTGTAATCTAATAGAATCATGATTCAAAGAATTCAATGAGCACAAGAGGTGAAAAGTAGTGACGTGATCTCCAGGGTCCTCACCATTCTTACCTTCAAAATTTGGAATGTTTGACAGAAGCTTGGTGGGGACAGGGGGCCATGTGGGATCATTTCTCACTGGGTCGTTCATTAATTTAGACAAATCTGGCAGATTAAGCGTGGCCAAAAAGGGAATAAGGGGTTGCAACACCTAACCCCATCCTCCTACAAAAGACTGAGTATTAGGAGTTGTGTTCCATCCAGGTTTCTGGTAAGGACCAGAACCTTGTCCGAAATTAAAATACCCTCCTTCGGGAGGATTCGTGAAAGATGGATTCAGCATCATTCCAACAGAAATGTTCTGATAAGGGTTATGAAAATTTCCCCAAGTTGGATTAGCTCCAAACTGAGGGTTGTTAAAACTGCCCCCAACTAGATTAGATCCAGGTTGGGGTGTGCCCAAGACATAAGACTGACCTCCTCCAGGTGGGAATCTGAAGGATTGAAGTGGATTCGTTATTCCAAAAGTATTGGTCGAATTCGGCAATGAGGGGATAGGGATATAGGGAGGAACTTTTCTGCCATCTTGGTTGTTCCATCCATTCGTAGAAGGATTAGACCTGGGGTTAGGGAAGGGTACACTTCCTACATTAGGATTCGCTTGGGGAACATGAGAGCTACCAAATGGAAAGGGAGCGTAAGGAGGTGTGGTGCCCCCAAGTCCAAGGCTAGTGTTATTGCTAGTAGTTGGGATGGCATTCAAAGACTAGGAAGTGAAACTTGGCATACCATAAGAAAATGGACTAGTAGCCATGGGGATGGTCTTAAAATTGTAACTCAGCGAGTGGTCGAAACCCCCAAAAGGCAAGAGACAAAGCATTGACTATGGGCTGATCCATAGAACCGGTGTAGGCCTCTAGCACTGCAACTGTAGTGGCTGCAGGTGTCGAAGGAGTGAAATTAACTATAGTGGGATTGGGAGTTGATGAAATCCCAGTGTTATGAAGACTAGACTCAGTACTCATCCCTATGGGATCACAAGTGGATGTGTGTGTACTACTCCTAATAACTCTATGCCTTTTAGAAGGAAATAGCTCAAAAACCTGTGGTAACTGTAACAACCAATGGGACCTGTAAGGAAGATGGTTTGACTCCACAAAGACTTATGACTCTCAAAAAATAAAAAGATATCTTAAAGCCAACTAGTAATCAAAGAGCATACCAAAAATTCAAATGGGCTAAAGTGGCTGAGTGGCCTCCCTCGCTAAATAAGGTATGCCTCGTCCAAGAGGGACCTGAGACTCCCTGCTAAAGTTTGGAGGTAATAGAATCAGTTATAAGGGCCCTCGTAGGATTAACAACTAGTCGGTCAGACCACCCCAGAGAGGTAATCCTCCATAAAGATTGTGTGTTGTCTGATCCCTATCTAACTCAAGATACAAGTAGAATAACCCCTGCAAGTAACCTATGAGAAACCTACGTCAAGCAACTAATAAACCAATGTATAACCGATGCATAGGCGAGCATTCGTAAATCCGGATCACTGTATGGGTAGGGTAGCAAATCCAAAAACCTTTAAATTGCCTCCTCTCATAGAGCTATGGGCACTAGCAAGATCCCCAAATACGAATAAATCCACAGAAATATCTCTTACGCTAGGTGAGTATCCAGGGGTTATCCCTTCAACTAACTTCGTGCGACCTCGTGATTAACTCCGGTGTGAGCGGAGCCTCCTGGTATTACCAATTATACAATGGATTTCTCAACTCCCTGTCTCAAACACATAAGTTGATTTAATTGCCTTGGAGAATTTTACTCACAAAATCCTATTCCATGGCACTAAATCCTAGGCTAGTTTGTGCACCCTAAAAAATAAAATCGTGACTAATCAATTTTAGTTTAAAGCATAAATTTTATCGGCCATGATTACTCAAAGATGTATGGAAATGAAACTCATGGTGTTATGACTCTGCATGAAAATAAAAATAGATATAATGCAAAGCCTAACTTTAACTTTTCAATGAATGATATGCTAAATAAAAACAGTGCAATCTTCAATTTTAACTCTACAACTCAGAAGTAAAATGCAATCTTTCGCTAAATGTTCTAAGACAATGATAAAGGTTCAAAGACAAAAATACCAACCAATACAAAATGCCTATTTTTTTGTATTTTCAATGTATTTAAAAAGAAAATGCATGGACTGATAAACAACTTGATATATAACTTCTACTTTGTATAAAAGCAATCACCTGAGCATAATACCAAGCAGCTAAGTAGACAACCCAACTACCAAGGAAAAATCAAAAACGAAAAACAAAGAGAAAGATGTCGCCCAAAAATTCAACTCCAAAAAGGTTTCCTGTCATCCCAGATAATCACAACAGGTACCACAAAGACCTAAGAAGGCTCAATGATCCTCAAAACCTACCTAGTAGTCACTAAACCAAGAAAACAAGCAAGGGGGAAGTGGTATATGCTCCTCTTCAAGAGAAAAGGGCGCATATACACCTCTTGTAGTGGGATAACAAGTGTCTACACACAGTTGTTCAGGAAAAAAGGGAGTATATATTTTAAAACAAGGCTAGGCAAGGTTAAAAGGATGAAAACTCAGACCCAAAGTGAACAGACTCTGTCCAAATGTGATACGAAAAGAAATACAAAGGCAAAAGAGCAATGTAAGAAGGAAAAATACTTCAACCCTTTAGAAGGAAGAACTTCCCTAGTGGAGTCACCAATTCTGTTACAAGGGAAAAACTCTCTATGGCCAAGGGTAAACCACAACAGACATGTACGACTACAGAAATCAACTCAATTCCAACATGTGCTATATAGATTAATGTGCAATACGAGGAATAAGCCTACCTCGATCCAATATTTTGATGTCGTTCCACCATTGAGCACTTTGACCCAAAGCTTTACACCTGCAAGAAGTTCTCAACAAACAAGTGATGCAAGTATATAGTGATAGTATATAAAACGAGTTAGCACATCAGATAGCACAATCCATTAATAAACATTACAAACATGCCCATGGATAATAATCATATATTTTCAAGATATCGATAGGATGAGAAAGGAGTATTTCTACTAATAATTGGTCAACAGAAGTATCAACATTACAGACTTCCGTGTCGGCACGGTTCGAAACCGAGAAACCAAGTTCCTTCCAACTGGGTCTCCACCACTTCATTCCTCCACCAAAGGCAAGCTCATAGCAAAGAGGTGATGAGGTCCTCTTGACAATAAGGAAAGCGCTTGGGGGTTGAACACTATGTTTAGACTTGAGGGACAAAGGGATGCAGACTCAATATGAAGTAATTTCTCCAGAGTAACTTTGCTCTCAAAGTTGAATGCTTTCTCTCTCTTTTTACATAGATCGAAATTGTGCTCTTATAGCCTCCAGAATGCCACTGAAGGGCTGAGTCGAAACGCTTCTAGTATATGGAAGGCCAAAGATCAGAGTCATTTGTCGTGACATGGAAACCCGACCTCATTTTGTATTTTTTGGCACAAATCCTGATATACGCAAGCTGCAGTGGAGCAGCAGGCATATACGCATCTTGCAAAGCAATTAGGAAGCGTATATGTGGAATATATATATAATTTTGGCTTCGGATTTATCAAAAAGGGGGTTGATAAGTCTGCATAGGGAAATGGAAAAATGACCTCTATGTAAGATAGCAATGGTGAGGCAAATCTTGCTATAACAACAACACATAAAATAATGAGGGTGATTAATGATAGAGATGAGATAGTAATATATAAGGTATCCAATAACATTCCTCTTGCAATTACTCTCGTCTTAAAATTCTACCCAATAGGAAATTTTTAAACATCTTAAGGAACTAGTTTCAATGTGAAACCTCTTCGTTGAAAATGAGTTACTAATGCATGAAAGAGTCTTTCAGAGGTCAAATTACTCTTCATAAATGATAGGATATTTCACATTGATCCTATACATCAACCTAAAGAGAATAAATGAAATTTTTGAACCTCTCAAGGAACTAGCTTCATTGCCAAATCTCTTCATTGAAAATGAGTTACTAACGCATGAAAGAGTCTTTTATTGACAAAATTACTCTTCATAAATGAGATGATATTTAACATTTATCCTATACATAAACCTAGAGCCAATTGAGTTTGTCCTGTTTCCTTAAATGTTAAAAAGGGGTTGCACTAACCAATCTAAATAGAGTTGCATGGGTTTCAAAGGATATCCCACGAAAGTATCATGAGTGTTAGTGAATGGATTCCATGCAAGTGTATAAAAAAATACTTTCAAAGGTTTTTCTCTACTCTATAAAGTAATGTAAAGTATCGATGAGGTAGCATTATTATGTTGTACTCTTACCAACTAATGATGTTTCTAAACAATCACTTAGAATGTCTCTTGCAAGAGACATTGAGTTGATAACACCATGTAATATGGTTGAATTTTATATATTCATTGTTTTTTCTCCACAAGAGTGTGCCTACTACTTATTGTGAAGTAAATAATTTGCAAAGTTGAAGCTTAACAAAATTTTTATGAATATGTCAACTTTCAAAATCTCGATCCTCGTAGTGATTTTTCTATGAGATCCAATATAAAACAAATAATTTGCAAAGTGGAAACTTAACAATTTTTTTTTATGAATATGTGAACATTCAAAATCTCGATCCTCGTAGTGAGTTTTCTAAGTGATCCAATATATAACACCTAATTACATGTATTTTATGTGGTATATGTTTCAGTAGACCTATGTTCATGAGTTAATCTAACAACCGAGTACAACTTAGTTGCGACTTGTGAAAAAAAAAAATTTGATGAATTATTATTTTTTATTCATAGAAATGAAATGGATCTAAAGGTTGTCCTTTTCATGAATTTTATTCCCACATGACGGCATCTACTACCAATTAAATAAATAAAAATTAAATAAATAAAACAAACTTTCGTAATGGAAAAATTAAATATCGTCCTAAGAAGCTAGTTCCTTATGTATCTCACTCTACCATGCATAGATGCATATGCTCCAGAAATAATATCAGTCTATTCAATGTGGAAAATTAGATTATAAAAGTGCAAATATTGGGTTTAAAAACTGTTAACAAAATTTGCATGAACATACCCACTTTTTAAATCTTGTCCTAGGAAGATAGTTCCTTGTGTAGCTCACTCTACCATGCATAGATACATATGTTCTAGAAATAATATCACTCCAGAAATAATATCACTCTACTCATATTAGGATGGGTGACCACCAGGAAAGTTCTAGTACTTTACATGCCTAAGGTATTTTATAAACTTAGTCCAATTTATCCCAAATGTATCATGGGACTTGTTTTCCTCTCACTCTCTCATATATAATTGAGGTGAAGGGGGCCCTTTAATCACAAATCAGTCTTGAAGGGAACATCCTTGTCGGATAAGGGAGAAGAAGAGTGCCCTTATCATTGGATGGGAGGTACGGTGAAGTCTCGTCAACGATTACGGTATCCCTATTTGTGAATTGAATTTGTATGAATTTGTATTAAGAATCAATTTGTATAATACAGTTTTTTTAATTTCCCCATAAACTGTTATTTTAATTCAAAGAAAAAATCGAATTTGCAACTTCTTTGATGGTTTTCGTGAAATCTATATAGGATCAATGGTTGCTAGATGTTTTCTCTCTATATATATATACACTGAATACGAATTCTATTGGTCTGTGCCATTGGTATGCATACCAGATTTTTTCAATTAATTTATTTTTATTTGTCAATATAATCCATGTATTTGTATATTGAATAAGTTGGAATATCGAAAAGATGTAAAAGTCTGCATGTATATTTCATTGATTGAAAATCGGATATATATTACAGATAATTTCGATCTTGATTTTGATCAGTTGACATCGTTATTCCTGAGTTAAATCATAGGTAATGCTGGTAGGAATCGGTTATATTTTCTTTAAATAATGTTGACGCAGTAGTTTTAAATTACATGTAAAAACAAATCGACCTTTCTATTTTATATGAATGATTTTGGGTGTACCATATGCAGTGATGGAAATTGTCCCTGTATGTAATTCGAACAGTTATGCCATGCATGCATTTCAGTTAGATTTTACCCATATATGTATTCGAATAATTCTGGCGATGGGTTTTAACATTTATGATTTTGACTGAAATATTAAATAAAATAATTTCTCCTCCTCCGTGACTATGTTAAGTGCGGATTTAACTGACCATCCACCTCGTTTCTTCTTAATTTATTTAAAAGAGATAATAATCTACCTTGGTGATTTCTTGTTTTTTTTTAATTTGGCGTATGTACACAGAGTTTTGACTGGATGCTTCAGTTTGTATTAAAACACTTTCTAAATTTCAATATAGGGTCTTCTCGCTCTCTGTTATACTACCCATGTATCCATTGTGATAGCGTTGAATTATGCGATGGATTTTAACTTCTGCAAACCTCTTATCCTCCTAGAATGTCCCGTACCTTGAGAAGTTTATCTCGACCGAACCCTCTGCGATGAGCTTTGCTGAATCATATTTGCATCATACTCAGTTGTTGTGTCTAATTAAATGCCCAGGTCGAAGGGTTCTTCACACCTTAATCTACGATGCAATAGGTATGTCGTTTGGATCTACGAATTTTGGAAACTCATGTTGTTATTTGTTCTTGAGACTTGAAGTGACTGAGGTGATTTGCATATTTAGCAAGGATATTCAAAGCCGAAGATATTTTTGGCGCGTTGAATTTCTCAACGTGACAATGCTAGGACTTTTGTCCATGCATTTATTATCGAATCGTTTGGAGGTAATGTGTTTCCTATGCGTATTAATCAATATCTATTATAAACGCCTGGTAAATATAAACAAATGGTTGAGTTTCACCAGATTCAAAGGAATTTAAATGGGATTGTTGTTTGTAATAACTCCTTAGAAACCTTTGAGCATCTGTAATTCCCAATTGAACTTGATAACTATTATCCTCGAAATATTGTGGAAGCTCACGATCGCCTCTGCAGTATAGGATTTCACAATAGTCTGTCAAGGTATTTTTTTGATCAGTTACGATCCTATGACTCATTGTGCAGTGTAGACTTAGCGTTCCACTGCTTGTTTACCCACAAAAGGTTCTTCCTTAGTCGTTGACTAACACTTGGCGCTCGAGTATCATGAATATGATACTAAAGTGTAATGTACCCCAAATTTCTCAAATAAAACCAAATTGTTGGGGCCATTAAAAATCATTGACTCTTCAATATTTGATCAAAACACATCTTTATTTATGTTGCTATTGGCTTTGGAATCTTATACTTATTTGTAATTAGTACAATTGTGACCAGGCCTATCATATCCCTTATAATATCTACCAACCTCTGTGTTAAGTCATGCTATACAAAAATTACAATGCTTAATAAACTAAAGACTAAAGACTATCATATAGTCTATCCATATCCATAACAATTAGCACTTATCCATAATGACATACATTCATATAGTTGGATAATGACATACATTCATATAGTTTACTATGTAAACTATCATATGGATTTCATAGTACTCACACTATCCATACCAATAGGTATATATATAGTTTATCACATAAACTGGCCTATGGATACCATACCTTAACTCTATCCATATCAACATATTTACACATATAGTGTTTACCATATTATCTATCTCATGGATACTATATATTAACACTATCCATAACATAAATATATCGTTTAATATATAATAGTAAACCTTATATGGATACTATCACGACATAATATTTTGGCCTAACGATATAGTTATCGTTTAACACATAGATTGCTACAAGATTAACATAACTCTAGCAGTATTCCCCAATGATATATCTGTCATTAATCATAACGATTAAAGTGTTGGGAACAATAACAAAGTATTCCCTTATCTTAGAGTAGCGAGCATATACCATTACACAGGTAAAGTTTATAACCTTAATTGACTCCAATCATGACTCAACAATAAATTGGTTTGAGTTTTTTTTAATAGAGAATGTGAGTCTGGATCAAATAGAAATTTAACCCCTGGCTATCACATTAATGGAGCGACCTGAATTGTACCTCCCAGACTTGACACTTCGTCCACCGCATCCAATGTAGACTTTCCATCTCCACGGTTTCACATGGCAAAGGTATTGGTGCATACCTACTGAGTTACTCCTCTAACGAGGCCCCGCGGTAACACCCGTCCATTGTTGCCTCTTTTCTCTTGTAACAATTTGTCTCTGCGTTGAAATGAGAAAATGCCCCTTTCATTGTATGCTAATCCTTGCCCTGCCCTACATGGCCGACAACTTGGGAGCTCGGCTCTGGAAAACAAATGGGAGGAGGCAACCCATCTCTGGTTCTTCTTATCTGCAAGGTAAGTAAGATAATATTGTTTCTTATGTCTGCCGTGAATAAATACTTTGTTGATGTAATGTAAGAGGGGTCTATGGACAGACTCCCCATCTCCCTCTATGTTAAGGTTTTACATGTATTATCATTGTGCCACCTTAAGCGTTATGCTCCCGAGGTTACTCTATGTTTAAGACACTCCCATTTCCCTGTTCGTTAAGGTTTTTCACTCTATTATCGTTGTGCCACCCTAATCATTTTACTCTCGAGGTTACTCTATGTTTAAGGTTTGGGTTTGGAGGTTATTTCCTTTTCCTCGGTGCCTGTTATTCTTATTCCCATACTTGTTATGGCTCTTTCATGGCCTGAAATGTTTTAAGGGTCGAACCATGGTTTGTTCCCTTCCCGACTTATCTATTTTCGAACTTCGTAGGTATTTTCATGGTTGTCATTTACGCATATATACATATTCAATAACCCTCTATGGGAAATCCATCCATTTATATTTTGGTCAGAATAAATCCTCTGTGGGATTTTTCGTGGGTTTCGTCTAGTGTAAAAATATAAATCGTAGTGTAAAACCCTCCATGGGAATTCATAACTAAGCTCTTTGTAAACTATGTTAACACTCAGTGGGGATCGTAATTTATGCTCTGTGTGTACATTAGTGTTATTTACCCCTGTGGGGATCCATAATTTTGCTCTGTGTAGAATACATAAACACTGTATAAATCTTGCCTTATGCTCTGTGTATACAAAAACGTTACTCACCCTCGGTGGGGATTCATGATTACACTGTGTAACATATATTAACACCTGATAGATCATAATTCATGTTTTGTGTATGCAAAAACATTGCTTATGTGCTGTGGGGATTCGTGATTTCATTATGTGTAAAATATATATCGTCCTTCTGTAAATTGTAATTCATTCTTTGTGTATGCAATGTGTTACTTGCCCTTTTTGGGGAATTCATAATTGCACCCTATGTAATTGTAGATAGCAGTCTTAATCCTTTGTAGGAATTGTAGATTTACGAACTATGTAATTATACTACATTGTGTAAATCGTAACTTATGATCTATGTATACAAAGGAATTCTTTCCCTGTGTGGGGATTCATAATTGTTCTATGTGTGTTTATTTTAACAGTTCATAAATCATAACTTATGCTCTGTGTATACAAAAGAATTATTTACCCTTTGTGGGGATTCGCAATTGTGCTCTGTGTACTTACTTTATCACTGTATAAATCGTAACTTATTCTTTGTGTATACAAAAAGAATTATTTACCCTCTATGGGGATTCATAATTGTGCTCTATGTATTTACTTTATCATTGTATAAATCATAACTTATGCTTTGTGTATACAAAATCATTATTCACATTTACATTAAATTAATGATGGGGCCCTATTTTCTTTTGCGAGGGTACCCATGAGCTGATTTTGGGTCCACTCCTCCCCCTTTGGACCGTGGATAGATCGTCACACAAGCACAAGTGGTGATCTGGTTCTTCTTTGAATTCAAGCTAAGTATTGTTTTTACTTATTCGTTATACTTAATTTGATTAGAATGAAAATACTAGCATAGATTACTAAACCCCTCATTCTTCTCCTTTTGTAGGTTTATGCAATCGATGGAAGGAGATCGATGACACCTCTTGCTCGAAAGTTATTCAAGTTTCGATCTATACGTACCTTACTTCGATTACAACAAGATTCTCTATGTACTTTTTAGAATTATGTTTACATTACAAGTTACTGCTGAGATATTGTAATATTTGAACAATACTCAATTGAATACAAGGGTTGATTTCGTAAGATACTTTGAGTTCACCACTATGTTTTTGTAGTAATGAAATATGTATTAGAACTATTATTCTTTCTATCTGTTCTCTGTGGTGTTATATTTATCTGAATAGAAATTCAACATAAATAAATTAATGGTCAATAGGAACATAGCAATAGTTCTATTTTGCCTTTATGCATGAACACATATGTATGTATATACAATCATTCATATCTATATAACCATTCTTAATGAACACTAGGAACAAGCAACAATTTGCTCATTTCTTTATGTAAGAATACATATGTGTGTATATACAATCATTTATATATAGGTATAACCCTGTTTAATGACCAGTAGGAACATACCATAGTTCTTTCATTTATTTATGTATGATTACATATATCTATATATACATTCATTCATATATATGTATAACCCTATTTAATTATTAATAGAACATACAATAGTTCTGCTACTTCTGCAAATTGAGAACATATATATGTATCTACAATCATCACATAAACCATCACATTCCTAACAAAGAATAAGGAAGTGGAATATTGACAAGGAATGCAAGTAAAGGTACATACTTGAAAACTTGATGCTCGGACACAAATGGAACAACCACATTCCACCCAACTATAGAACATAACAACCAAGTTCACTTTCTCTGTTCACCCCCTAGCCTGACCATGAGTCCATAAGGGAAAACTGAAATGATTCTCTTTAGCTACAATCACCATCATTACCTCATAAATTCCTTTGTCTCACACTCACAATGTTCATAACAACAATAATAGATTTCCTTTCTATAACATAGCAAGCGCGTCATGCCTCCTCCATATGTTGTTTTTATATGCATCTTGTGTCTAGGTCTTTCCTTCCCTTCTTGGGAAATTTACAGCTTTGCAAATCCCTGATTTTTAGGGGCTTCTAGTGGTCAAATCCCAGATTTTTCACTTGTAAAAATCATCCTTGGGCTAACTCAAATATGTTCCCCTCTCATGGAGTCATGGTCAGCTATTTTTAATCTAGTTGTTCCATTTGTCTTCGAGCATTTAATTTATAAAAAACTTATCTTTCACATGTGTCACAATAAAATAAGTTAGTTGGGCAAGTCAAATATTTTCCCAACAGACATCAAATAATAACTACAATAATAAAACTCCAAATTGATATTTTCCATAAATGGAAAATTATTTCCAAATCCAAATTTTCGAAAAATGGAAATTTATTCCCAAGTACACTTAGGATTTAATATTCTAATATTTTTGGGGATATTACATCCTCTCCCCCTTCAGTAGAACATTGTCCTCACCATTCATTCATCTCTTAGAATAGGGTTTGATAAGATTTCTGCAAATCTTCCTCCAATTTCCAAGTGGCCTCCTGAGGGCTAAAGTGCTTCCACTTCACTTTTACCTAGGCTATGGCTAGTTCCATAGTATTGTTTCTTTCCTGTCTAGAATGTGCAGAGGTTTTGCTGGGAACTTACCTTATGGTTCCACCTGCACCATGTTCCAATCAACGATGTGAGTAGGATCATGAATATGCTTTTTTAATAGGAAAACATTAAAAAAAAATATGAACTTTTAAGTTTGCAGGAAGTGCAAGTTGATACGCCATGGGTCTAATTCGAGTTAAAATATCTAAGGGGCCACAAAACCTAGGCACTAAATTTGAACAATGTCCTAGCTTTAGGGAGCTTCTCCTTGCTTTGAATTTCATTTATACATGGTCCCCAATTTGAAGTTCATGGTGTCTCCTTTTTAAATCTGTGTAGCTTTTATGTTGGTATTGGGCCTCTTTTAAATTTTGTTATACCCTTTTTACCATTTTCTCCATTTACTGGAGCATTTCTGATCCCATCATAATTCTGTCAACTGAATTATCCTATCTAATTGGAGTTGTGCATTTCCTTTTGTATAATGCTTCAAAGGGACTCATCTTAGCTGATGTCTAATAGCCATTATTGTGAGAAAATTAAATTAAGTGTAGGTACTCCTCCCACTTAGATGGTTTTGTTCTCACGTACATTCATAACATGTCTTCCAAAATATGATTTGCTCGTTCGGTTTTCCCATCCATTTGTGGATGGTAGCATGTGTTGAAATTCAGGTTAGTATCCAATCCTTGCAAACAATTTCTTCCAAACATTTGAAATCTCTATATGAAATCACCATCTTAGGAATTCCATGTAATCTAAATATTTCTTTCACAAATATTTTAGCGATATTAATTGCTTTATAAGTAGATTTCATAGGTATAAAATGTGCAGATTTGATAAGTTTATCAATCACTACCATAATAGAGTCATTTTGATTTTGATTCTTAGACAAACCTTTGATGAAGTCCAACGAGATAATCTCCCACTTCCATTCTAGTATAACTAGAGGCTATAGTAGATCGACTGGATGTTGATGTTCAACCTTTACCTGTTGACAATCTAAGCATTTAGGTAAGTAGTCAACTGTTTCACTTTTCATGTTAGGCCAATAAAACAATTTTCTTAAGGATGTTATCATTTTATGGTATCCTGGATGACCAGAATATGGCCTTAAATCTAACCTAGATAAGATCTTTTCTCCTCCAACTTGGTCAAATAGGTCATTGATTCTTGGTAGAGGATACTTATTTTTAATTGTCATCTTATTTAGTTGTCGATAATCAATGCATAGCCTCAAAGACCAATCTTTCTTAAAAAAAAGGGAATCGGTGCTCCCCAAGGAGAGATACTTGGTCTAATATATATAATAGTTTTTGCAGCTGAATTTTCATCTCCATTAATTCGGGTAAACTCATTCTATAAGGTGCCTTAGATATTCGGGGAGATCTAGGTAGTAGATCGATAGAGAAATCTATCTCTCTTATTGGAGGAAGTTCCGATATTTCATCCACAAATACATCTCTAAACCCATGTAGGACTGCAAAGTCTTCTAAACTAGGTTTAATTTCCTTTTCTAACAGATTAGTTAATTGAACAACATAAACTTGGCAACCTTTATTCATACATTTCTTAAACTGCATGGCTGATATTTTCCTAACCGAAATTGGTTTTCTGATCCTTTGTATTGTCCTAACTATGTTGTTTTCATCTCTGTAAGTAAGTGACTTTTCATAACAGTTCAAAATTACTTTATGTTTCTCTAACCAGTCCATTCCAATGATTATATATTAAGATCCCAAAGGTAAAATGTTCAAATTTAACTTTGTACTTTGATCATATATGTTGAGTTCACATTCAAAAATGAAATCTGTTACTTTTCTCTTAGTCCTTGTTGCCAATTGTACTAACCAGGACTTAACATGCTTTAGTTTCTTGAATTTGTTTAATTTAACTAAATCAGGAGTAACATAACTCAGACTAGCTCCTGGGTCAATTAATATAGAAATGTGGTTATCATGAATTTTACCTTCAACCTCCACGATAGTGGATAGATGATCAACTTTCCTTCCATCCACAACTGCATTAATTTTGTGTACGCTTCTTCCCATATGTCCTACTGTAGAATCTTCTTGCAGGTTATAGACTGTAGTTCTTGTTGTGGAAGTTAAGTATGGACAATTCCTCCTCAAATGAGGTCCTCCACACTTGCAACACTTTAATGGCTCTCTAGGGATATCCCAAACTTTCTTGACTCCCAGATTAACTGTTCTACCTGCCCCTTGAGCACTCTGGGTGTTGTAATGATAATCCTTCTTTTGGAAACCTTTTTCCATATTCTAGAAAGGGGATGGTTGGAAGTGGTTCTTTCGTTCATTCATTATGTCTTGTTTCTTGTCCTTCCATGCCTTGGGAATTTTAGACCTTTGTTTGCACTGATCATAGCACATCCAAGCCTTCATGAACACTTCTTTTAAGGTCTTCGGATTTTCAAAATCAATTATTTATTTGTATGACTGTGGTAGACAACTTAATAATCGTTGTATATTTACTTTGTCTTCCTTGATGTATGGTACAAATATCAATAGTTCGAGAAAATTATTTATCAGATCATTGATAGCTATTTGTCTGAGTCTTAGCTCGTCGAATTGTTTAGTCTTTATTTCGTAATAGATTTCTAATAAATATTGTTTTTTGAAATATTTTTTAAAATATGTCCATTCCATTTGTTTCTCTTTCAATCCCTTGGCCAATTTCAGGTCTTGCCACTAGATACTTCCTTTTCCCTTTAGGTTATAAACGACCATTCTGACTTTCATATTACAAGAGTAATTGTAAAGTTGGAAGCATTTCTTTATATCTAGTAGCCATGTTTCCGCCTATTCACCCATATTTGATTCTCCATCAAAGGTGGATGGTTTTATTTAATTGAATTCACCTTCTAGGTGATCTACTTGTTTTCCTTTTCTTCCTGTGGTTGTTTTGTTTCTTGCCATGTGTGTGTCTTTGGAACAACTGTTCTTCTTTTCTGTTTCATGACTAGAATTTTTAGAGGATATTTTTCTGACTTCTTCCTCCTTGTCATTGTCCTTTGGGCTCTTTTTTGGTTACTATGATGCGCAACAACATTTCATTTATTTCTTGTTGGTATTCCTATGCCTTTTTCAGCTTTTCATTATCTTCTTTAAACACTTGTAATTCCATGATAAGGTTTTTCATTGTTTCCAGAACCTGGGTGGTTGAACTTCCTTCGTTGTTCTACCCAGGTTTTTTAGGAAGCCCTTGATCGAGATTTTATTCAAGCCTAATCTCTTCTTCATTCGGTGTTTCCATTATCATAACATACCAACAATGTTTTTTTCTTTGTAACAATAAACATATTTGTTAGTTTTTCTTTAATAGAAAAATAAAAACTTAAAATAATTTGGCCTTGCCTTGAGGTCCAAGTGTTGTAACCTTCAATTCTTATACCATTTGTAATGTGCCCCAAATTTCTCAAATATTTTTTTTTTGTTAGGGGACATTAAAAGTCCTTGACTCTTCAATATTTGATCAAAGAACATCTTTATTTCCTTTATTGTAAGAAGAGTAGATTTATCGTCGCTACTGGATTTGGAATCTTATACTTATTTGTAATTAGTACAATTTAGACCAGGGATATCATATGCCTTAGAATATCTACCATGTTTTTGTTAAGTCATGCTATACAAAAATTACAGTGTGTAATAAACTAGCACTTATCCATAATGACATAAATTCATATAGTTGGATAATGACATACATTCATATTGTTTACTATGTAAACTATCATATGGATTCCATAGTACTGACACTATTTGTGTCAATAGGTATATATATATATAGTTTATCACATAAACTAGCCTATGGAAACCATACCTTAACTCTATCCATATCAACATATTTAAACATATATTGTTTACCATATTATTTATCTCATGAATACTATATACTAACACTATCCATAACATAAATATATTGTTTAATATATAACACTAAAACTATCCATAGTATTGCATGACGTTTAATATACAGTCTGTTATATGGATACTATCACGACATAAGATTTTGGCCTAAAGATATAGTTATCGTTTAACACATAGATTTCTACAAGATTAACATAACCCTAGAAATCTTCCCCAACGATATACCTATCGTTAATCATAAGGATTAAAGTGTTGGGAACCATAACGAAGTATGTCATTAGCATAGGGTAGCGAGCATATACCATTACAAATGTAAAGTTTGTAACCCTAACTGACTAGAATCATGACTCAACAATAAATTGGTTTGAGTTTGTTTTAATGGAGGATGTTAGTTCGAATCCCGTAGGAATCTTACCCCTGGCTATCCCATTAATGGAGCGACCTGAATTGTACCTCCTAGAATTGACACTTCGGGAACCACCTCCAATGTAGACTCACCATATCAATGGTTTCACATGGAAGAGGTAATGGCGCGTACCTACTTCGTTACTCCTCTAACAAGGCCTCGAGGTAACAACCATCCATTATTTCCCATTTTATCTTGTAACAATTTGTCTCTTCACTGAAATGAAAAAATTCCCCTTTCGTTGTAGGCTAATCCTTTCCCTTCTTTGCATGGTCGAGGAATTGTGAGCTTAGCTCTGAAAAACAAATGGGAGGAGGAAGCACATGTCTGGTTCTTCTTATGCGCAAGGTAAGTAAGATAACATTGTTTCTTATGTTTGTCTTGAATGAATACTCTATTGATGTAATGTAATAGGGGTCTATGGACAGACTCCCCATCTCACTCTCTGTTAAGTTTTTACATGTATTATCATTGCGCCACATTAAGCATTCTTCTCCCGACGTTACTCTGTGTTTAAGAGACTCCCATTTCACTCTTTGTTAAGTTTTTTCATTGTATTATCATTTCACCACCCTAATAATTTTACTCTCGAGGTTACTCTGTGTTTAAGGTTCAGGTCTGGAGGCTATTTCCTTTTCCTCGCTTTCTGTTGTTCTTCTTCCCATACTTGTTATGGCTCTTTCGTGGCCCAAAATGTTTTAATGGTCAAACCTTGGTCTGGTTCCTTCCCAACTTATCTATTGTCGAAATCCGTAGGGATTTTCATGGTTACCATTTACACATATATACATATTCAATAACCCTCTATGGGAAATACCTCCTATGTGGGAGTAAAATTATAAATCGTAGTGTAAAACACACCATGGGAATTCATAACTAAGCTCTTTGTAAACTATGTTAACACTCGATGGGGATCATAATTTACGCTATGTCTATACAATAAAGTCGTTTAACCCTGTGGGGATCCATAATTACGCTCTATGAAAAATATATCAACATTGTATAAATCGTGCCTTATGCTTTGTTTATACAAAAATGTTACTCACCCTCGATGGGGATTTGTCATTACGTTGTGTAACATATATTAACACCTGGTTGATCGTAATTCATGTTCTGTGTATGAAAAATCATTTCTTACCCACTGTGGGGATTCATGATTTCGTTCTATGTAAAATATATATCATCCTTCTGTAACTCATAATTCATTCTCTGTGTATGCAATGTGTTACTTACCCTCTTCGGGGAATTCATAATTATGCCCTATGTAATTATAGATACTAGTCTTAATGCTTTGTAGGAATTGTAAATTTATACTCTATGTAATTATACTACACTGTGTAAATTGTAACTTATGCTTTGTTTATACAAAAGAATTATTTAGCCTCTATTGGGATTCATAATTGTTCTCTATGTGTTTATTTTAAGAATGTATAAATAATAAATTATTCTCTGTGTATAAAAAATCATTATTTACCATCTCCGGGGATTCACAATTGTGCTCTGTGTACTTACTTTATCAATGTATAAATCATAACTTATTCTTTGTGTATACAAAAAGAATTATTTACCCCCTATGGGGATTCATAATTGTGCTCTGTGTATTTACATTGTCACTGTATAAATCATAAGTTATGCTCTGTGTATACAAAAGCATTATTCACAATTACATTAAATTAATGATGGGGCCCTGTTTTGTTTTGTGATGGTACCCATAAGCTGATTTTGGGTCCACTCCTCCCCCTTTGGATCATGGACATATTGCCACACAAGAACAAGTGGCAATCTGGTTCTTCGCAGAATTCAAGATAAGTATTGTTTTGACTTATTCGTTATACTTAATATCCATAGAATGAAAATACTAGCATAGATTACTAAACCCCTCATTTTTCTCCTTTTGTTGGTTTATGAAATTGAGGGAAGCAGATCGAGGACACCTATTGCTCGAAAGGTATTTGAGTTTTGATCTAGGCGTACCTTACTTTGATTACAACAGGATTCTCTATGTACTTCTTATAATTCTGTTTACATTAAAATTTACTGTGGAGATACTGTAATATTTGAACAGTACTTGATTGAATACAAGGGTTGATTTTGTAAGCTACTTTGATTTCACCGCTATGTTTCTGTAGTAATGAAAATTGTATTAGAACTTTTACTCTTTCTATCTTTTCTCTGTGATTTTATACTGATTTGAATATAAATTCAACATAAATAAATCAATGTTCAAAAGGAACATAGCAACAGTTCTATTTTTCCTTTATGCATGAACACATATGTATGTATATATAGTCATTCATATCTATATAACCATTCTTAATGACCACTAGGAACATAAAACAGTTCTCTCATTTCTTTATGTAAGAATACATATGTGTGTATATACAGTCATTTATATATAGGTATATGTAATGACCCGACTACATTACAACTATAAGCGAAGCAGAAGGTGCAATTTTTTTTTGTTTTTTTTTTAAACAGGACGACTAAAACGATTTTAGCCAAAAAACACATATGACGGTGAGCACCAAGCCTGCTGTACAGGAAACATGAAACTATGACTCCATGCACTGGGACAAGATAAACTAGGTGAAACATGCTTAAAACAAAAAGGATAAATAACTACCATCTAGACACACACATGACCACGCCTACAAGTTAAGGGACAACATGTTGGACAACTGAGAGGGGGGGTGAATCAGTTGTTACCGTGCTTAAACAATTATGCTTCTTTTAAAATCTTTACAAGGCACTCAATGATGATCACAATAATGCAGGGAAATAAACAATGGCACATTCAGCATCAATCACATATGTGAGAAACATAGAGACAGATATTTCCCAAGGAAACCCATACATGGTAAAACCTCTTCTTCTTTATATGATAAGTATTATTTACATTCTTTACATTATCATACATATGAGCACCAACTCATTGTGAGGCTACAATCTCTGTTTTTGCAAGCTGCAACTTGCTGAGAGCACCAACTCTCTGTTTTCTCTAGCACCCACTAGAAGGAAGCACCAACTCTCTGGTTTCTCTAGAACCAACTAGAAGGAAGCACCAACTCCTTAGTTTCTCTAGCACCAACTAGAAGGAAGCTACAACTCCCTGGTTTCTCTAGCACCAACTAGAAGGAAGCTACAACTCCCTGTGTTCAAGCACCCACTTGAACCTCTGAGGACACCAGTCCTCCCTTGCACCTCCCTACCACCCTGGATTATAAATATGAAATACTAAAACCTATTACAGTGATATAGTGTTCAATAACAACTTACCAGTCTCATCACTGTTCTGCAAGATTTTTCTACTCATTCTTCCTCACTATCTTCCTGCATGCATCCGCTGCCCATTCTGTTCTTCTGCCTTTTGTGCTCTATGTGCCATTCCCATTCAATGCACCTTTTGTTTCCTGTCCATTTCAACTGCTGCACCACCCCTTTACTTCTTCACACCTGCATTACTTCACCTCAGCAACAACCACAATGGAATTTCTTCTTTGTACCATGTACTTATAGCTTTTGTGCACCTTGTGCATGAAATGTGCGCAATGCCTCTGCATGCTCACACCGCACCGATCTCTTCCACATCTCGAGTGCTCTACTTGATCATCGCAACTCTTCAGCTTCTCTAGTGGTTCCCACTACACGTCTAGCATCAATGGGTGTTCAACTAACATTCCTCAGCCTCTCTGGCAGTTGAGACTCCTCGTATTCTCTAGCACAATTGAGCTTATCCTTTATGTTTCAGTTACAGACTTCAATGTTCATCCATCTGTCAATCCCCTCTAAGAATAGTCTTCATTTACTGGAAGAAGCTTGGAGACTCTTCATCTCCTCTCGCGATCACACAGAAGTCTCTTCGAATCTTCTGGCAGAAACCATCAATGGTTTCTAGCAGTTACACTGTGAAGAGAAACATTAGCCCTCCGATCATACTCAAATTCACTTGCACCATTGGATTGGCTCCATGGGATATTGCATTCATTTCTTCATTTCGGCATTCAGAAATTCGACATTCATGTGACCAAGTGTCTCGACACTCCTAGTCGCGATCCCTAAAACTCCGAAAAGGATCTTGTCTGCACTAGTTCCTTCCCCCGTCTTCCACTGATGTGACCACAGGCTACATCCATTTCACCTTTTCGATATTTTCGCGAACTTATGACCTTCATCGACCCTGATCGACGGTCCACGATCTCGATGAATTGATGGTCCAGATCTCATCGCGAATTCACATCTCGTTGTTCCTTAGACAAAGGTTCTCATCACTCCAAGTCGCGATAAGCGAGACTCCAAGATGGAGCTTAGATCAACGGTCTAGAATCTTGGTGTACTGACGGTCCAGATCTCATCGTGAATTCGCATCTCACAATTCCTTATATGGAGGTTATCATCACTCCAAGTCGCGATAGGCGAGACTCCGAGATGGAGTTTAGATCAACGGTCCAGAATCTTGGTGTATTGATAGTCCAAATCTCATCGTGAATTCGCATCTCGTTGTTCCTTAGATGGAGGTTCTCGTCACTCCAAGTCGCAATAGGCGAGACTCCGAGATGGAGCTTAGATCAACGGTCCAGAATCTTGGTGTATTGATGCTCCAGATCTCATCGTGAATTCGCATCTCGCAATTCCTTAGATGGAGGTTCTCGTCACTCAAAGTCGCGATAGGCGAGACTCCGAGATGGAGCTTAGATCAACGGTCCAGAATCTTGTTGTATTGACGGTCCAGATCTCATCATGAATTCGCATCTTGCAATTCCTTAGATGGAGGTTCTCATCACTCCAAGTCACGATAGGCGAGACTCTGAGATGGAGCTTAGATCAACGGTCCAGAATCTTGGTGTATTGATGGTCCAGATCTCATCGTGAATTCGCATCTCGTAATTTCTATGATGAAGGGTCTCATCACTCCAAGTCACGATTGTTGAGACTTCGAGATTGTTTCGCGATTTCGCATATCGCGAATTTGAACCTCTTTCCTTTAGACTTCCTGATCTGCAAAACTCTGAAATGGAGTCTTTGTGGTGCTCTAATCTTTCGCCACACGTCCGTCCCCGATCAATTCTGGATCCAACGTTTCAGGTCATTTGTCCATTTCACATTTCGCGAGTTGGAAGGATAGAGCACTTCCTTCTTTTGAATTTTTAGTCAGCGGAATGTTGATCTGTGACTACGTGTCCTGCCCGAAGATCGACGATCCTCCTTCTTTCGGGATTTTGTATACCCGCTTCTCCTTTCTCTTTAATGAACATGTAGGTTCTCCCTGATCCAATGATGGATAGACCCCGCGCTTAGATCAAATGCCTGAGATCTATTCTCCTCTACTGCGTGCTACTCCTCTCTGAATTCATATCTGACGGTCATCGGGGATTTTGAATAAGATCCAACGTTCACTGTTGCTCCTCCTCTTCCATTATCACTGTGCTGTTGATCATGCTGATCTTTTCCATCGTTGTTCTTTCCATCAATGACAATCTCACTCCCAACTGTAAACCTTCCAACAATCTCCCCCTTTGGCATTGATGGAAACCCTGAATGACTGTGTTAATATGTTTGGACTTCCAACTATAGCATCCGATCCGGACCACTCCTTTTCTCCCCCTTTGACATCAATGTCAAAGAAAACATGCTCCCCCTGAGCTGTTGTAGTGTTTTTATGAGGTATCAGATATGCAATCAATACAAGACTCCCCCTAACATGATGGACTTTCTTAGATGTGAGACGGGATAACACCTAGCCTCTGTCTGAGATATTCAAATGGTGTCTTGGCTAGAGGTTTAGTAAAAATGTCTGCAATTTGTTCTGTGTTTGGAATGTAATGGACCTGAACAATCTAATTGGTGACCTGCTCTCTCAAAAAATGATATTTTATGGGAATATTCTTGGTCTTGGAGTGGAATATAGGAGTTTTAGACACACTGATGGCACTAGTGCTATCACAATGAATCGAGATCGGTGCAATGTATTTTACCTCTAAGTCTTCAAGTGTCTGAATCATCCATAATACCTGAGTGCAACAGGTAGCAGCAACAATGTACTTTGCCTCTTAGGTTGATAAAGAAATGGAACCTTGCTTTTTACTAAGCCAGGCTACTAAAGAGTCACCCAGATAGAATGGTCCTCCACTGGAGCTTTTTCTCTCATCAACACAGTTTGCCCAATCTGCATCTGAATAAGCAGTTAGCTAAAAAAATTGATTTCTGGGATACCATAGACCATAAGTCATTGTTTCTTTCAAATACCTGAATATCCTTTTGACAGCTTTCAAATGACTCTGTTTAGGTGTAGCCTGATATCTTCCTACCATTCCTACAACATGCATTATGTCTGGGCGAGATGTTGTGATGTACAACATGCTGCCAATCATTGATCTATATGAGCTTTGATCAACATCAGGTGAGTCATCATCCTTGCTTAATTTACATCCAGTAACCATAGGTGTACCCACAGGTTTAGAATCTTCCATTTGAAACATTTTCAGCATTTCTCTTAGATATTTTTCTTGAGAGATGAACATCCCTTCAATCCTTTGATTAATTTGCAGACCAAGAAAAAATGACAGTTCTCCTATCATAGACGTTTCAAATTCTGATTCCATGGCAGAAGAAAACCATTGTACCAATGGATCCTTATTACATCCAAAGATGATGTCATCTACATAGACCAATACGATGAGCAAATTATTATCCTCTGATTTAATATACATATTGCTTTCAATTGTTCCTCTCTTGAACCCTTTTTCTTTGAGATACGTATCCAGTCTGTGATGCCAGGCTCGAGGGGCTTGTTTTAGCCCATATAAATATTTCTTCATCTTGCATACTAAGTCATGGTTATCAGATAGTTCAAAACCCTCTGGTTGTTCCATATATACTTCTTTGCTTAAATCTCCATTTAGAAAAGAGGACTTGACATCCATTTGATAGACTTTAAACCTTTTATGACAAGCATAGGAAAGAAATATTCTAATAGCTTCTAATCTTGCTACTGGCGCAAATGTTTCATCATAATCCAGTCCTTCTATCTGAGCATATCCTTTACAGACTAACCTTGCTTTGTTCTTGACAACTTGTCCTTGCTCATTCAACTTATTCTTAAAGATCCATCTGGAGCCAATGACATTTTTACCTTTAGGTCTATGAACCATCTCCCACGTATTGTTTTTCTCAATCTGATCAAGTTCATCATTCATTGCTTTAACTCAGTGAGCATCTTTGTTGGCTTCATTGAAATTCTTGGGTTCCAGCATGGATATGAAATCTATATGAGATTGTTCGGTGGTTTTGATTATCTTTCTCCTAGTTTGTACACCTTTGTCTTTTTCTCCAATTATCTGCCTTGCAGGATGATTCTTTTGAATGATTCTAGAGGAGGAATTTGAGGTTGACTGCTAATTTGAGTCTGTCTGAGTGTCTGAGTCTTGATCTGATTTAGAGTCTTCATTTTCTGATTCTTTGACCTGTTCATCTTCAGCTTCAGCTGTGTCTTCTGTAGAAGACTCATTTCTGTACATCTCTCTTGCTGGGATTCCTTCATCAACATTTACATCAATACAGTCAACCATTTTATGTAGCCTCTTATTATAGCATCTGTATCCTTTACTGTTTGTAGCATACCCCAAGAAGATACCTTCATCAGCCCTGTCATCATATTTGCCAAGGTTTTCCTCATTTGTTAAGCCCTAATATTGGCTCATTACCACTTAATTGGGGCATATTAGATTAGTAATGTTATTTTATTTATGTCGGCTTTAGGCCATTAGTTGTGATTTAGATTATAATGTTATTTTATTTATGTCGGCTTTAGGCCATTAAA
>ML786181.1:386635-421024 GCA_009831015.1 Picea engelmannii | reverse complement strand
CTTCCTTCATCTTCAGCTGTTCAAACTGTATTCTGTAGGTTTGAAGCTTGGCATCCTTTACCTTTTCATTACCTTCATAACTGCTAATGAGTTTGTCCCACATTTCTTTGGCAGTTCCTAGGTGCATAACTTTCACGAATTCTGCTTTTGCAAGCCCACTCAATATAGCATTCATACCCTTAGCGTTGAAGATAAATTCTAGATTTTCATTCTTATTAGCTACCACAACTGGCTTTACATAACCAGTGTCTACCACATCCCAGACATCTGCACCTAAATCCATTATGTAGGTTCTCATTCTAACTTTCCAGAAGGAAAAGTTTGTTCCATTGAACAGTGGGGCCTTATTGGTTGAATTTCCTTCATGGCTTGACATGTTTAAGATCTAGGATCTACCTTTAGATAAAAGGGGCCGACTCTGATACCAATTGTTGGACAAATGAGAGGGGGGGTGAATCAGTTGTTTCCATGCTTAAACAATTATGCTTCTTTTAAAATCTTTACAAGGCACTCAATGATGATCACACTAATGTAGGGAAATAAACAATTGCACATTCAGCATCAGTCACATATGTGAGAAACACAGAGACAAATATTTCCCAAGGAAACCCATACAGGGTAAAAACCTCTTCTTCTTTATATGATAAGTATTATTTACATTGTTTACATTATCATACATATGAGCACCAACTCATTGTGAGGATACAACCTCTGTTTTTGCAAGCTGCAACTTGCTGAGAGCACCAACTCTCTGTTTTCTCTAGCACCCACTAGAAGGAAGCACCAACTCCCTAGTTTCTCTAGAACCAACTAGAAGGAAGCACCAACTCCCTGGTTTCTCTAGCACCAACTAGAAGGAAGCTACAACTCCCTGGTTTCTCTCGCGCCAACTAGAAGGAAGCTACAACTCCCTGTGTTCAAGCACCCACTTGAACCTCTGAGGACACCAGTCCTCCCTAGCACCTCCCTACCACCCTGGATTATAAATATGAAATACTGAAACCTATTACAGTGATATAGTGTTCAATAACAGCTTACAAGTCTCATCATTGTTCTGCAAGATTTTGCTACTCAGTCTTCCTCACTATATTCCTGCATGCATCCGCTGCCCATTCTACTCTTCTTCCTTTTGTGCTTTGTGTTCCATTCCCATTCAATGAACCTTTTGTTTCCTGTCCATTTCAGCTGCTTCACCACCTCTTTACTTCTTCACACATGCATTCCTTCACCTCAGCAACAACCACAATGACATCTCTTCTCTCTACCCTATACTTATAGCTTCTGTGCACCTTGTGCATGCAATGTGCGCAATGCCTATACATGCTCACACCACGCCAATCTCCTCCACATCTCAAGTGCTATTCCTGATCATCACAACTCTTCAGCTTCTCTAGTGGTTCACACTACGCGTCCAACATCACTGGATGTTCAGCTAAGATTCCTCAGCCTCTCTGGTAGTTGAGACTCCTCGTCTTCTCTGGCATAGTCGAGCTTATCCTTTCTGTTTCAGTTACCAACTTCAATGCCCATCCATCTGTCAATCCCCTCTAAGAATAGTATTCATTCACTATAAGAAGCTTGGAGACTCTTCATCTCCTCTCGCGATCACACAGAAGTCTCTTCGAATCTTCTAGAAAAAACCATCAATGGTTTCTAGCAGTTACACTATGAAGAGCAACATTATCCCTCCGATCATACTCAAATTCACCTACACCGTTGGATTGGCTCCATGGGATCTTGCATTCATTTCGGCATTTCGACATTCGACAATTCAACATTCGTGTGACCAAGTGTCTTGACACTCCTAGTCACGATCCCCGAAACTCCAAAAAGGAGCTTGTCTGCACTAGCTCCTTCCCCCATCTTCCACCGATGTGACCACATGCTACATCCATTTCACCTTTTCGGTATTTTCGTGAACTTATGACCTTCGTCGACCCTGATCGACGGTCCACGATCTCGATGAATTGACGGTCCAGATCTCATCGTCAATTCGCATCTCGTTGTTCCTTAGATGGAGGTTCTCGTCACTCCAAGTCACGATAGGCGAGACTCCGAGATGGAGCTTAGATCAACAGTCTAGAATCTTGGTGTATTGACGGTCCAGATCTCATCGTGAATTTTCATCTCGCAATTCCTTAGATGGAGGTTCCCGTCACTCCAAGTCGCGATAGGAGAGACTCTGAGATGGAGCTTAGATCAACGGTCTAGAATCTTGGTGTATTGATGGTCCAGATCTCATCGTGAATTCACATCTCATTGTTCCTGACATGGAGGTTCTCGTCACTCCAATTTGTGATAGGCGAGACTCCGAGATGGAGCTTAGATCAACGGTCCAGAATCTTGGTGTATTGATGATCCAAATCTCATCATGAATTCGCATCTCGCAATTCCTTAGATGCAGGTTCTCGTCACTCCAAGTAGTGATAGGCGAGACTCCGATATGGAGCTTAGATCAACGGTCCAGAATCTTGGTGTATTGACAGTCCAGATCTCATCGTGAATTCGCATCTTGCAATTCCTTAGATGGAGGTTCTCGTCACTCCAAGTCACGATAAGCGTGACTCCGAGATGGAGCTTAGATCAACGGTCCAGAATCTTGGAGTATTGACGGTCCAGATCTCATTGTGAATTCGCATCTCACAATTTCTATGATGAAGGGTCTCATCACTCCAAGTCATGATAGCCGAGACTCCAATATTTTTTTGTGATTTCGCATATCACGAATTTGAACCTCTTTCCTTTGGATTTCTCGATCTGGGAAACTCTGAAATGGAGTCTTTGTGGTGCTCTGATATTTCACCATGTATCCGTCCCCAATCAATCCTAGATCCAACATTTCAGGTCATTTGTCCATTTCACATTTCGCGAGTTGGAAGGATAGAGCACTTCCTTCTTTTGAATTTTTAGTCAGTGGAATGTTGATCTGTGACTATGTGTCCTGCCTGAAGATGGATGATCCTCCTTCTTTTGGGATTTTATAAGCCCGCTTCTCCTTTCTCTTTAATGAACGTGAAGGTTCTCCCTGATCCAACGATGGACAAACCCCATGCTTAGATTGAACACCCAAGATCTATTCTCATCTACTGCGTGCTACTCCTCTCCGAATTCATATCTGGCGGTCATTGGGGATTCCGAATAAGATCCAACGTTCACTATTTCTCCTCCTCTTCCATTATCACTATGTTGCTGATCATGTTGATCTTTGCCATCGTTGTTCTTGCCATCAATGACAAACTCACTCCCAACTGTAAACCTTCGAACACAACATCCCCATCTCGACACAACAACCTCGACAACTAGTTAACTAGAACCTCGATGGTGTGCAACTCAACACATGAAGGCATTCAACCCATGCGCCACTAGCAAACTTACAACGATCAAGAACACTGACACGGAAGGCATAGAATCCGACCAAGTTAGTATTCACCTCTATCCAATAGGGCACGCCATGACCTCGTCATCAGGACTCATGACGTCCCTAGGTGATAGGTGCAGCGATAAACTTGGCGCTACCTAACCTATCTGGACCAAGGACTCCAGATCAATCCAGCTCACTAGGAGTTGAGTTACTAACAAGAGGAATACACCCACACCCCAAGCAAAAGATCGACGAGATGCATGATGACATCGTTCAAAGAAAGGCATAATCTCTTACACGACTTCTCCAACTACCCAACCATTAATCAAGTCTAAATTAGTCAATACTTACAATCCAATTTAACATTGATTACCAATCTAATTAGTAAGACTAAATTACAAATTAGTCAATAAATTACAATTCTAATTTAACATTAAATACAAATCCTATTTATTAGTTGCCAATATATAACAGTATAACAATAAAAATGTATAATTTTATAAAGATAACACTATTAGCAAGATTAAATTCCAACACTCAGTTAATCCATATTAACAGTATTAAGGTATAACAACTATCAATTAATCATTAAAGTTGTTGTGTAATAACAAATTTAACCATAAACAAAAATTGTTTTTCATTAAACTCCATTGCTATCTAATCAAGGCATGAATCGCTTCCCAACACACCAATACACTGTACCTACGCTCACAAATACAACACTTACACACAGTGCATATGCTATACATCAACATTATTAATTTGACTACAATTTATCAGCTACCATTGACTATACTCGTTGTCTGAGAATGCTCTCTTCTAGTCAAATAAGAAGGTGGTTGTCAATAATATAATTTCACTGGAAAATGATGTTACAACGTAGTTAGTGATAAACTCATATCAGTCATTGATATAATTTCATTGTCAATTGATGTTAATAATTAATTAAACGCATTCAACGCAGGCCATCATTAAATGAAAACATAGGTATCAATTAATGAAAACGCAATCAATGTAGGTAATAATTAATGAAAACACATTCCTAGAGAAGGTAACACCGTCAGGTACCAAGAAACGATTTGTAGTCTTAACAATTGGCAAAATTGTAGTCTTAACAAGTGGAAAAATCGTCAGGTAACAATTGGCAAAATCACAGTCTTAACAAGTGGCCAAAATCGCCAGGTAACAATTGGCAAAATCACAGTCTTAACAATTGGCAAAATTGCCAGGTAACAATTGGAAAATTGAAGTCTTAACAAGAAACGATTGCAGTCTTAACAAGTGGCCAAAATCGCCAGGTAATAATTAGCAAGTCACAGTCTTAACAATTGGCAAAATCGCCAGGTAACAATTGGCAAATCACAGTCTTAATAAGCAACGATTACTGTCTTAACAAGTGGCCAAAATCGCAAGGTAACAATTGGAAAATCATAGTATTAACAAGCAATGATTGCAATCTTAATAAGTGGCCAAAATTGCCAAGTAACAATTGGCAAATCGCAGTATTAACAATTGGCAAAATCACCAGGCAACAATTGGAAAAATCACAGTCTTAACAAGCAACGATTGCAGTTTTAACACGTGTCAAATTACAATGTATTCCAGTGAAAATTTATTAGTGGTTCAGGTGTAACAAGAAGCATGCACTCAAGGAAAAGTTCCCGCTATGTCTCAAGGCACATCCTTATTGTCATTCAAAGGAAAAATTCAGTCAATGTAAACTTTGTCAATCAAGTGTACAATAGAGACTAAAATTGTCTTCAAATAAACTAAGGTGTAGAGGTATAAAAAAAAATGCAGAGAATATTGCCATCAATAAAAAAACACAGAGGTAAGTTACGAGGGAGGTGCTACAATGTAGAGTTAATTTATCCAGCAATATATAAAAATGCAGAGCTTAATTTATCCAACAATATATATAAAGGTAGAGTTAAAAATTGTGGTTGAGGGTGTTGAAATGCAGATAATATTAAACACAGTTTTCATATGCCGAGAACGATTAAGACACAGAGGTGATATAATATTCAGATACCAAAGCAAGGCAGAGATAAAACGAAGAGATAAGAAGGGGTAAACAGCTAGGAAAACACATCCTTTTCTCATCATCCACGCACAGAAAAAAAGGGCATTAGAATCTATAAGTCGTTGTGCACCGAAGTGATGACCGTCGATTCGGCTCTTGGCCGACTGCTCAGGCATGGACTAACAAACTAGGGATGAGGACAAAGTAAAAGGCACCACTCTTCACAACAATCAACAAAACCAAAGGAAAATTGTAACATGTAGGGATCGAATGCCAAGGGAATCAAGTCAAGCAGCGAGCTTAAGGCTATGGGGAAATTTAAGTTCTCGGTTGAAATGTTGAGTCAAACATTATCTTTACCCAATTAAAAATACAGAAATGAAAGAGTAAGTTATAATAATACTATACCATACCGAATCAAGTAAGCGTACCATAGCCCAAGTCGTCCGCTATGATTCCTTGTCTCGTGCGCTCCATGAAACTCTTGCTTGTCGACCGATGAGACTTCTCTGGTACCTATGAGCCAATGCTAGGGGTAATCTTATTCCTCCTTATCCCCCCAAGATGCAAATGGTCCACACACACTAACCCAGAGAACAACTAGCTCCCAGCTCACCTCGCAAGGCCAAGCTACCACTCCTCACCGAGCTGGGTATCCCAACTCCCACAAGCTAAGTCAGTCAAGTCTAAAATTTTGTAGTGTAACGTTATGCATAATAGAAGATATCTATCCTTCTACTCCTCCCTCCTTTATATAGAATTTCTAAGTCACTTCTTTCCCAAATTCCCATTTAATTTATTGTTCAATAATTTAATTCAGAAAAATCCTCCCCGTACATGTGTCACCCATCCCCTTCGTTGCAAGAAATTATTTAATTACTTCTATTTCCCTCACCCACCTAAAAACATTCCTAGAATTGCTCCTAGGTGCCCTCATATTCCCTTATACATTTTAATGACTTACCCCTTTACTAATTTACTAGTTGAGTTCAATTTAGAAATTTCTTAAATGCAAGATACCTTACTAAGTTAGTCATTCTTCTTTTTCCTTATGTTTCCCTTTCTCTTTATGTTTCCCCATTTTTCCTTAGATTCCTAATTCTTTTAAATTTCCCTCTTTCCCTTTTCATTTAAAACTCAAATTGGCAAGTGCAGAAAATTACCTTTTTCCCCTTTTTCTTTTTAATTAATAAATTTTTAATTAGCATATGTAACGAAACAATTATTTCCCCTTTTTCCCCTTTTTAAAAATTTATCCCCCAAAAGATTTTTATAAATTAATTGAATTGCTTACCCCCTTATTATCAAATGATTAATGATTATTATTATTATTATTATTTTTTTATTTTTATTTTTATTTTTATATAAATATATATTTTTTATCACAACTATCACTTAGACCTAGATTTTATTTTCCTAGGTTGGGTGACATTTTGTTAGGGAAATTGTTTTAAATATTTATCATCACCTCATTCATTCTAAGGCCATATAGGTTTATTCATTTATTATTTAACAACGCGATGTGCCCTTCAGGACACACTAGGTGCTCCAAGGGTGGCACTCGCCTCATTTTGTTTCCCTTGAACGACATGCCCTTCAGGATGCACTACATGCTCCAAAGGTGCCACTCACCTCTTGACTAAATTGGTAGACATCAAAAACCCCTGGAGTCAATACTCTATCAGGTGATCTTGTGGAAGACTAAGGGCCTCTAAGGAATAAGGACCCTCCCTTATTGTGCACCCCTTAGAATCATTGTGAGGGACTGTCGCAGTTGGCCATCATGACATCGTGGGTCTTCTCAAACTAGCTAATCGTTAACCTACAGTTCGAGCCATGACATGAGTGCTAGTAGGCCATGGCAGGGCTCCTGTCCACACATCTCCCTCAACGTTTCTAGTTATCATGCGTGACCCCTCTACTCCACATGTGAGTCTGGTTGGCAAGCTATTGTCAGCTTGCATCATCAACAAATCGTGTCAGAATAAAATCCATAATCATAACATCTAAGTAGATGCACATAGGTCATATATACAACAATAAAACCCTAATTGTCCACTCCCTGACTCCGTCCAGAGTCCAAGGGGTTTCATCGATTCCTCTGCATCCTCGAGGTCCAAAATCCTACACACTTAGGAAAATCGATTCAATAACACCTATCTATGTGAATACAAAAAAATAACATGTCATCAATCCATAATGCCTCATAATCATAATCAAATGCCCAATAGTATAATAATCTGGATCACTTGCAAGAAAGTGTCCTCAAAGAATAATTTTGATCAGTGTGCACAAGAGCGAGATGTTACATACACCCCCTCTTGGTCTAAACTTCGTCCTGAAATTTCACAGTATATAAGTGTCGAAATAATATGTATCACAGTATCATAAGTTTATCTATCAAACACAAATGGAAATTTTTGGCCCATATCATATGTGTCCTCCCAGGTCACCGAGTGAAAACTATAGTTCTCTCACTGGAACTTAACCTAATGATCTAGGATGTTGATCGTCTCAGCCGTGAGCGCCCCCTCCTCCGATACCTACAAGGAACTCATGTCAATAACATGTGTAGGATCACTAATATAATGTCTCAAAATAGATACATGAAAAATATCGTGCATACGCCTCAAAGAATTAGGCAAGGCTAGTCGATAGGCCATGAGCCCCTTCCTCTCCACAATATCGAAAGGTCCCATGAATGTAGGAGAGAGTTTATCTCCCTTTCCAAACTTGATCGAACTGCTATGCAGTTTTACCTGTAAGAAGACGCGATCACCCACTTTGTAACTACGGTCGACACGGTGCACATCGACATAACGCTTTTTTCGATCATGTGCTTCTTTGATCCTTTATCTCATTGTTTGCATTTTCTCTTCCATTTCTTGGATCCCTTTTGGTCCCACCAGGAAACTATCCTCAAGATGATCCCAACTCAAAGGCATACGACATGGTCGCCCATAAAGGAACTTGAAAGGCACCATCTTAATGGTGCTTTGGTAGTTGTTGTTATAAGAGAATTCTACCAGTGAAAATAATTATTCCCAACACTTTTGTTGGTCCATCACATACATGCGCAACATGTCTTCCAATATTTGGTTTGTTTGTTTGGTTTTCCCATCAATCTTTGGGTGATACGCAGTACTAAAGTTAAGTTGGGTTCTCAAAGCCTCTTGGAAACTTGTCCAAAATTGTCTAGTAAAAATCGATCCTTGATCATATATAATCCTCTTAGGCACGCTATGCAGCCTCACAATCTCACTGATGAAAACTCTAGCTATGTCAGGTGCCTAATACATCGTACACACTGGAATAAAATGAGCACTCTTCGTCAAAGTGTCGACTACCACAAAAATTGATTCGTGTCTCTTAAATCCATAGAAATGACCTCCCATTTCAATTTTTGAATAGCATGTGGCTATAGTTATCCTATTGGATGTCTATGTTTAGCATTTACCTGCTCACATTCTAGACATCTGGCCACATTGTTGACTATGTCTCCCTTTATTCCCTTCTAGAAGAATAAGGGTTTAAGGTCAACCCTCATCTTCATGACTCTTGGGTGGGCCATGTACACTGCTCTGTGAGCCTCATTTAGGAACAAACTCCTCAACTCGTCCTTCAATGGTACGTAAATCCAATTTTTAAACCTCAATAATCCATCGCCGTCAAACGTAAATCCTTCAAATCTTGGTACCATCATTGTGTTTTTTCCAATAAAATCCTCGACCTCTTTGTACCAGTCATCGTCGCGTTGTAAAGTTAGAATATTTTCACGTAGATTCGTCTAAAGAGGCAACAATGAAAAGATGTGTGGTCTCTGACTCAATGCATCTGCCACTCAGTTCACTATTCCATTTATGTAATAAATCTCGAAGTCCTACTTGCTAAGCAATTTCGACCAATGTCGTTGTCGCGCATTTAGTTCGCTTTGCATAAAGATGTGCTCTAGTCCATAGTGGTTTGTCTTTAGTTCAAATTTTCATCCAACAAGGTAGTGTCTCCAAACCTTCAAGGCATAGACAATTGCTAACAACTCCAAATCATGTGTCGCATAGTTCTCCTCATGCCTTCTCATTTTCCTCAAGATGTAAGAGATCACTCAACAATATTGCATCAAGACTCCGCCTAAGAATTCCTTGGATGTGTCAGTGCATACCAAGAAGTCTGCATCCATGTCAGGGAGCTTTAGTATCGGTGTTGTTGTCAACAACTATTTGAGCCTTCGAAATGATTCCATGCATTTCTCAGTCCAAACAAACTTCTTGTTCTTCTTCTGCAACTCTGTGATCAGATTTTCTACCTTCGAAAATCCCTCGATGAACCATCAATAGTATCTAGCTAAACCCATAAATATACACACTTCTGGGAAATTCGTCAGCACAGGCCATTCCATAATATCCTTGACCTTTGCTGGATCCATGACGATGCCTTTGTCAGAGATGACATGCCATAAGTAGTGAATCTTCAATTGATAAAACACGCATTTGGATAACTTCCCATACAATTTGTGCTCTCGCAGAAACTGTAGTACCAAGAACAAGTGCTCGTCATGCTCCTTCGTCATCTGAGAGTAAATCAAAATATCATCAATGAATACTTGGATGAACTTGTACAAGTACTCGTGGAACACCCCATTCATCAAAATCATAAATAGCCCTGGGGTGTTTGTCAGTCCAAAAAGTAAAAAAATAAACTCGTAATGATGAAACCTCATATTAAAGGTTGTCTTAGGGAATTCATCCTCCTTGATTCGTAACTGTTGATACCCTAATCTCAAGTTGTTCTTGAAAAACAACGTCGCACCCTTCATCTGATCGAACAAATCATCAATCCTTGGTAATGGATATTGATTCTTGATCGTTGCCTTGTTCAATTGACGGTATTCAATTCAGAGTCTCCACAACCCATCCTTCTTTCATATGAAAATAACAAGCGCACCCCACGTTGACACACTCGAGCATAGAAGTCCTAGGTCCAAGAACTCCTTCAGTTGCATCCTTAACTCCTGTAACTCTGGGGTCGACATATGATAAGGCGTTCTAGCTATCGGTTTAGTCCCCAGTTTTAGTTCTGTGGTAAAATCCAATTCTCTCTCCGGCGACATCCCAGGTAACTCCTCCGGAAAGACATCTGGAAACTCTGTCACCCCCGGTAGGTGTTCTAGACCTTCCGCTGCTCCTATTTCATTCAATGCAAGGATTGCATAAATATTACATCCCTTATGCATGTTCTTCTGTAACTACAAGGAAGAGACAAACCTCAGGGAAACTTCCTGGTTCCAACCTACAATTATCCATCTCTATCCCTCGTCATCGACCAAGCTCAACCATTTTGTCTTATAGTTGAGTATCTCTTAATGTAATTCCAACCAGTCCATACCGATCACTATGTCATAAGATCCTAAGATTGTGACATACAGGTTTGACCTGGTGACAAACTCTCCCAGGTTAAGGGTACAACCCGTAACCTTGCCTCCAACCTTTTGTTTGGCTCCCGAAGCCATCTCTACAAAAATAAACTCATCATGTTTGATTGCCTTTACCTTAATCATTTTTAGTGCTGTACCAAAAATGAAACTCTCGGTAGCACTGAGATCTATCAAAATACTAAGGGTCTGGTTAGAGACGGTACCTGACGTCTCGAGAACATTTGACTGGTGCTCTGCCTGGTAATTATTCACCGTGACATGAATCCAATGGGCCTTGCCCAAATATCCCACGATAGTGGGTTCGACTTATCCAGATGCTCTAGTCCTCTCCACTAGGAAGTCGCGCTGGTAGTGTGGCTCCCCAAAATTCCAACACCCCTTCTTCAGTCTAGTACTCCTAGTACCCAAAGTAGAAGACGATGGCCCACCAGCCTAGAATCTTGGTTTGTTCTACTGATCAGGCCTAAACTGTTGCTCCCTTCCAGTTGAAAGACCACCATGCAGACCTTCATGTTTGAAGTATAGTCGCAAAGTGCAAAGCATATCACCATATTCTCCTACCATGCCTCGGCGGTTGCGCCATCTAGGGCACCAAAGAACTTAGGAAATTTGACCTTCTCAAGTTCGTAGTGAATGCTACCAATACCAACTGGAGCACCTGATGGACCTTGAGGGGGTGTCAGTGCCCTGGCCTCATCTCTGTCCAAATGGCTAGTCAGTGCCCCATACATGTGTTGAATATACCTCATCAGTCCAACCACATCACCCACCACTATCTTCTCCTGCCTGACAACCTGTTCGTCTCCCTGGGGGTTAGACCCCTCAGGCATGGATGCTACTGGAGGTGTCACGCCTCCTCTCCTAACACCCCATCGTCTGCCTCCACCACATCCTCTAACCATTATTACCTACATGAATACAAGTCAAGTTAATTAGCAACATTATAATCAAACATCATATCAATGAAAGCCATAGTTATGACTATAAGCGAAGAAGAAGGTGTAATTATTATTTTATTTTATTTTTTAAACAAGATGAAAACAACGATTTCACACAAACAACACATATAACGATGAGCACCACGTACGCAGAATAGGCAATAGGCAATTATGACTCCACACACTGTCACAAGAGCAACTAGGTGAAACATGCATAAAACAACAAGGCAAAATGACTATCCACCTGAAACACACATGACCACACCTACAAGATAAGGGACAACATCCCCATCCTGACACAATGGCCTCGATGACTAGTTAACTAGAACCTCGATGGCGCGCAACTCAAAGCATGAAGGAGTTCAACCCATGCACCACTAGCAAACTTACAATGATAAAAAACACTCACACAGAAGGCACAGACTCCAGCCAAGTTAGCATTCACCTCTATCCAATAGGGCACACCATGATCCCCTCATCAGGACTCATGACATCCCCAGGTGATAGGTGCAACGATAACAATGGCACTACCTAACCTATATGGACCAAGGACTCCAGATGAATCCAACTCACTAGGAGCCAAGTTACTGACAAGAGGACTACACCCACACCCCAAGCAAAAGATCGACGAGACGCATGATGACGTTATTCAAAGAAAGGTGCAAGCTCTTACACGACTTCGCCAACTACCCAACCATTAATCAATTCTAAATTAGTCAATACTTACAATCTAATTTAACATTGATTACCAATCTAATTAGCAAGACTAAATTACAAATTAGTCAATAAATTACAATTCTACATTAACATTAAATACAAATGCTATTTATTAGTTGCCAATATATAAAAGTATAACAATAACAATGTATAATGTTATAAACATAACACTATTAACAATATTAACTTCCAACACTCAGTTAAGACATATTAACAGTACTAAGGTATAACAACTATCGATTAATCATTAAAGTTGTTGCGTAATAACAAATTTAACCATAAAAAAAAATCGTTGTTCATTAAACTCCATTGTTGTCTAATCAAGGAATGAATCATTGACCAACACACCAATACACTGTACCTACGCTCACGAATACAACACTTACACGTAGTGCATACGTTGTACAACAACATTATTATTTTGACTACAATTCATCAGCTACCATTGACTATACTCGTTGTATGAGAATGCTATCTTCTAGTCAAATAAAAAGGTGGCTGTCATTAATATAATTTCACTAGAAAATGATGTTAAAATGCAGTCAGTGATAAATTCATATGAGTCATTGATATAATTTCACTGTCAATTGATGTTAATAATTAATGAAATGAATTCAATGCAGGTCGTCATTAAATGAAAACACAGGTAATAATTAATGAAAACGCATTCCTAAAGAGGGTAACATAGTGAGGTAACAAGAAACGATTTGTAGTCTTAACAATTGGAAAAATCCAAGTCTTAACAAGTAGCAAAATCGCCAGGTAACAATTGGAAAATCCCATTCTTAATAACCAATGATTGCAGTCTTAACAAGTGGCCAAAATTTCTAGGTAATAATTGGCAAATCACAGTCTTAACAAGCAACGATTGCAGTCTTAACAAGCAATGATTGAAGTCTTAACACATGGCCAAAATCACCAGGTAACAATTGGCAAAATCACTAGGTAACAATTGGAAAAATTGCAGTCTTAACAAGCAACGATTGTAGTGTTAACAAGTGTCAAATCACAATGTATTACAGTGAAAATTTCGTAGTGGTTCAGGTGTAACAAGAATCATGCACTCAAGGAAAAATTTTCACTATGTCTCAAGGCACAACCTTACTGACATTCAAAGAAAAAACTCATTCAAAATGTAAAGGTTGTCAATCAAGTGTACAACGCAGAATAAAATCATCTTCAAATAAACTAAGGTGAAGAGGTATAAAAAAAATGCAGAGAATATTTCCATCAATAAAACAAATAGAGAGTTAAGTTGTGAGGGAGGTACTACAACACATATTTAATTTATCCAGCAATATATAAAAACGCAGAGTTAAATTTATCGAGCAATATATATAAACACATAGTTAAAAATTGTGGTTGAGGGTGTTGAAATGCAGAGAATACTAAACACGGTTTTCAGATGTCGAGAATGATTAAGATGCATAGGTGATATAACATGCAGAGACTAAAGAAAGACAAATATCAAATGCAAATATAATAAGGGGTAAACATTTGGGAAAACACATCCTTCGCTCATCATCCACGCACATAAAAGAAGGGCATTAGAATATATAGGTTGTTGTGCACCGAAGTGATGACCATCGATTTGGCTCCTAGCCAACTGCTCAGGCATGGACTGATGAACTAGGGATGAGGATGAAGTAAAAGGCACCACTCTTCACAACAATCAACAAAACCAAAGGACATTCGCAACATGCAGGGATTGAATGCCAAGGGAATCAAGTTAAGCAGTGAGCTTAAGGCTATGGGGAAATTTAAGTTCTCAGTTGAAATGTTGAGTCAAACATTTTCTTTACCCAATTAAAAATACAGAAATGAAAGCGTAAGGTATAATAATAATCTACCATGTAGAATCAAGTAAGCGTACTGTAGCCCAAGTTGTCCACTCTGAGTCGTTGTTCCATGCGCTCCGTGCAGCTCCCACTTGCCGACCAACGAGACTTCACCGGTACCTCTCAGCCAACACTAGGGGTAATTATCTTCCCCCTAGCCCCCCGATCCACAAAGGGGTGACACACACTAAACCAGAGAAAAACTATATCCCAACTTGCCTCTCAGTGCATGCAAGAGAGGGATGTTACAATATAACCCTGTTTAATTACTAGTAGGAACATACAACCGCTCTTTCATTTCTTTATATATGATTACATATATGTGTATATACAGTCATTTATATATATGTATAGCCCTATTTCATGATTTATATAACATACAATAGTTCTGCTACTTCTGCAAAGTGAGCACACACACACACACACACACACACACACACACACACACACATATATATACCATCATCACATAAACCATCACATTCCTAACAAATAATAATAAAACCGAATATTGACAAGGAATACAAGTAAAGGTACATATCTGAAAACCTGATGCTGGGACACAAAAAGAGAAACCACGTTCCACCCAACCGTAGAACAAAACAACCAAGTTCACTTGCCCTATTAACTCCATATCCTGACCATGATTCCATAAGGAAAAACTGAAATGATCCTCTTTAGCTACAATCACTATCCACAACTCATAAATTCCTTTGCCTCACACTCACAATGTTCATAACAAAAAAAATATATTTCCTTTCTCCAACATACTAAGCAGCATCATGTCTCCTCCATATGTTGTTTTTATATGGATCTTGTGCCTAGGTCTTTCCTTCCCTCCTTGGGAAATTCACAGCTTTGTAAATCTGTTCTTTTTAGGGGCTTCTAGTGGTCAAATCCCACATTTTCCACTTATAAAAATTATCCTTGAGGTAACTCAAATTTGTTCCCCACTCATGGAGTCATGGTCAACTATTTTTAACCTCATTGTTCCATTTGTCTTCCAACATTTAATTTATAAAAAAAAAAATCTTTCACATGTGTAACAATAAAATAATTTAGTTGGGCAAGTCAAATCTTTTCCCAATAGTCATCAAATAATAATTACAATAATAAAATTCCAAATTCGGATTTTTCATTAATGAAAAATAATTTTGAAATCCGAATTTTAAAATGCAAATTTATTCCCAAGTACACTTAGGATTTAATATTCTAATATTTTTGGGGATATTACATAAAGTATACTTCTCTACAAGTTGATATGTGTAGACTGGAACTCTACACGTAAGGATCATATTTTAATAAACCCTTATTTAATAAATTCATGTTGCTTTTACATAATGTTTGTCTTGTTGGATTACTGAGAGGGGGGGTGAATCAGTAATAGAGCCATTTAATCATTTTTAACCATATAATCCAAGTGTTATATCAATGTAGAATTATCATCCAATAATTGCAAAGTAAATAAGAAATGAACAAATCAACAATCATACACATACACAATACACCAGTGTTCTATGTGGGAACCCAAAGCGGGACAAAACCACATAATGTTTTCTCTTATATGTCTTGAAGAATTACATTCATTGGAAGCAACAACTTCTTTTGTTTTCCAACTACAACTGGAAGGAGGCTCCAACCCCCTTGTTTCTCAAGCTACAATGTGAGGGAAGCTCCAACTCCCCTATTTTCTGGCTACAACCAAAAGGAGGCTACAAATCCCTATGTTCTTTGGCTACAACCGAAAGGTGGCTACAACCACCTATCCTTGCCCCATCAAACCACCCTGTAGTAGAAGTAGAATGATGGAATCAATGTCAAACTATCACTATGAGATATACCACTTTAAACCTGTACTAATAAATATGAAACATGCATCAACCATGCATCAACTTGTACCTCAACCTATAATCAACATGTACCATAAACAAGTGCATCAACCATGCACCAACCTGTACCAAACAACCTATAATCAACCTATACCATAAACAAGTGCATCCAACCATGTACCAAGTATGTACCAATCATGTGTCAACTACTTATCAACTATGACTCATTAATATGTACCAACATCATTAACTATACACCTCATGTATGTGCCAACTCATCAACAACTTGTCTTAGCCATGTACCCAACATGTACCTTGACCAAAAGACCTCATCAATTTCATCATCCAAATATGATTTGTAAATCTATAATAGACCTGGTGTATATGATCACATACCTTCAAACCTTCCTTAACTTTCACAAAAAGAGACTAGCATTTTCATCTAACTTTTCTTTAGTCTCACATGACTAGTTTGGGATAAGTCAACAACCCTAACTTGAAATAATCATAACTATGTACATGTAATGAATAAAGATATGAAAATAGTACACAGTATTCCTCATTTTTTTTTTTGCAATTCCTCCAAGTGTCACTACTTGGAACCTCTCAGAAAAGGAGTTATAGCAAAAATGGCATACCTTGTTGAATTTTGGCTTATTCTAGAGAGCAACCTTATAGAGCGTTCCCCACACAGAATATTTGTTAAATTGATCTGAAAATGTTACACAAAATACTATAGACTATACTCTAACTAACACATGTTTTCTTACTAAATTGAGATCTGCTATGAAGAAGTTATGTCGTTTTTACCCGAAACATATGTTTTAGACTTGTTTCAGGACTAGCCACAAACCCTATTTTACATAGAGTGTAACTCCAAAAATACAATGACCCACAAGATGAAATGTTTACCACAAATACATGGATATGTTGCATCAATGGCCTATCAATTTCATGGTCCGAATCATTCTAGAAAAAACGTTATTGCAAAAATGGTGAGATGACCTATAAATAACATACCTTAGAAAACATCATCAAAAGAATTTATCCTCCATTGAATCCTGGCCTTCTTTTCTTCACCGTCCCTCTGAAATTTGGCTTAGATATCCTTTGGTTACCTCATTCAGCTATATATATTCAATATTCTCATGTGTGATGTTAAATGAGAGATCCTTGCCTCTTATTTTTACTCTCCAAGTAGCTTCCTTAGAAGCATCTTTTGGGTCACTTTGCCCCTTTCCTTATTTTAGGGTTAACCCACTTCTAATTTCTCCATTAAATTTACTATTTAACTAATTTAGTTTTTTCAATATCTTTGATTTATTTGACCTTTTGGGGCTTAAATCCTACATATGAGGGTCCTCCAACTTCATAAGGCAATAACTCTCAAACCCTGAGAAGTTATGTGACATTCCACATACCACCGAAAATGGTATAACAAGCACTATCCATGTAGGATAGTTCAATTGACAAATTTAATGATCTTAAACTCATTATTCCACATATGACCATAACCATACTTCAAGGATAAATCAAGTGCAAAGAATCTTGCTGTGTGGGATTTCACCATAAGGGGACCACTTTGGAGTTCATCCATTTGTAAACCTTATCAACCGTGATAACACAATAAAGATTCATATTTACATTAGTACAACAATGCATCATATACCAATGAAACCACATTGATCCATCTTCATCTATCATCATGTATCAATGACAAGTCATTGATCCATATTCATCAATATACAAACCTTTGACATTTGACATCATTCAATCATCCTTTGGCATCCACCAATTCCTTGATATCAATCCTTTGACATCAATCAATCAATCATCCTTTGGAATCAATCAATCCCTTGACATCAATTATTAAACCTTTGGCATCAATGAAAACATGATCCAACATCTCTGATAAGGTACCTTAAAAATTTTGAATCGCTGTCAAGAGATTGCCACTCCGGTCATTATGGAAATCTTATATATTTCTCAAATATGGTTTTATCTTCCTATATTTTGTCTTACATAGATATGTAAGGTAGCTAGAAAGCCTTATTTATTGATTGTTAAGATTTGGTTTTCTTTTAAACCCTTTTAATGGATTAGTAAGTTAGCGTTGGGATATTTATATATTTCTAATAAGACTTTGATCTTATTTAGATATTTGTTTATTGCATAAATATTATTTTATTATTATAAAGAATATCTAAGCTCTAAGTCCAGTTGTTCATATTAAAAAAAAAAAAAAAACTTGGTTAAGCTAATGCTAATGCTTCTTTGGACCTTGTAATATCCTACTAGATTCGGTATGATGTTCTTACATTAAAACCCACCTGATCTTCTTACATGTCAAATTACCTAGTTAAGGTTGCATATTACTATATGGTAATATGTATATTTATAGTAGTTAATTTCTTTACTGTCAATTACTGACTAGAACAATAAAGGGGATATTACTAGAATAAACAGTAAGGGAATGTTGTGAAGAAATTGTTATTATGTACTTGGTAAATCATATCTTATTAGGGTAAGAATTATCTAATAGATCAAAACTTGGTTTTTTAATGGTAATAGGTGATATGCATACATACTTTCTTATCATAGTCTCCATATATGATTATATAATGAATATATATTAAAGGTCTTGAGTAATAATGTTGAATGGAATAATGATTATTAGAATTAGATTTTTATATGATACTAATATTGTAATTATGTAGTTATGGTTCTTATTATTCTTGTGTAATATCCTCTTACTCAATTGCACTTAATATTTCGTGAAGGATTGTTTAAGTATAGAAGATTATTCTATTGCACCATGAGGAGTAGATGGTTAAGTATGGTTGATAAATCTAATATTGAATTGTGGTTTATGATTGGGTTAATTGGATTTAGATACCTCCTTTTTCCTCAGAATAGTCGCCAGTCATGAGACCTTAAATGGTAAAAATCAATCGAATGAATCTTGGACTTGAGCGTTGATTATGTGTAATGGAGGTCCTAACCTTGCAGGATAGGTTGGGTGGGTATCTTTCTTACGTTATCTTTATGAGATATGGTTGATTGAATAATAATGATGTTGTATCTAGTTTGATTGTGATGAAATTGATTGTGTAGTCATTAATTTATGTTGTGATGCATTCTCTTATACTAGCGTTTGTTTAAAAAAAACAACATTACCTATTTTTGTACTCACTTTTGTTGTCGTAATGGAGGGGCCATTACAATATAAAATACTAAGTAAGTGTGAGTTTTATAAAGATAAAATTCAGTATTTGGGACATATAATTTCAAAATAAGTTATAGTTGTTGACCCAGACAAAATAAAGGCTATAATGAGTTGGCCTGAACCTAAGGATGTTTCAGACATAAGTTCCTTTATGGGTAGAATTGGCTACTATCGAAAGTTTATAGAAGGGTTTTCTAAGATTTCATATACTATAACCTCATTATAAAAGAAGGAGAACTAAATTCATATGGTCTGAGAAATGTCAAGAAAGTCTTAATAAATTAAAGCAACTCTTAACTACAACTCCTATATTAAAATTGGAAGACCTAGATAAAGACTTTGTAGTATGTACTGATGCATGCCACGAAGGGATTGGTGGAGTGTTAATGCAAGAAAACCATGTAATAACTTATGAATCTCAAAAATTAAAGAAACATGAATAAAATTATGTAACACATGACTAGGAATTGGATACAATAATACATGCATTAAATATATGGGGGAATTATCTGGTAGGGCAAACATTTTTACTATTGACTAAAAACATCACTCTAAAATATATGTTTGATAAACAAAATTTAAATACTTGCTAAGCAAGGTGGTCAACCTTCTTAAGCGAGTATGATTTTGAGATAAAACACATAAAAGGAAAATAAAATAAGGTGGTAGATGCATTAAGTAGACATGCAAATATGATCTATACAATTACTTGAAGTAATTGTGAAACTGATTCAGAAGAAAGGATAAGGATAATAGTTGAAAAACACCCAGAATATCAAAAGATTAAGATGAAAATTGTTGATAATTCAACAAGAATAGAAGAATTAGATTTCAGATTCTCAAAAAGTGGATTTATAATGTATAAAAATAGATTGTATGTACCAGAATATAATGAAATTAAGTTATTAATTTTAGACGATTTGCATAAGAAACCATCTTTTGGACACCCAGGTTACCATAAATTAGTCACTATGCGAAGAAAGGAATTTTATTGGCCAAATATGAAAGGTGAAACTGCAAAATATATAGCTAGATGTTTGGAGTGTCAACACGTTAAGGTTGAACATTAACATCCATCCAAAATACTACAACCCTTACCTATTAAAAAATGGAAATGGGCAGTGATAAGTATGGATTTTATTACCGGATGGCCTAGATGTAATAAACAAAATGACTCAATTATGGTTGGGGTTGATAAATTAAGTAAAGAAACATGCTTTATACATGTGAAGTCAACCTAGAAGGCTATTAATATAGAAAAAATATTCATGAAGGAAATATTTAGGTTACATGGAATCCATAAAGTTATAATATATGATAGAGATATTAAGTTTACCACAAATTTTTTGAAAGCATTATTTAAAGGGTGAGATAACCAATTGAATTTCAATACTTCTTATCATCTGCACATGGATGGGAAAACTGAAGGAAATAACCAGACCATTGAAGACATGCTTAGAATGTATGTTATGGACAAACCTGGTAAATGGAAAGAATATTTGTACTTAGTTCATATTGTTTATAATAATAATTATCAATCTTCAACAAAACATAGTCCTTTTGAAATTTTATATGGCATAAAATGTAACACACCCGTTTCATGGAGTAATCTTGTAAATAGATTGATGATAGGACCAAATATCTTCAAATACATGGAACTAATAGTGAAACATGTACAACAGGTCCTGAAAGTAGCTCATGACAGGAAAAAAAGTTATGTTGATGCAAAAATGACTCCAAGAGAGTTCAATGTTGGAGATCATGTGTATATAAGAGTTTAACCTAAAAGAATTTATTTACAGTTGGGCATGTATACTATTTTAGCACCTAGGTGTTGTGTCCCATTCGGGATATTTTCTCAAATAATACTAGTATCTTATCAACTTGCACTTCCATCCACATTAAAAGTACATGATGTATTTCACATTTCATTATTGAAAAAATATATACATGATCCTACTCGACTTGTTGATTGGAAAATGATACAGGTCGAACCTGTGAGCGAGTTCCTAGTAGAGTTGGATCGTATTCTTGACAAAAGGGAACTTAAACTCTATAGTCGATCCGTAAGAAAGGTAAAGGTGCAATGGAATCACTTTAGTCCAGAAGAGGCTACTTGGGAGATGGAAGGTAATATGCAAGAAGCATATCCATTTATGTTCCAAAATGGTATTGATGAAAACTAGTTATAACCAAGGATGGTGATAATTTCTAAGGGGGTGTATATGATACCCCACAACTTGGATGTTTAATTATTATTTATATTATTGTTTTTAATTTATAATTTCAATTATTTTCCAAGAAGACAATTTGGTTGATTGACAAAAAATGAATTGTAAAACCTTATTATTTTTATGAAAATAAACACATGTGGAAAAGGGGCACACGTTGAAGAAAATTTTAAAGATGGATTTAGGAATCCAAAGGGGTTGGCCAAGAGACAACAAACTGAGACAAGTTGTGGAGTTAACTTAACTTCAAAAAAACACATTCCAAATTTATAGGAGAATATGTTAACAAGTGTAAAGTTGAATATGATAGGTGTTCAGTGAGTAGGAGGCTCAAGAAAAGTATCACAAGTCCTAGGAAAAATAAAACAAGTCATCACAAGGGAATGGGATGCCATTTTCCAGGAGGGACGAATTTGATAGCTTGAGAAAGGCTATGTAAAAACCTACTTGACACAGTAAAATTTTACAAAGATTACTCACAACACTAGAGCTTAGAATTCTACAAGTGGCCACATAGGGACCCTGTTGGATTTCAAACTCATCTCGAGGGTAACAGAGGTGACAAATACTCTAATCTAAGGTTGGGAGGAGCATGTTCTTTAATGTGTGGTTTCCCCAAACTTACATGTTTTGGTTTTTCTATGAATGTGTTGATCTTACTATGTTTTTATTGTGTGTTACTATATCTAAATTGTTGACATAAATAAATTGTAAAAAAGTTAGAAATTAATTTCATTATCAAAGATAATCGATATATATCATGAGTTTAGGTAGGAAAAATGTGAAAGAAAGTAAATAGATATTCAGGTCTTAGATCTATGAACATAGTCATAATACCATCAATAAAGAAATAAAACTCTAGTTATAAATCGGTTAATAAACTAGAGTTTTATTCATTTAAGAGACTTGCAAGGAAGAGAAACAAAGTTTCAACAAAAACAATTCAGACAACAAAAAGTAAAATCATTACAGAGTCAACAATTTGTATTATGCATATATTGAAAAGGAAAATAGTTACAGAGATAACATATTTCATTATGGATGTATTTAAAAAGAGAAAATATTACATAATTTACCAATTACATTATGCATATATCCGAAAGGTAAATAGTTACATAGATAACATGTTTCATTAAGCATGTATCCGAAAAGAGAAATTGTTACAAAATTTACGAATTATATTATGCATATATCCGAAAGGGAAATAGTTACAGAGTTAACATATTATACCATGCATATATCTCAAAGGGAATAGTAACAAAGTTTAATAAAAAAATTTATACATATGTTCAAAATGAATTCTCTATCGATTTTAAACAAAATTCACTATCCATGTAATCAAAAGAAATCGTTATAGATTTTAAGGAAATACACCTTGTATATTTTCAAAAGGAAAACATTAGAACGATCGTTTATACTCCACAAGGGAAATAAAAATAAACAAAAATAGGGATAATGATTGTATATAAATGAAGAATAAACAGAGTATTACAAAAATAGGAAATGTGTAAATAGCAGATCTAAGTTACAGACTTCCATGAACGAAATACAATTTATTCGGTCCACTAGCTATGTTAATATAAAAATCCTAAAGTGAGGTGCCAAAAACGATGGTAGTTAAGGGATGGAACTTGAATAACTTTATGAGAAAAGGTATTCCTGAATCTCCATAGTACCAACCTCCATGATACTTTTACATCAAACAAAAAAAAAGTTAGGATGTGATACAATGTTATTTAAATAACAGAAGTATTTACACAATTGAAAGACCAACTTACCCTGGATGTACTGAGTATCCTGGTATCTTCGTCTGTCGGTTGAACTACACTTGAATGTACAGGGAGTCAAATGGATGATGGGTACCCTAAAAAACAATATGCATGGCCCATCATTAGTCATTTAACTGAGAATAAATGTATGAAGAATTACAAAGAAAAAAATTACAAATTATAATTAGAGAACAGATCGACTCTATGAAAAATGAGTATTCTATTTAAACATGAATCCTAACTGGGTTCGAGTCTCATAAATGAATAGAATAGGTTTTTCAGACCATAAAATTCCATAGAATAATGAGTCCAGGGGTAAGACCCTATGGACCAAGAATAAACTGGAAGAAAAATATTACCACAACCATAATATAACCGTAAGCATTATATAACAGACTTAAACAACGATTCCTCTATGTAAAATTTCAAATAGACACTTAGACAGATCCCATGACTCAACAATTACCACCACCATGATCTAATGACTCGGTTAAACAAAACTTATGGATAAAACAGATCAAGTGAAGAGGATGTTAAAAATATTAGTAGTTTTGTGTTGACGCAACCTTAAGAAATTTAGAAATTCTATGAACACTGAGCACTCACATGGTGAAAAAAATTGACACTAAGAAAACCTCTCAGATTAAAACACAAAGTAGAGAAAAAAAAACCATGAAGTGTTAAATGAGCCAAACCCAGGAAAGGTCGAAAGAGTTAAGGATATGACCCAAAACCCTAACACTTGGAAGAATGAGGACCTTGCACGTGTACATCCTTAGGATAAATTCTGAGACAATATTGTCTCAAGATGGTAACTACATGTGGCACATGAAAGATCGCAAGACATGCTAGATAATAATGAGAATTTTGTGGGAATTCAATTAAGGATGGTACCAATACGGGTTTAATCACCTCGTAGAATGTTAAAACAACTCCTTTTATACCAAATGTTATCCACTACATGATACGACATACTTAGTGTTAACGCATATCAAATCCCATATTAATATATATGTTATGTATTAAGAGCCAACATCCAAATAAAACCAAATTAATACATGTGAAAAGTATTTTATGACGCGAAAATGAAATACCTTGGGGTGACAATTATATGATGATGATTAGCAAGGATCATATAATACAAAATTCAAACACTATGATAACAAGGAACTTGTATCAAATATTAATGTTAACCATAAGAGGGTATTAAAATTAAATAATCATCGCAAGACCTATACATATATATATAGGAATAATCTTAGAATATGAAAATTTAGGAGGTATGTATTTAGGTTATCAAATTAGTAAGTCTTATGGAATGGAATTAGGGTAGGTTGGAAGAATATTGTTAAGTATGGAGTTTCTTAACTCACTTTAGTTGAAATGACCTAATTTAACAAAGCCTAATAAAATTCATAAATCTAACATAAAATTTCTTTCAATTTAAAAACAATTTCATTATTTAGCATATAAGCAAATTTAGCAGTAAGATGTTAACCACCTAACACATCATACTCATGAAAATACATACCTCTGTATGATATTATTTCTCCAATATTCGTCTGTCCTCGCTGCTACTCTGCCCAAACTCTGCCCAAAACTGAATCCTTCCTCCCAGCCAGCTAGGAACAGAGCCTATCTGGCTCCCTAGCTCCAGGATTCCGTGAGGATTCCTGGCCCCCGAGCCCAAAACTCCCAGCAACCTATGCACCCTTGCAATAGTCCACCCAAACTCTAGAGAATAAAAATACCCCCAAATAGAAAATATAGTACCAAACAAAAAATACAGTCCCTCCTCTCAAAATGCTCCCTTTCCCCCAAAATTCAAAAGTCCTTCTCCCAAATGCCTCTTCCCCCTCATATCCTCCCTCCACTCACTGCCTCCTACCTTCCTTTAATGCCACCCACCTTATCCCTCCATTTAATACCTTATCCCTCCATTCAATACCCTATACCTCCATTGAATTCCCTATCCCTCCATTCAATGCTTTATCCTTTCATACGTAAAGTTTTCTTAATAATGAATTAAAAGTTATTAAGTCTTTAATTCGTTACCCAATATTAAATGTGTTAATTAATCAATTAATTAGTTAATCAACATATATTAATCAATAAATAAATTATTAATTAATTAATTAATATTATTAATAAATAATCATTATTTAGCTAATACACATTAGGACGGTTAATTATTTAATTAATTATAATTGATAAATATTAAGCAATCATTTAGCTAGGGTTGTTACATACACCCACCCTTCAGGAAACTTCTTCCCGAAGTTAAATTATTTTATGATACAAGGGAAAAGAAACATGGTTCGCACATTCATAACAATTAACTGGCATTATTAGTAAGTAAGCCAAGAAACTCATCCATACTAGTGTACATGTGCAAGAAATGCATGTGTAGCTAGTACATACAAGTCTTCTTCATGTACTAATATCAATAACTATCATCTCTATAGTAATTTCCATATGCATCCAATCCATTCAACAAGACTATTCATTTTATAAAGGACAATAAACCAATCAAATGTTTGTGAAATTCTTTAATTACAATTATCTAGCTCAACAATGTTATTTAGACAATTGTAGTTTAGTTACATAATTATGAATATTCATATATATAACCATTTTATTTTCAGAAGGAAAACAATAAATTCCACCATAAGACAAATCTCCATACACTCTCAACTATTTCTACTCATCCTTCCTCCCTAACTTACTTCCATCTTCCATTCCTATCCTTCCTTTGATGGACTATTTTGGAGCATCAACTATATTGACCTAACTCCAAATAGAACCCGTAAGTGGAAGTGTCACTATCTTGACCAAGCTTCCCCAGCAGGCAACTGAATGTCATCATCACACATCTAGGGGAGCATGAGCTAACACCTTCCTCCCATGACTTCAGGTTTTGGAGGATACAAGGTGGGAAATGCCTCCACCCCTCCTAATCATGACTAGGGTCCACACCCTACAATGGAATGTACAGTGGCATCGTGTTGCTAGGAGTTTTGTCATCATCTATTCAGTTTTGGGCAGTCTCACCACCTAAAATCCTGCACTGGTCCACATATCATAGCAATGCATCCAAACCAATATAATTTCACATACAAGGATTCATGCCATATTTTTTCTCGGCCAATGGTCATGACATCCACTTTCATCATCATTATCCCTTGGCTATTTCCTAACACAAACTCATACTTATATATGCATTATTATCATGTAATTACATACCACTATGATCTCAATTTGGTATCCTCGTACCAACAACTTTAACATCAAATTTTTCAAGTTAGAATAGATCTCATAATATCCCACAATTCAATTATCGACATCCATTCATAAAATTATCATTTACAAAATAGATTGCATCATATCCAATCTCATTCTAATAACATTTAAACCTTTGTAGGATTCTCATTGACACAATATGTCGCATCATATCCATCAGCATCAATAACAATTAGACATTCATAGAATTTACATTCACATAGTAGATCGCATCATATCCATCATCATCAATAACATTTAAAGATTCATAAAATTTACATTCTCACAATATATCACATCATATCCATCATTATCCAAATGCATTTAAATATTCATAAAGATTCATACGTCTTAAAAGTTCAAGTGTATCATTTAATAGTTTCACTTGTGAATAGAAAATAAAGGTGTGTAGGCCTCAGGTAATCCTGGTTGTCTAAGTCAAAAGGTGGTGTTACATACACCCAACCTTCGAGAAACATATTCTCAGGGTGGTAAAAAATGTGAGGGATAGTCTTGTCGTACTGTCTCAACATCTTCCCAAGTAGCAGATCCTGGACTATACTTGTCCCACTGGACCTTAACTTGGTCTACCAGACGGTTCCTGAGATGTCGGACTCTATGGTCCAATATGCATAACGGTTCTACCATGAGGGTTTCCATGTCCGATACTTGCAATTAATTCCAATTTAGTTTATGTGATTCATCAACAACATAATGACATAAAACAGATACATGAAAAACATTATGAGTTTTATGCAGGTGGGGTGGCAGTACGAGACGATAGGAAACGGGTCCAATTTTCTCTTGGATTATGAACGGTCCTATAAATCGAGGTGAAAACTTTGTCCCCTTCCCAAACTGTATGGTACTCTTATTAGGCCTGATACGAATGAAAACCTGGTCTCCCACTTTATACCTTCGGTCGGTCCTGTGTGCATACACATAACTTTTCTTCCTATCATATGCTTCCTTTAGTCTCTGCCTAATCTGAATCACCTATTCCTCCATTTCTTGAATCAATTCTAGCCCAATTGTTACTCGGTCTTCTAATATATCCCAACTCAATGGTGTTCTCCATGGACTTCCATACAGAGCTTCGTAGGGTGGCATTTTGATGGAGCTATGAAAATTGTTATTGTAGGCAAACTCTACCAAAGGTAGGTACTTCTCCCAATGGGTTTGATTATCCATGACATGCATCCTGAGCATGTCTTCCATGACCTGATTTACTCTCTCAGTTTTCCCATTTGTTTTAGGATGATAAGTTGTGATGAAGTTCAACTGAGTCCCCAACACTGACTGCAAACTTGTCCAAAACCTAGAAGTGAATCTAGAGTCCTTATCTGAAATGATCTTCTTAGGTATCTCGTGCAAACATATTACCTCACTTACAAACACACCTACCACATCAGTGACATCGTAAGTGTCTCTAACCAGAATAAAATGAGCACTCTTGGTTAACTTATCAACTATCACAAGGATGGCATTGTGTCTATGATATGTGAGTGGCAACCCCACTACAAAATCCATAGAGATGACTTCCCACTTGGACATAGGAACATCATGTGGTTGTAGGAGGCCTGTCAGGTGATGGTGGTTGGCTTTCACTTGTTGACACTCTAGGAATTTGGTGACGAAATGGACTACATCGCGCTTCATGCCTACCCAGAAGAAAAGATTCCTCATGTCTGCGTACATCTTCTTCACACCCGAATGTGCACAATAAAGTGCTCTATGGGCTTCCTTTAGCATGATGCTTTGAATATCCCCATCTTCAGGGATGTACATCCCTCCCAAATATCTCAATAGTTCGTCTTCTTCCAAACTATATCCTTCATACTTTGGATTTAATTGCCTCCCACTCTGGAGGTTTGAAGTAACCCTTAGATACTAATTGTCTCCTTGGATTTGCATTAACACATGTTCCCTCAGATAGACCTTTAAGGGTACCAAGGAGAAGACATGTGGTCTCCTACTCAAGTCATCTGCGACCACATTTTCTTTTCCCTTGATGTATGAAATACCAAAATCATACTCACTCATAAACTCACTCCATCTCCTTTGCCTGGCATTCATATCCCTTTGAGTGAAGAGATATTTTAAACTTTGATGGTCCATTTTGAGCTCAAATTTTCGCCCCACAAGATAGTGCCTCCAAAGTTTCAGAGCTAGCATTACAACTGCCAACTCTAAATCATGAGTAGTGTAAAGCTCTTCATGTTTCTTCAACTTCCTTGATGCATAAGCTATCACTCCTCCATTCTGCATTAGCATGGCCCCCAACCCTTGCTTTGAGGAATCCATGCAGACTGTGAAGTCCTTTTCCATATCTGACACTCGTAGAATTGGCACACTAGTTAGTAACCTCTTAAGCTCAATGAATGAACTATCACATTCTTCTATCCATTCATACCTGACCCCCTTGCACTGCAAAGTGGTGATGGGTTTCGCTATTTTAGAGAACCCTTCCACAAATCTCCAATAATAACCTACTAGCCCCATGAAGCTTCTCACCTCATGGGCATTTTCTAGCACTGGCCACTCCATAATGGACTTTACTTTTTCTGGGTCCACAGAGATTCCTTCACCGGAAATGATATGACCTAAATAGTGAATTTATTTCTGGAAGAAGGAACACTTTGACAACTTCCCATACAATTTGTTCTCTCTAAGGTACGACAACACCACTCGTAAGTGTTCCTCATGCTCTCTTTCGTTTTTGGAATAGATGAGGATGTCATCTAGAAAGACTTGTACAAAATGGTCTAAGTACTTCTGGAATACTCCGTTCATGAGGCTCATGAATACTGTTGACGCATTGGTCAATCTGAAAGGTACTACGAAAAACTCGTAATGCCCAAACCGAGTTTGAAAGGCAGTTTTTGGGATATCGCCTTCCTTAATCCTTAACTAGTGATACCTTGATCACAAATCAATCTTTGAGAATACCACTGCTTCTTTCATCTGATCAAAGAGGTCATCTATTCGTGACATTGGGTACCTATTTTTCACTGTAGCACAGTTCAAGTCCCTGTAATCTATACACAGTCGTAAGGAACCGTCCTTCTTCTTCAGAAACATTACTAGTGCACCCCAAGGTCAGACACTGGGCCTTATTAGCCCTATGTCAAGTAGCTCTTTTAACTGCATCTGCAACTCAAAAAGTTATGGTGCTATCATCCGATACAGAGTCTTGGAAATTGGTTCTGCACCAATTTTTATCTCAATAGTAAAATCAATCTCCCTCTCAGGAGGTAACCCTGGTAACTCGTTCGGAAAAACATCTTTAAACTCTGACAATACTGGGCACTGATCTAAGGAGGGTCCTTTCTTTTCATTCACTTCTTCAACAAAAAAAATTCGACACCCTTGCCTCATGCACCATTTAACCTTCATAGTTGAGATAAAGCATAGAGACACTCATCTCTGTACACCGTGGATCTCTACTGGTCTTCCTTCATCGTCGACACAAAGCACCCTTTTTGTGAAACAATCTACCAAAGCTTGATGAGCTTCTAACTAATCCATTCGAATTATTAGGTCATACACCCCGAGAACAGTAACGTAAACCTTCAACCTGGTAGTACACACTCCTAGGTCTACCATAGAATTATCAACACTAGGTCCTACCGCTTGTTTTTCCCCCAAAGCCATCTCTACTTGTTTAAAGTCATCATGCTCGTAGGTTGCCAACCCACTCTTTTCTAATGCCGATGGTGAAATGAAACTATTTGTAGCACCATAATCAAATAAAATATTAACATTAATATGATTTAGCGTACCTGACGACTCCACCACAGTGGATTGATGTTCTGCCTGACGATTATTAACCACTGCGTAAATCTGGTGGCCGCCACTTGCTCTTCCCATCGGGGCCTTTTCTTCTCTATGTACAAATCTTGATTGTAACTCTGGGCAGTCACACTGGTAATGGGGTCTTCAACATCCCCAATAGGTAACATAGGATTGAACCTGTGCATTATTCTGTGACTATCTCTGAAATGAGTTCCTTCCCCTAAAACCCCTACCCCTACTAGTTGCTCCCTGTGATGGTCGTGGACCTGCCTGTGTCGTTGGTGATGAATGAGATGATGCACTTGTTTCCATTGAAATCCATGTGGCTACTGTCCTTGGTGTGAATCTATTACCATATGGAGGTGGCATTGAGCCCCCTCCCCTGGGAAATGTCCTAGGGGCCTTCCCCATGAATCCAGGACGATGCGAAAAGGTCAGTCTCGTACCTTCGGTTAAGTTCATGTGTTCTTCCGCATAACGTGCATTTTCCATGGCTTCTTCTACTGAAGACAGTTTCCACAACTGCACCATATCCCTTATCTTAGGGTTTAACCCATAGACAAAGCGTTCTGCCTATCGTTGGCCATTATCCATATATGAAACATATTTGACCAATTCCATAAACCTAATCTCATATTCTTCTATGGTTCAGTTTCCCTGTACTAGAGCATGAAATGCTCCTACCTATTGTTCCTCATAGTAAGCTGGTAGATATTTCCTTCAGAACCTCTCCTCGAAAAGTTCCCAAGACACAGTGTCTGGGGTAAGATGCAGTTGCCTTTCTAGTTTTCCCCAATAGTTCAAGGCACTATCTCTCAACTGGAAAATCACTATCTTCTCCTTTGAAGTGGATGCATAGTCTCTTAAGGAAAAACACATTGTCATGCCTTCCAACCATGCTTATGCATGTTCACTAGCATGACCCCCGGAAAACTCCAGAAGTTTGATCTTCTACAGTTCTCTAGTGATGTCTTCGGGTGGAGGTCCTCCCCATGAATTCCTCGATGCTTATGGATTACCCGTTCCAGATGGTGGGGGCTTCACTTCAATCCCTATTGGTTGACACCCCTTTAAAGTCTTATTTATGGCCTCCAAAGAGAATAGTATGAGAGCTAGTTCAGGCGATGGTGGTGGCGACACTGGCGGTCCCTGCGACAATGCCCCTTTGCCTCGATTTCCTCGAGTCCTTACCATCCTGTATATTTTAATCTGCATCAACCAAAGTTGTCAGGGTGAGTTCAAGGATATTTCACATTTCCTCAACTTAAACTAGAAAACAGGGTTAGGCATAAGTTTTTTTTACTTGTCTGTAAACATACATTACTCTCTTTAGGGGAGGTGGCTAGGTTAGGGTTAAGTGTCTAAGCTTGATGTCTTTGCCTAAGGAAACTATTGTCTCCCTCACCTGGTAGCTACGCTAGCATTGCACCATACTCACTAATTTCTCTATCTTACCTACCTAGTATGCATGAAGGCCCCTCCCACTTATCTCGTTCTAAGTCCTTAACCTTTTGCTAAAACAATCTAATTAGTCGCATTAACTAGTTTTAAATTTAAGCATGAATTATAAATTTTAAATATAATTAAACATAATTTTAATTATAAATAAATTTAAAACATGGTTAATTAATTAAAACATAATAATATTGATCATGTTTTAACACATAGTAGTTTAAATATAATTGAAGGGCAACATAAATTTAAATATAATTTAATTATAATTGAACAAAATTTAATAATTTTAAATTTAAACTATAAATATCTTAAACTCTAAATTAACTATATATAATTTAAATTATATTCTAGTTATTAAAACATTAAAATTTAACATTAAATTTAAATTAAAACATTAAAATTTTAACCAAAATAAAAATAAATGAATAAATAATAAAAAAAACTAAATAAATAAAAAACAATTAAAAAGATTAAATAAGAATAATAAAAAAAACAATTTTAATGTTGGCAGTGGGTCCTCACATGAGGCCCACATGCCCTTCCCTCACCACGCTCATTCCCAACCCTACACGCCTCCCTAAACAAACCCTAAACTATCCTCAACCCTAACGCTCCATCACTGCCGCTTATCTCACTATGCAAATGCGCCCTAGGCTTCTCCCTCTCTGCTACTGTGGTGGAGCTATGGTAATGGTTGAAGGATTCTCCCTTGTGGCTTGTCTCTTTTCATAGTGGCGCCCTCTCATGGGATCCTCGGCTACCCTATTTTTTTTTTTTTATCTCTAGCTAGGCCTGTGGGCTACGCGCTTGGTTACGGTGACTCATTATTTTTTGTTTTGGTTGTGTGTGTGGTTGCAGGTCGAGTGGATGAGTTATGTAAACAAAGGTCCCCCCTTGGGCTCCTCCTCCATGTGAATTGGTATGATGTTTGGCGCTTGGGCTTGAATGCCCCCGCGACTGTCATCTTGCAGTGGTTGTTGCGGAACCAATCATGATGGATTCAAATTTCCTGAGGGCATTCCCATAGGAATCTCAAGTTCACAGTGGTTGGAGCGGCCTCTGGCTTCTTCCAGGTGGGGCCATATTGGAGGTACTGGTGATATCTGGGCAGGTGAGGGCGGAGGCATTTTTGGGTTGACGTTAATCTGATAGACTATCCTATATATGTTTTTTCTATTTGTTTAATGCTCAAAAGGCTCCTCCTTGGATTAACGTATGACGTTTGCTCGGTCTTTGTTGAATTGTTTGTTGCGATAGCTCATGGACTTGGTCGGATGCCCCTCTTGTGACCTTGCGTTGCCTCTTGCGCTTTGGTCGGCGGCTGGCCTTTAACGCGAGCTCCTCCCATACAATTTCATATGCGTGGTTCATTGTTTTGTCCCTTGCGAGCTCCTCCCTTGATCTTGGCTTGGGATTTGGTTTGTGGGCTTGGTTCTGCAAGATGAGACATGTGGAATGGTAATGGACCTCTATTTTTTTTTCTATTTCCTGGTCGCGCATATTTCCTCATAAGTTGAATGAAATACACGTAACCGAATGAACAATGGATTTTCTGCATATGCCTGGTGCTTGCGCTTGTCTTTGGTGACTTGTTTGTTGACTTGTGGTACTCCGTGCATGTGTTTTTTGTGGCCTTTGGTGCTTTCGGCTCCTCTCCATGGCTCGGCGCATGGTCTGGGTGAATTTTGGAAAAACGGAGTGGGCAACAACGAGCATTTTCCCTTGTTTATTCTTTTGGTTTGTAGTTTTTCAGGTGATCCTTGGTGTAGGGTCGTAGAATATGCACTCTTAATGTTTGAGGAAGTTCTGCACTGATACTTTGTCGCCGAGTAAAAATACGAAATGACATCATTACATATATAATTAGTTTACTTCTCCTAAGTAATTCACATCCCGGTACTGGTTAGCTAGAAGCATAGCTGTGCACTATGTGACAGAAACTTTTGTTGAATAAGTCGAACGTTCGAGTCTTGTTGGAGGACATTGGTTCTATTGGTAGAGAGGAATTTGTAAGAGAAAAATTTTGTCTTTCCATCTTCCAGTCGTCGGATTGAATACGGTAGGTCAGAATTTTTGTTTTTATTTATTTATGTATATTTTTTGTTATTATTATATATATATATATATATATATATATATATATGTTTTAAAATGGTATCTAATATAAAATACAGTAATTTTTTAGAATGGTTAGGGTATGATAGTTGTAGATTTGATCTAGAAGCATTGAATAAAATCATGAAGGAGTATGGGTGTACCCAGCCGGCTCAGAATTTATCTCGTTGAGCTTGGAGATATGGACGAATATATGAAGATGGCTTTATGAAGGCATTGCAAACCAAAAATTTTACAGAATTGTGCTATATACTAACGCAATTAGTGATCCTGCTCAGCCAAAAGGGGATTCAGATCCCATGGAGGTTACAGCATTGAAACTTGGAGGTGGGCCTCTTCCCACCATTTTTTTTTATTTATTATACAAATTTATATATATATA
>ML786181.1:369100-386466 GCA_009831015.1 Picea engelmannii | reverse complement strand
TTAAAGTTTTCTTTATTTTTTTTTTCTTGCAGGCTAGGTGGAGCTGGAGCTTGGCCCAAATTTATACCAAATTAAGGGTTTCAGGGCCCCTCGACTGCTTTCAATATATATATATATATATATATATATATATATACCCTTTACAGATTATTTAGGGTTGTTTAATTCCTGGGTGGGTACAGTTCCATTCCTAAATTGGGTAGGTGGGTAGGCCCTAGTCCAAGTTTTTAAACCAGGGCTCTGATACCATGTGAAATGACCTAATTTAACAAAGCCTAATAAAATTCATAAATCTTACATAAAATTTCTTTCAATTTAAAAAGAATTTCATTATTTAGCATATAAGAAAATTCAACAGTAATATGTTAACCACCTAACACAACGTACTCATGAAAATACATACCTCTATATGATGCTATTTCTCCAATCTCCATCTGTCCTCGCTACTGCTCTGCCCAAAACAAAATCCTTCCTCCCTGCCGGCTAGGAACAGAGCGTATCCGGCTCCCTAGCTCCAGGATTCTGTGAGGATTCCTGGCCCCTGAGCCCAAAACTCCCAACAACCAATGCACCCCTGCAATAGTCCACCCAAAATCCAGACAAGAAAAATACCCCCAAATAGAAAATACAGTCCCAAACAGAAAATACAATCCCTCCTCTCAAAATACTCCCTTTCCCCCAAAATTCAAAAGTCCTTCTCCCAAATGCCTCTGCGCCATCATATCCTCCCTCCATTCACCGCCTCCTACCTTCCTTTAATTCCACCCACCTTATCCCTCCATTTGATACCTTATCCCTCCATTCAATACCCTATCCCTCCATTCAATGCTTTATCCTTGCATATGTAAATTTTTCTTAATAATGAATTAAAAGTTATTAAGTCTTTAATTTGTTACCCAACATTAAATGTGTTAATTAATCAACATATATATTAATCAATAAATAAATTACTAATTAATTAATTAATATTAATAATAAATAATCATTATTTAACTAATACACATTAGGACGGTTAATTATTTAATTAATTGTACTTGATAAATCTTAAGCAATCATTTAGCTAGGGTTGTTACATTAGTATAGAATAAATATAACTTAGGTGGAGAGAATTTGTGGAGAAAGGTAAGTAACATCTATTGCTGCGGTTGAATAAATGNATATATATATATATATATATATATATATATATATATATATATATATATATATTTCGTAATTTAAGGTTTGTGACAGTGAGATTTTTTTCTCTTGTTTCCAAGTTAATTTCTATTACATTTTTGTTATTTGTTGTTGCTGCGTTTGATTTTGATGTAGAACAAATGGACGTGAAGAAAAAATTCCTACCTGGGGATATGGAAGAATAAATATAGATGAAACAACTAGAAGGCTTTGTTGTGATGGGAAAGAAGGAGTTGGTATGCAAGCTGAAAAAGTCCTTGTATGGTTTAAAACAATCAACAAGGATGTGGTATGAAAATTTTGATACTTATATGTTGGGACTTGTATTCACAAGAAGGAAACATGATCATTGTGTGTATTTTAAATTAATTGGTGATCATTTGATTTATTTGGTCTTGTATGTGGATGACATGCTGTTGATAGGAAATAACAAGGAGATTGTAACGACCCCGTCATTACGCCAACCAAATGAGGTACATGGTAAAAAAAAATTGTTTTCTTTTGCATTAGGATATTAAACGTGTTACAACATAATAACAACATACATAATCATAACTGAAACGACACATCAGAATTGCATTAAAATAACTAAAAGTGGCACAATCAACACATATACAACTACTTAATCAATACATCATCATTATCAATGACACAATCAACACATCACGTTTGACTCAATAAATATACAATTCAATGATCAACCATGTCACTGAGAATTTAAAGAACTACCCACCTAACCTACCCTTCATGGTTAGGACCTCCATGACACATAAGCAACACTCAAGCCGAGGATTCATCTTATTTATTTTGACCACTTAGGGTCTCAGGGCTCATGACTGTTCTGAGGAACAAGGAGGTATCTAAGTGCCACTAATACAATCAAGTTGAAAACCAACTAGCTCAATCAATCAACATCATTATTTTTCATGGCGGAAGAGAATTTAAATACTCAATCATTCATACATTTATATTATTCATGTCGCAAGAGAAGTCTAAATACTCATTCAACCCTACATCAATATTATTCATGACGCATGCAAAATATTCTTTATTTTGCATGGTAGCAGAGAATACAATTACTAAATCAATCATATGTCAACATTATTCTAAAGGCGCAAGTGTAATCGACTTTATTTTATAAGGCGCAAGAGAAAACATCTATTTAATTTCAAGGCGCATGATTAATCAATTACTGAATTAAATAATAAATCAACATTATTTTCAAGGTGCGCACATGATCTAATTACTTAATTAAACATACATCAACATTATATTCAATGTGCATTAATAATAAAATAACTTAATCATTTATACAACAATATTATTCAAGGTGGAAGAAGAATCTACTTTATTTTAAATGGTCCAAGAGAATATAATACTTAATCAATCATACGTCAACATTGTTCTAAGGTGGAAAGGTAATCAACTTTATTTAATTCATGGAAAAAAAGAGTCTACTCATTTACTCATTCATACATCACACCAATTCCAATTATGAAGATTGTAATTTCACTCTACTCAATTAATTGTCAACATTGTAATAATTATTTAATGCAATACTCAAGATATCAATAAGAAAAGTCAATGTTCCACCCCAACCCAAATTAATCTCATTACTCAACCCCAAGTTTACCAATAATCAATAAGGTAGACTATAATAATCCCATCAGAGTCCCATTATATTATAAGATACACATGTAGATATTCAATTCACATCTACACCTTATAAATTTTCCCATGCAACCACATCCTAGTATAAGAAATTATCAAGGTTTCTTATGAGAAATTAAAACCTTGGAACATATCAACCTACAACATTCATAACTGCATTAATAATATAAATAGTTATATGCACAACATAAGGTTAACATCTCAAGAGTATTCTCCAGGTGTCATTAAATTATGAAGGTTCTAGCTGGAGGGACAAACGCAATCATGAAATAATTATCAATACACGGAAAGGTATCAATAGATTTAAGGTTAACATTTTTATGTATAAAATTGCAAAGAAAAAATGTTATAATAAGAAAAACAAAAACCACAGAGAAATAAGGGTAAAATTGCATGGCGATTCCCCCCTCCCCCCCCCCTAAACGCTGGAAAGTTTTTAATACAAACAAAACAAATTGCAGAGAAGGGCATGATACGTGTCATGGCCATTCCCCCAATGATGGAAAGTGTTAACACAATAGAAACACATAAAATTCCATGATAAATCACATGGCTATTCCCCCAAGTGCTGGCAAGTTTTAACACAAAAAAAAGTAGAGAATGGCATGGTAAATTGTATGGCTATTCCCAAAATGCTAGCAAGTGTTAATACAAAAGGAAAAATGCAGAGAATGCCATGGAAAATCACATGGCCATTCCCCAATTATGGAAAGTGTTAATACAACCAAAACAATGCAGAGAATGCCATGGTAAATCACATGGCCATTCTCCCAAATAATGGAAAGTGTTAATACAAAGGAAAAACACAGATAATTCCATGGTAAATTGCATGGCCATTCCCCAATGCTGGAAAGTGTTCATACCACCAAAAAAACACAGAGAATGCCATGGTAAATCGCATGTCCATTTCCCCAAATGTTGGAAAGTGTTGATACAAGGAAAAAAACATAGGATGCCATGCTAAATCACATGTCCATTCCTGCAACGCTGGAAATTGTTAATACAACCAAAAAAAAATGCAGAGAATGCCATGGAAAATCGCATGGCCATTACCCCAATGCTGGAAAGTCTTAATACAAAGGAAAACCACAGAGAATGCCATGGTAAATCGCATGGCCATTCTCCCAATGCTTTCAAGTGTTAATACAACAACAAAAAGACATAGATAATGCCATGGTAAATCACATGGCTATTCCCCCAAGTGTTGGGAAGTTTTAACACAACAAAAATGCAGAGGGTTTTTAGAATAAAAGAATCAGTTGTGTATTCCAATTGTTGGGAAATTTTACACATAAAAAGCGTAGAGGGTTTGTACAATAGAAGAATCATCGTTGGAAGTCTATGTAGGTAAATATTGAATCTAACGTTTCACATAAAAATAATGTTGTTATTTGGTGGAGTTTTCAAGACATTTCACTAAGCATGAAGAAGTTTAACTTAAACATTTGTGATACATAATGCAAAGCTATACAAATTATCATTTAAATCAGTGTTAACGAACTCTGAACCAAATTATTTAGGTTATGCAATTGGCACACCATGGTGGCATCCCATAGTCAAAGAACAATCATCCAAATTTATATCACATAATGTTTTTCCAGAAATCTAGAGTTCTAAAGAAAAGTATTGAAATCCAATTTATAACTTTACTATTACAATTACAAGATCAATAAAAATATCGTAACCAACAACAAAAAATTATTAAACCGAAGACGTCCTTCTACAATGACGCTCCTTCTGTAGGGACCAGAAATTAACAAGCCTAATAAAATATATACAACTACACATAAAATTTCTTTCCTCATAAGTAATTCATTTATCATCATATAAACAACATAAATTAATTTATGAACAACAACCTAATGAATTACATAACATAATATAGATACCTCTTGCTGATGCTAACTCCCTCTGATCTGGTTGTTCGTCCTCTTTGTTGCATTGTCTAGCCTGCTGCTTTGACCAAACCCTGCCTAAACCAACTAACCACCCAACTAGCTAGGACCAGCTTGTCTGACTCCCTAGCTCTAGGATACCGTAAGGAACCCGGTGCCCAAAACCCCCAGCAACCCGGTGCCCCCTGCAATGGTTTACCAAAACTTCCAGACCAAAAACTCCTCAAAACCAGAAGATATCCCACAGAAATACAGACCTCCTCCAATAATGCTCGTTCCCCCAAATTTCATAATCCTCTCCCGTAGGACTCTTCCCATCATATCTCCCCCCTCCTTCACCGACTCCCTATCCTCCGTTAATTACCTTATCCTCCCCATTATTACCTTATCCCGTCCTTTATTATCTTATCCTTAACCTGTCATACGTAAAGTTTCATAATGATTAAATTAAAGTTATTAAGCCCCTTAATGCTTTACCTAAATCATTGAATGTGTTAAGTAATCAATTAATTAATAAATAAATAATTGATTAATTTTATTAATACTAATCATTGTTTAACTAAAACCATATTAGGACAATTAATTATCTAATTAATTATACTTAATAATCCCTATGCAACTATTTAACTAGGATTGTTACATACACCCACCCTTCAGGAAACTTTGTCCTGAAGTTAAGGTATCTCATGATACAAAGGAAAAGAAACATGGTTCACACATTCATAACAATTAACCAACATTATTAGTAAGTAAGCCAACAAAACTCATACATACTAGTGTACATGTACAATAAATGCATGTGTAGCTAGTACATACAAGTCTCGTGCATGTACTAATAATCAATAACTATCACCCTTATAGTAATTTATGTATGCATCCAATTCAATCAACAAGACCAGTCTTTTATAAAAGACAATAAACCAATCAAATGTTTATGAAATCCTTTAATTACAATTATCTAGTTCAACAATTTTATTTAGACAACTGTGGTTTGATTACATAATTATGAATATTCATATATACACATTTTCTTTTTAGAAGGGAAAAACATTAAATTCCACCATCAGACAAATCTCCATACTTTCTCAACTATTTCTACTCATCCTTCCTCCCTAACTTACCTCCATCTTCATTCCTATCCTTCCTCTGCTAGACTATCTTGGAGCGTCAAATATATTCACCTAACTCCAAATAGAACTCGTAAGCGAAAGTGTCACTATCTTGATCAAGCTTCCCCAGCAGGCAAATGACAGCCATCATCACACGTCTAGGGGAGCGTGAGCTAACACCGTCCTCCCATGACTTCAGGTTTCGGAGGATACACGATGGGAAATACCTCCACCCCTCCTAATCATAACTAGGGTCCACACCCTTCAATGGAATATATAGTGGCACCGTGTTGCTGGGATTTTTGTCATCGTTTATTCAGTTTTGGGCAGTCTCATCACCTGAAATCCTGCACTGGTCCACATATCATAGCAATTCATCCAAACCAATATAATTTCACATACAAATATTCATACCATAATGTTTCTCGGCTAGTGGTCATGACATTCACTTTCATCATTATTATCCCTTGGCTATTTCATAGCCCATAACCTGCAGATTAGTCTATAACACAAACTCGTACATTTCTATGCATTATCATCATGTAATTGCATACAATCATCATTTCAATTCGGTATCCATGTACCAACATCTTAACATCAAAGTATTCAAGTTAGAAATAGATCTCATAATATCCCATAATTCCATTTCGACACTCATTCATAAAATTACCATTTACCAAACAGATTGCATCATATCCCATCATCATTCAAATAGCATTTAAATCTTCATAGGATTCTCATTCATAGAATATGTCACATCATATACATCATCATCAATAACATTTAAACATTCATAAAATTTACATTCACATAGTAGATCGCATTATATCCACCATCATCAATAACATTTAAACATTCATAAAATTTACATTCTCACAATATATCACATCATATCCATCATTATCCGAATATATTTAATCATTCATAAAGGTTCATACGTCTTAAAAGTTTAAGTGTATCATTTAATAGTTTCACTGTGAGTAGAAAATAAAAGTGTAGGCCTCAGGTAATCATGGTTATCTATGTCAAAAGGTGGTGTTACATACACCCAGGGATGATTTTAAGGATGGAAATTTATTTTAAAATGTAGAAAGCTTCGCGAATATTATTAATCCTTCATATGCCAACTATAAATGATTGGTGATATTTTTGTAAAAATATTCAAATTTCTAAGGATTTTATATAGTTTTTATAAAATTTTGGCGATTTTTGATGTAAAATAATTTTATCCTATAGAATTTGGGCGAATCATTTTTAAAATATCGAATCTCATCTTTTGAAAAACCATGGAAAATTAGCCCATGAACGAAATTTAGCCCCTAAAATCATCCCTGCATACACCCCACCTCCGAGAAACATATTCTCGAGGTGGTTAAAAAAAGTGAGGGATAGTCTCGTCGTAGTGTCTCGGCATCTTCCCAAGTAGCAGATCCTAGACTATACTTGTCCCATTGGACCTTAACTTGATCTACCAGATGGTTCTTAAGCTGTCGGAATATATGTTCCAATATGCGTAATGGTTCTACCGTGAGAGTTCACATGTCCGATACCTGCAATTCCTTCCAATTTAGTTTTTGTGATTCATCAGTGACATAATGACGTAAAACAGATACATGAAAAACATTATGATTTTTATGCAAGTGGGGTGGCAGTACGAGACGATAGGCAACGGGTCCAATTTTCTCTTGGATTCTGAATGGTCCTATAAATTGAGGTGACAACTTTGTACCCTTCCTAAACCATATGGTACTCTTATTAGGCCTGATATGAATGAAAACTTGGTCTCCCACTTCATAACTTTGGTCAGTCCTGTGTGCATCCGCATAACTTTTCTGCCTATCCTGTGCTTCCTTTAGTCTCTGCCTAATCTGAATCACCTGTTCCTCCATCTATTCAATCAATTATGGCCCAATTGTTACTTGATATTCTAATCTATCCCAACTCAACGACGTTCTGCATGGCCTTCCATACAGAGCTTCGTAGGGTGGCATTCCGATGGAGGTATGAAAACTGTTATTGTAGGAAAACTCTACCAAAGGTAGGTACTTCTCCCACTGGGTTTGATTATCCATGACATACATCCTGAGCACGTATTCCATGACTTGATTTACTCTCTTGGTTTTCCCATCTGTTTCAGGATGATTAGTTGTGCTTAAGTTCAACTAAGACCCCAACGCTGACTGCAAACTTGTCCAAAACCTAGAAATGAATCTGGAGTCCCTATCTGAAATGATCTTCTTAGGTATCTCGTGCAAATGGATAACCTCACTTACAAACACACGTGCCACATCAGTGACATCGTAAGTGTCTCTAATCGGAATAAAATGAGCACTCTTGGTTAACTTATCCACTATCACAAGAATGACATTGTGTCTATGAGATGTGAGCGGCAACCCCACAAAAAAATCCATAGAGATGACTTCCCACTTGGACATAGGAACATCATGTGGTTGTAGGAGGCCTTCCAGGTGATGGTGGTTGGCTTTCACTTGCTGACACTCTAGGCATTTGGCGACAAAATGAACTACATCGTGCTTCATGCCTACCCAGATGAAAAGTTTCCTAATGTCTGCTTACATATTTTTCACACCTGGATGCACACAATAAATTTCTCTATGGGCTTCCTTCAGTATGATGCTTCGAATATCCCAATTTTCAGGGATGTACATCCCTCCTCGATATCTTAACAGCCTGTCTGCTTCCAGACTATATCCTTCACACTTTGGATCTAATTTCCTCCCACTCTGGAGGTTTGAAGTAGCCTCTAAATACCATCTGTCTCCTTGGAGTTGCGTCAACACATGTTCCCTCAGATTGACCTTTAAGGGTACCAAGGAGAAGACATGTGGTCTCCTACTCAAGGCATCTGTGACCACATTTTCCTTTCCCTTGATGTACGAAATACAAAAATCGTACTCACTCATAAACTCACTCCATCGCATTTGCCTGGCATTCAGATCCCTTTGAGTGAAGAGATGTTTTAAACTTTGATGGTCTATTTTGAGCTCAAATTTTCACCCCACAAGATAGTGCCTCCAAAGTTTCAGAGCTAGCATTACAGCTGCCAACTCTAAATCATGAGTCGCGTATAGCTCTTCATGTTTCTTCAACTTCCTTGATGCATAAGCTATCACTCCTCCATCCTGCATTAGCACGGCCCCCAACCCTTGCTTCGAGGTATCCGTGCAGACTGTGAATTCTTTTTCCATATCCGACACTCGTAGAATTGGCGCACTAGTCAGTAACCTCTTAAGCTCAATGAATGCACTATCACATTCTTTTGTCCATTCATACCTGACCTCCTTGCGCTGCAAGGTGGTGATGGGTTTTGCTATTTTTGAGAATCCTTCCACAAATATCTAATAATAACCTGCTAGCCCCATGAAGATTCTCACCTCACAGACATTTTTCGGCACTAGCCACTCCATAATGGCCTTTACCTTTTCTGGGTCCACAGAGATTCCTTCACCGGAAATGATATGACCTAAATGGTGGATCTCTTTCTGAAAGAAGGAACACTTCGACAACTTTCCATACAATTTGTTTTCTCTAAGGCAGGACAACACCACTCGTAAGTGTTCCACATGTTCTCTTTCGTTCTTGGAATAGATGAGGATGTCATCTAGAAATACTTGTACAAAATGGTCTAAGTACTTCCAGAATACATCGTTCATGAGGCTCATGAATACTGCTGGTGCATTGGTCAATCCAAAAGGTACTTGACAAACTCGTAATGTCCAAACCGAGTTCGAAAGGCAATTTTTGGGATATCACCTTCCTTAATCCTTAACTGATGATACCCGGATCGCAAATCGATCTTTGGGAATACCACTGCTCCTTTCACCTGATCGAAGAGGTCATCTATTCGTGGCATTGGGTACCTATTTTTCACTATATCACGGTTCAAGTCCCTATAATCTCTATACAATCATAAGGATCCATCCTTCTTCTTTACAAAAATTACTGGTGCACCCCAAGGTGAAACACTGGACCTTATTATCCCTAAGTTCAGTAACTCTTTCAACTGCATTTGCAATTCACAAAGTTTCGGCGTTGTCATCTGATATGGAGTCTTGGAAATTGGTTCTGCGCCAAGTTTTAGCTCAATCGTAAAATCAAGCTCCCTCTCAGGAGGTAACCCTGGTAACTCGTTTCGAAAAACATCCTTAAATTCTGACAATACCGGGTACTAATCTAATGAGGGTCCCTTCCTTTCACTCACTGTTTCAACGACATAAAGTCGACACCCTTGCCTCAAGCATATCTTAACCTTCATAGTTGAGATAAAGCGTAATGACACCCTTCTCCGTACACCCTGGATCTCAACTAGTCTTCCTTCATTGTCGACACAAACCACGCCTTTTGCGAATCAATCTACAAAAGCTCGATGATCTTCTAACCAACCCATTCCAATGATTAGGTCATACGCTCCGAGAGCAGTAACATATACCTTCAACCTGGTAGTACACACTCCCAGGTCTTCTATACAATTATCAACGCTCGGTCCTACTGCTTGTTTTTCTCCCGAAGCCATCTCAAGTTGTTTAACGTCATCGTGCTCGTAGGCTGCTAACCCACTCTTTTCTAATGCAGATGGTGAAATGAAACTATCTATCGCACCAGAATCAAATAAAATATTAACATTGATATGATTTAGCATACCTGATGACTCCACCACCCTTGATTGATGCTCAGCCTAGCGATTATTAATTGTTGTGTAAATCTAGTGGCTTCTACTTACTCTTCCCATTGTGCCCTTTCCTTCTCTATGCACGAATCCTGATTGTAACTCTAGGCAGTCACGCTGGTAATGGGGTCCTCCACATCCCCAACAGGTAACACGAGATTGAACCTGCGCACTGTTATGTGACTGTCTCTGAAATGAGTTCCTTCCCCTAGAACCCCTACCCCTACTAGTTGTTCCCTGAGATGGCCATGGACCTGCCTATGTTGTTGGTGATGAACGAGATGCTGCACTCGCTGCCATTGAAATCCCTGTGGCTATTGTCCTTGGTGTGACTCTATTACCATATGGAGGTGGCCTTGAGCCCCCTCCCCTGGGAAATGTCCTAGGAGCCTTCCCCACGAATCTGGGATGATGCAGAAAGGAAGGTCTCGTACCTCTAGTTAAGTTCATGTGTTCCTCTGCATAGAGTGCATTTTCCACAGCCTCCGCTACTGAAGATGGTTTCCACATCTACACCATAGCCCTTATCTTAGGGTTTAGCCCATAGACAAAGCGTTTTTCCTGTCGTTGGTCATTATCCATATACAAAACATACTTGACCAATTCCATAAACCTAATCTCATATTCTTCTATAGTTCTATTTCCCTGTACTAAGGCATGAAACGCTCCTACCTATTGTTCCTCATAGTAAGCTGGCAGATATTTCCTTCAGAACCTCTCCTTGAAAAGTTCCCAAGATACTATGTCCGGGGTAAGATGCAGTTGTCCTTCCAGGTTTCCCCACCACTTCAAGGTGTTGTCTCTTAACTGATAAATCGTTATCTTCACTTTTGAGGTGGGCGCATAGTCCCTTAAGGAAAAACACCTTGTCATGCCTTCCAACCATGCTTCTGCATGTTCACTGGTGCGACCCCCGACAAACTTCGAAATTTTAATCTTCTGTAGTTCTCTAGTGATGTCTTCAGGTGGAGGTCCTCCCTCTGAATCCCTCGATGCTTCAGGATTACCTGTTCCAAATGGTGGGGGCTCCACTTCGATCCCTGCTGGTTGTTTCCCTTTTAAAGTCTCATTTATGGCCTCTAAAGAGCGCAGTATGAGAGCTAGTTCGGGCGATGGTGGCAGTGGCGCTTGCGGTGTTGGCAGTGCCTGCAACGATGCTCCTCTGCCTCGACTCCCTCAAGTCCTAACCATCCTGTATTATTTAACCTTCATCAACCAAAGTTGTCAGGGTGAGTTCAAGGACATTTCGCATTTGCGCAACTTAACTAGAAAACAGGGTTAGGCGTAAGTTGTTCTTTACTTGTCTGTAAACAAATGTTACTCTCTTTAGGGGAGTGGCTAGGTTAGGGCTAAAGAATCTAAGCTTGATTTCTTCGCCTAAGAAAACTATTGACTCCTCTCATATCGTAGCTACACTAGCTTTGCGCCATACTCACCAATTCCTCTAGCTTACTTTCCTAGCATGCATGAAACCCCCTCTCGCTTACCTTGGTCTAAGCCCCTAAACTTTTCGTCTAAAACTAATTAATGCAATTTTCAACCTAAAGTTGATTAATTATTTGGAACTTAAAATCTAAACTAAACTTTAACCCTAATTCCAATCATCTTAAACAACTCATTCAATTAATCCCTTAAATTAATATTATTATTAATTAATTTATTAAGTACCTAATTAATCATTAATTTAACTTAAATTATTCACTTTGATTAACCACCTTTGGTTAATCATATTAACTTATAGTTAATTATTCATTCTAGTTTATTAGTCCTTAAAATCATTAATTAACTTAATTAATTGTTTTAATCAATTGAATTAGTTGAATTAATTATTATTTAAACTTTACACTAAACTAAAAATTTAAATGAACACACAAAAACAAAAAAAAACAAAGTATATATAAAAATTTTAATAGTAAATAAAAAAAAAATCAAAATAATTTAAAAACAAGTACGAGCACACATGGATTCAACGTGCCCTCCTTTATTCCTCCAGTGCCCCCCCTATCTAAACCCTAACCTTTATCGTTGTAGCCCTAATTCCTCTTTTCCTCATTGTTTCTTCTTGCGAGGTCTTTGGTTACCCGGTCAGTCGCCATGGCCTTCTCCCATGGCTTCTCCTCCAGATGAAGTCTTCTGTTCACTTGATGTCTGGGCGGCGTCGATTATTTTATATATATATATATATATATATATTATCAATTTTTTTTTTACTTACTGTAAAAACTAATGGGCATCTAGCATCCATTCTGCTAGTGAAATTGTTGCAGGAATCCAATCTGAATCTCTGCTCAGCTGTCTTCATTTCTCAACTTATACTGGTTGATGGTTGTATGGTTATGAGTTTCGTTTCACTTATACTGTGTCCTGATTTTAGGGTTTGTGTATTTCACTTTGGAATAAAACTAAATCTGTAGATACTAAGTGCCATATGACACTTTAAGTGCAACTAATCCAGCCCAAGCCCTGAATCTTACCCATGGTTTCGATCCATCGATGGGCGCATTCAGATGCTTCAGATGGAGCTTTTGAGTTTATGGCTGGTTGGAAACCGAGAATCCAGATCAGAAAACTTCTTCTCGGCATTTCCATTTGTGTATTATTATTGTTATTAGTATTATTATTAGCAATATCTTCCCTGGAATTAATTTGATCCCCACTGATTCCATTTTGTTGATGTTGTCCAACTATCTTATTCTATGGCTATGGCTATGGTTGATGATGTGAGCCTATGGCTGCCCACTTGTGCTTAGCGCTGGTGCTTGGTGCATTATCTTGTGCATTGTATGTTGGTTGTTCAATCTCGCGTTGTTGTTGATGCATGTGTTGTTGATGCAGGTGCTTGGCTGTTAGGCTGCGCGACAGGCGCTTGGCTATTGTTTTTTTTTTGTTTTATTACTAAAATTTCTTTTTTGTTTCCCGTGTGTGCAGTGCACGCTACCAGGCTTTGCATTTGCCTCAACGTCTTTGGCAATGATGAGAAACTTAGCATCATTTCTTTTCTGTTGATTTATAGGCGTTTTGATTTTCCATTTTTTTTTTTTCCAGGTTTGTAATTAGGAACCTTTATGAACGCATAGTGCTCACATATGCCCTCGTGGATCATTCCTTGGTCGTGGCGCTTGGACAAGACTTGGTGGTTGGTCGCTTGGTCATTGTGTCGGGCTTTGATTCTTGGCTCAAAACTTGTGATATATTGGACCCTTAGGTTGTGGACTTAGATATTGAGCACCAGACCCAATATTTTATGCAGGTAATTATTTTTTTCTTTTTTTTCAGATATTTTATGTGTGTTGGGCTTGTGTTGGTTAATGTGTGAACTTGTTTGGCATGGTCTCGTGAGATAAGGTCCAAGGATCACACCAATTTAATTTTGTGCAATCAAAGCATCCTTGAACAAAGAGAATTTAAACCCTAGAAACAAAATGAATCGTAAAATTGAGCATCATGTGTTTGATTATTTCTTACGATAACTGTGTTATTGTGCACACGCGGATATCAAAGTTTTAAGAGTCAGTGATCTCATCGCTTGTATTCTAATGGGATAGGTATTGTTGTCATTTATAGTATAAAGCTCCATGTGATGTAATCATATCCAGACGAGAGATCTAAGAGATTTCATCAACTTCGGTCAATTCACTCAAGGGGGCAATGTCACGGAACATCATGCTCTGACCATTTTTCAAATCCTTCAATTCAGAATATAAGAAAGCAATTTAAACCAACTGCAGAATGGGAAACTATGTTCTCGTGTGGTATACTACCAAACTAATATAAGAATTTAGCCAATCTTTATTATAATTTTTTTTCCGAATAAAGTTATTGTGCGGCCAGTGCCTTTGAAGCTAAATTTGTGAAAATACAAAATAGAAATAACCTAATTTCAGGTCAAGTTTGATGAATCAGAATTTTGGGGAAAATTTTGGTTGCCCAGGAGGCTCTGTTTAAGGTTGGGTGTTTATTTGGAAAGGGTGGGAAGATCATCCAGCAAATGAGGGAGGAGACCAAGGCGCATATTAGGATTTTTTCTCAAGAGAAGATGCCTCCATGCGTTCCATCCACAGATGTGATGCTTAAATTTGGCCATCTTCATAACTAAAAACGATGCTCGGTCTTCCCTGGCTTGTATTACCTGGTGGCCTTTGAATTTGTTTCATTCCAGAGCTCTATTGCCTTCGAATCTGGAATGCTTTTTTCACCACACTACACCAAGCATGCAAGTTCAGTGGTTATCTGAGGTAGGTAAGGCTTATCATGTTTTCCAACATTCTTTCTTATCTGATGCACATAAATAATTAAAATACAGATTTATCTTGTAAGAATCCTTTTTATTTTGGGAGCATTTTGCATCCATTTGGGGCTTTTCTTATTCCAATCATTGATCAGAATGATTTAGTATGGTTTTTACTAGATTGGTCTTGACCTAAAGGCTGCAAGTTTTTGTTTTAACCTTTTAGTTTGCATAGCCTTTTATATTTTAAATTTTTTTTACAGTGGAGACTACTCAACTGATCCTAACATAACTGTTATTATGCAGAGTGCCCATCTTCATGCTCATTCAGGTGTTTGAAAACTCAACACCGAAATCCATATATGTTCTACTGTCATAAATGTTGCTCCAAATGTCGCTGTGTTCCTCCAAGCACCTATGGCCAGTAGGTAAAAAACTACTCTATAATTTTATTTTTTTTAAATTTATAGTATACTCGATTTATTAGTTATAGTTTATGGCATTTATAAAACAAAATATACATAAATAATTTTTAGCGCTTGAACCCTGGTGTCAATTTCAATCTGATTTCTATTATTTATATTTAAATCTAGTAGGTAAAAAAAAAATTAATCTAGTTTTGGGCAAAGCATAATTTATATATCTTTGTTTTATTGTTTGTTACTTACAATATGTATAAAACTATACTAATTTCAATTGGGCATATTGTTTATATATATATATCTGTAAATAAAAATTTGTGTTTTTTTTTTGGCTTGCAGGTTAGGTGGAGCTGGAGCTGGAACTTGGAACTTGGCCCTTTGGCCCAGATTTCAAACTTAGATCTGATACCAAATGTAGAGACCATAAATTAACAAGCCTAATAAAATATATACAACTACACATAAAATTTCCTTCCTTGCATAAGTAATTCATTTATCATCATATAAACAACATAAATTAATTTATGAACAACAACCTAATGAATTACATAACAGAATATAGATACCTCTTGCTAATGCTAATTCCCGTTGATCTGGTTGTCTGTCCTCTCTATTGCATTGTCCAGCCTCCTGCTTTGACGAAACCCTGCCCAAACCAACTAACCACCCAGCCAGCTAGGAGAAGCCTGTCTGACTCCCTATCTCCAGGATACCGTAAGGAATCCTGGCCCCTGTGCCCAAAAACCCCAGCAACCCGGTGCCCCCTGCAATGGTTCACCAAAACTCCCAGACCAAAAACTCCTCAAAACCAGAAGATATCCCACATAAATACAGACCTCCACCAATAATGCTCCTTCCCCCAAATTTCATAATACTCTCCCGTAGGACTCTTCCCGTCATATCTCCCCCCTCCTTCACCGACTCCCTATCCTCCATTAATTACCTTATCCTCCCCATTATTACCTTATCCCCTCCTTTATTATCTTATCCTTAACCCGACATACGTAAAGTTTCATAATGATTAAATTAAAGTTATTAAGCCCCTTAATGCTTTACCTAAATCATTGAATGTGTTAAGTAATCAATCAATTAATAAATAAATAAATAATTAATATTATTAATACTAATCATTGTTTAACTAAAACCATATTAGGACAATTCATTGTCTAATTAATTATACTTAATAATCTCTATGTAACTATTTAACCAGGGTTGTTACACCTTCCGATATCCCGCTTGCTAACCGTTGGGACTTCACCAGTACCTCCCAACCAACGCTATGGGTACTCTTATTTCCACTTAGCCACCCAATCTAAAAAGGGGCCACACACACACACAACTAGAAATACTCTATCTCCTAGCTCACCTCGCAAGGTAGAGCCACTACTCTCTTTCAAGTTGGGTATCCCAACTCTCACAAGTAAAACCAGTCAAAAGTTTTGCAGCATAACATTACTCATAACTTGTGTGATCCCCCTCTCTCAACTCAACCATTTATTTTATAGCATTTTCCCAAACTTGTACAATTAATTCATTTTTTTTTAATTAAAATAATTTATAATTATCTCCCCCTTACACTTGTCACCCTTTCCCTAATTTTCACAATTAAATTCACATTTTATTTTGATAAAACTTAATTTCCCTCACCCATCCTAAAAGCGCAGCTTAAATCACTACTAGTTGTCTCTTTATTCTCTTTATTTCCAATTAATGACTAACGCCTTTCTCAAACTGAGTTGAGTTAAAATAGGAATCTTGTCCTAGTTAGACTACTATTAACTAGACTCTAGATTCCTTTCTATGTGTACCCATTCCTTTAGCTTTATTCCATTCTTACCTTAAATTCCAATTTGGTAATTACTTGCACATATGTGTACAAAATAAATATTTAGATTTATTTTGTTTACCTTGAATTCTTACATTGATTTACCTCATCCTATCATAGTTAATTTATAAATTTAGTTTTTATTCTTCTTACTAACTTAGAAGTAGGCTTAATGTAATGACCCTTGATTAATAAGAATAATTAATTTAATAATATAAACCTAAAAGATTAACTAAACTATATTTATGTCTTAAAATAACATTTCTAATTGATTATTATTAAAATAGTTGTTCATTATGGTTAATGATTAATTTGATTATTAATTAATTCATTAATTAATAAAGTATTAA
>ML786181.1:331270-358982 GCA_009831015.1 Picea engelmannii | reverse complement strand
GTAATTAAATGTAGGGATAAGGAATTTAATGGAAGGAGGAAAGGCGGTGAAGGAGGAATAAGAGGGGGAAAGGAGTTGGGAGGAGGGATCATCATTTTCTACGGAGGGACTGTTTTCTTGCTATGGGAGAGAGCCGAGAGGGGTTGTGAGATTGGTGTGCTCAGATTGAGGCACGATATTTTTGGGTTGTGACATATTGATCAGGCAGGCGCCGGGTTGCTAGAGGTTTTGGGCTTGGAGGGCCAGGATATCCGTAGATATCCTGGAGCTAGGTCGTTTTCCTAGTTGGCAGGGTGGACAAGAGGTTTTGGGCAATTATTTTCTGTATTTGCAACAGGACTAGACTGTGTAGCAGGTAGCAGCAGGAAGGCAGCTGACAACGGAAATTAGCATCAGAGTTAAGGTACTCAATTTGAATTTATGCATTACTCATTGATAAATTTTAATTTTACTTGCGTAAGTGTTGAGAAAATTTGGAATAATTCTTCTTTTATGAATCTGGTAGAAATTTGTTGTACATTTGGTAGTATTTGGTAGAATTTTTAGAAGTTAATTTAAAACCAGTCATTACACTTAATTAAATTTTTAATCACAAAGGCTTAGACTCTTATAGGGATTATGATTAATAAATTTATTCTTTAATTAATTAATTAGTTCCGGAGTGATGAAGATTTACAAGGTTTAATATTCACTCAAAGTTTTATAGGCCACCTATACTCATTGAATCAAATTTTAATTCCACAACATGCCCTTCAAGACACACTCCATGTTCCAAGGGTGCCACTCTCTTTTGATGAAATTTTTTAATTACGCAGTGTTCCCTTCAAATCGCACTATGTGCTCCAAGAGTGCCACTCGCCTTTGACTGGTTTTGGTAGTTGTCCAACCCCTAGAGTCAACACTCCATTCAATCAACCTTGTGAGAGACTAAGGGCTTCTATGGAGTAAGGACCATTCCTTAATGCATGAACCTTAGAAATGTTTGTGAGCGATTGTCTCAGTATTCCCTCACAACATCGTGGACCTTTCGAACTAGGTAATCTTTAACCTACAATTCGATCCATGACGGGAGTGGTAGTAGGATTTGACATGGACACTTCCACACCTCTCCATCAATATATGGTCTATGTGAATGGCCCCTTTACTCCTTATGTGAGTCAAATTAGCAAGAAATGGTCATCCTACATCCATCAATAAAACAATTTCAATGATCCATAAACAACATCATAATATAATTGATCATATGTCACATATGCATAAATTAAATAGCCAAACCAATATAATCTTCTCCCTGACTCAATCTGGAGTCCAAGGAGGTCCATTTATTCCATAGACATCCTCAATCCAGCAAGTGTCTTGCACACTCAGGGGGAACTTGTCAATAGCATCTATCAATACATAGATATCAAACAACATAAATCATAATCCATCAACATCATCATAATAATCCATAAGTGAAACAGATAACCACATACAATAACCAAATCACTTGCATGGAGGTGTACTCAAAGAAAAGGTCGATAACATGTTCTCGCAAGAGAGGGATGATACAAAGATTATCTAGGATGTGAAAACTCAGTTTTCCTCTAAATTTGACGTGAAGGATCTTAGTTATGCAAATTTCATTTTGGGCATGGAAATTAAACGAGATCAGAAAAACAAGAAACTCTGGTTAAATCAGGGAAAATATGTGAAGACAATATTTCATACGTTCAATATGCAAGAATGTAAACCGGTCAATGTCACTATTCTTGTAGGTGTAAAGTTATATGTGTATCAGTGTCCCAAGACACAGTAAGAGGATGGGGACATGTATCATGTTCCATATGTGAGTGTGGTTGGTAGTTTGGTGTATGCAATGGTTTGTACTGGACCAGACATTGCACATGAAGTGGGAGTTTTGATAAGGTAAATGTCAAAACTAGGGAAGGATAATTGGGCATCAATAAAGAGGGTTTCTAGGTATTTGTGTGGCACTGCTAGCTATGGATTATGCTACCAAGGAAGACTAATATTGGACAAAGTGTTTGACATACATCTCTTTGTGGATTCATACTGGTATGGAGATATGGATCGTAGGATATCTACAAGTGAGTATGTGTTTAACCTGTTCGAAGGAGCAATTAGTTGGATGAACAAAACACAGTTTGTAGTGGAACTTTCAACTATAGAATTTGAATACATGGAAGCCACTCATGAAAGTAGAGAAAGAGTATGGTTTCAAAGATTATGTTCAGGTATTGGGTTGGTACAAGAAGCTATAAGGATACATTGTGATAGTGAGAGTGTAATTTTCTTATTTAATAAACCGTCTTATCATTCAAAGACAAATTATATTGATGTTCAATATCACTTTGTGAGAGACATGGTTGAAAAAAATAAGGTGTTGTTGATGAAGGTGGAAACTTTGAAGAATGTTTCAGATTCATTAAAAACATATGTCAGCACTAAGAATTTATCTTGGTATACATGATCTATGTGAATTGTTTCCTTGGATTATTGACTATGTAACCCTGTAACCCCCTGTATGCAAAGAAAACGACAAGTGGGAGAATGTTGTATATGTGTTATATTCTTTGCACGACTAGAATTAGTGTCTATGTTATGTTGGACGCACATGGGGGAAAGAGGTGGGGCCAATAGCCCCATCCCCCCCTGGGGTGTAGTAGGGGGGTGGAGCCACCTTGCACAGGGGTTAGGGGGAGCACCACTGAAAAAAAAAATCCTCAGTGTTTTTGTCCACTTTTGGGTGGTAGTTGATTTTTGTGTCCATTTATGGTAATTGTTTTGGCCCATGGTTTTTCACTGATGGTTTTCTATTTTTAGTTAAGGAATTAAGGTTTTTGACTAATCCATGTCATTTTATTAGGGTTTTGGATGACATTGACCCCTATATGTATATTCTATTATAAACAATGTATGAAGTGAATGAATGTAGAATATGCTAGTTTTCCAGGTTTGGGTTTCCATGGGAAAACTCTCTGTGTCATGTGTGTATTTTCCATTGTTTATTTTTTTTCTTTTATTAAAAATATGTTTGTAGTAAAATATTGTACAAGGTTAAAACCTACAAGTCATAGTCAGGATTGGGGGTGATTAGGACAAGTAACTTAGATTATCTTCATCTACGGATGGGTTGAACATGGTTGTTTAATTTGTTTCTGGTTGGTTTGGTAGATATATGTATATTCTAATCATTACTGAATATAACTTGCATATTAATTTTCTACTTCATAGCAAAGATTGTTGAATTTTAGAGAAGTTGTTGATATGGATAAAATAGGTTTATGCATTCTCAATACATATTGTGTTACAGTTGATAAATTTCTATATTAAAAAAAATATGTTAGGAAACCGAGATTATAGAAATTGCAAAGTTGTTTATTGTAAGTTTAAAGGGCGATTTATACATTCTGTACAAATATCATAGTTGTGAAATTCTGCATTACAATTAAATAATTTTGAGAAAATGAAATATGCATGCAGATAGAATAAAATACCATGCAATAGAACTATATAGCATCGTGGAGGACATTTCAACGTCGTATCTTACTTATTATAAGGTTATAATAGATTAAAGTAAAAATATAGGTATAAGACATGAAGTGGAATCAAACCAACTTATAAATATATTTAAATCTATGAACAAGAATACATATATTTTCTTGAATAGAAAAGACAAAATTTTAGACAGTGAATGGATTGACAGTAAATATATTATTCTATATAAATTATCTTTTAAATTATATAAAGTAGAGAATAAATTTATATCATTACAATAAAGAGTTTCTCCCTTAGAGTTATTTACATATTACAAAAATAATCTAAGATAAGTTACATTTGTATAATCTAAAAGGACACTAGATTAAACCCTAAGGATGGAACTTGAATACATTTAGCCTGCAAAATACATGATTGCATGTGAAGAACCAAATATCAATATAGCATAGAAAACCTTAGAAAAAGTACTCAACGCCTTGAAAAAGAGATAATTTCATATAATAAGACTCTTCGAGGGGGCAACCTCCTTTTACCCCAATTAAATGTTCAAGTACAAGATGATTTCAAGTGAAAATGTCTCCTTGGTATAAATAGGAGCCTAGGAGGTATAATTACAACAAATGGAATAAAGATGACATAAATAAAATAAAATTACTAATCTAATATGCCCCAATTAAGGGGTAATGAGTCAATATTAGGTATTAACATGCCCCTCCCCTTGAGACAAGTGTTGTCCGCAACACTTGAGTAACTCTGGATGCTTCTGTATAAAAGACTCATCTTCCCAAGTGGAATGTCCAGTCGGTAGTTTCCTCCTTTTAATGAGATACTCTGAAATGGATCTATTCCTCAGTTGGCAAATTCTTGTGTCAGTGATGGCTTCAGGCTCCAATATGATTTTTCCTTCCTCATCAAGTTCTGGAAATATAGTTTTAACTGGGATCTTGTCGCCTATAAACTTCTTTAAGAATGAAACGTGGAAAAATGGGTGTACTCGTGAAGATGCAGGAAACTCCAACTTGTATGCCATAGTACCAATCTTTTGCAACACCTTATAAGGTCCATAGTACTTTGGTGATAATTTATTATCCTTCTTGGCTTGCTTGACGGAAATCTGTTTGTATGTTTGTAGTCTTAAAAGCACTTAATCTCCTACTTCAAAACTTCTTTCACTACGATGTTGATTTGCTTGTTGTTTCATGTGATTTTGTGCCATGTTCAGATTGTCCTTTAAGATTTAGAGAACTTGTTGTTGATTCTCGATGTGATCTTCCACTACTTGAACCTTATATTTTTCTTTTAGAGAAGAAATGATGGAAGGAGGGTGGTATCCATAAAGTGCCATAAATGGTGTCATTTTTGTTGCAGTATGAAAGGGAGTGTTATACCACCATTTTGCCAAGGGTAACCATTTGAACCATTGTGTTTGTTTATTAGAGACAAAGAAACGAAGGTAGCCTTCCAGACATTTATTCACTATCTCGGTTTGTCCATCAGATTGAGGATGATAGGATGAGCTATGAGCCAATTGAGTACCCAAACAAGAAAATAATTCTGTCCAAAAATGTCCAGTGAAGATGGGATTTCTGTCACTTACAATAATCTTTGGGCTGCCATGTGGCTTTTGAACTATCTCCATGAATGCAGTGGCAACTGTACTTGCTTTGAAGGGATGAGAGAGTGCACAAAAGTGTGCTTACTTGGTCAGTCTATCAAAAATCACCATGATGACACTCTTTCCTTCTGAATTCGGTAACCCTGTGATGAAATCCATGGAAACCTCCTCCCGGCGCTGACTTGGGATGGATAATGGTTGTAAAAGACTCGGGGTCTTAATTGTTTCCACCTTATTTTGTTGGAAAACTAATCATTCTACCACAAACCTTTGAACATCAGTTTTAAGGCCATCCCCAAAAAAATGCTTCTTGACTCTATGGTAGGTTTTCAAAAATCCCGAGTGGCCTCCTACTGGAGAGGTGTGCAATTCCAATAGTACCTTTTGTTTGAGTTGGGAGTTATTACATAAATATAAGCGATCTTTGTACCATAGTGAATCATTTTTCCATGTAAATGTATCTAATGCAATGGAATCCTACTGCAACCTTTGAATGAGATTCCACACTTTTTCGTCATTCTTCCATTCATCCCTTGTTTCTATTATCCAATCGGGTTGGATGATAGAGATAGCACAGAGAAAGGCCTGAACATATTCATCCTTTCTTGAGAGTTCATCTGCTACAACATTTTGCTTCCCATTTTTATGGATGATTTCAAAATCATAACCCAATATCTTGGTTACCCATTTTTGTTATTCTTCTGAAGATAGTCTTTGTTCCAAGAAGTATTTAAGATTATCATGATGTGTTTTGACCTTGAAGTGCCTACCTATTAGGTAAGGATGCCATTTATTCAATGCATGTAGTATTTCCATCATTTCCTTCTCATAAATGGGTTTGTGTAAGTCCTTTCACTTGAGTGGTTGACTTTCAAAAGCCAGGGGCCTTCCTTCTTGCATTAGGACAACACCAATTCCATTTCCCAAGGCATCACATTCCACAATAAAGGTTTTTGTGAAGTCTGGAGTGGTCAAGATAGGAGATTTGCACATCACCTCTTTAAGTTGTTCAAAAGCTTTAGTGCCTCTGGAGTCCATGAAAATGCATGCTTCTTAGTTAGTGTCGTTAAAGGTCATGCTATTCTTCCATAGTTCTGAACAAACTTGCGGTAGTAACCTGTCAAACCCAAAAATCCTCTAAGATTCTTCAAAGTTTTGCGAACGGCCAGTCCATTATGGCCTTAATCTTGTTAGGGTCTACATTGACACCTTCATGAGATACAATATGACCCAAATACTCTACCTCCTTTACTCCAAAGAAACATTTGGATGGTTTGGCATATAGTTGTTGCTCCTTTACTAGTTATATCACCTTGTCAACATGTCGCACATGATCCTCCCAAGACTTACTATATATTAGTATATCATCAAAAAATACTAACACAAATTTTCGAAGTAAGGGATTGAAAATGGACTTCATCAACCCTTGGAATGTGGAAGGTGCAATTTTAAGGCCAAAAGGCATGACCAAAAATTCATAATGGCCTTCATGAGTTCGAAATGTTGTTTTTGGGATATCTTCCTCCTTCATTTTGATCTGATTATACCCTGAATGAAGATCCAATTTTGTGAAATAGATTTCTCCATGTAGTTCATCTAACAATTCATCAATGACGGGAATGAGAAACTTATCTTTAATATTGATCTTGTTTATCTCTCTATAATCTGGACACATACGCCGTGAGTTATCTTTCTTGAATACCATTACCACTGGTGTGGAGTAAGAACTTTGGCTAGGTCTAATAATGCCAACCTCTAACATTTCTTCAACCATGCTCTCAATATAACTCTTCTAGGCATAAGGATATCTGTATGGCATGATGTTAGGAGGAACACTCCCAGGAATTAGGTGAATTTCATGATCATGATTTCGAGTGGGTGGAATACATTTTGGAATATCTTCAAATACTTTGGAATGCTTATCAATGATCCCTTGGAGATATTAAGGAATAGATGGCTTACATTTTTGATCTAGTGAGCATAGTTGTGCAATAACACCTTGATTCCCCTTTTTCAATAATTTTTTCATTCCATTAGAGATTATCACCTTACCAGGTTTCCCTGTGATACCTCCTAACTCAATTTATTTTCCTTCCAATGAAAATTTCATGAAAAGTTCTTGAAAATTAAAAGCCATTGTTCCTAATGATTGTAACCATTGGATTCCTAGTACAACATCTCCACCACCCATAGGTATAGAAATCATTGGACTATTCATTACATATTCCCCCATAGTAAGATTGATATTATTGCATTTTCCTGAGCAATTGATAGTTCCTCCATCTGCAATCACTACTTGAAACTCTGGCGCTGGATATACAAAGAAATTGAGAGCTTTGGATAATTTATAGTGAATGAAATTATAAGTACTGCCAGAATCAATTAGGACTATTACATTTTTCTTTTTGATGTATCCTTCGATCTTGAGTGTTTGAGGAGTGATAATTCTAGCCAATGCATTACACGATATCATGGGAGTCAACTCTTCAGATGAAATTGCATCTACGTTTTCATCTTGAGATGGTTCTTGTTCTTGTTCTTCTTCCTCTTCACAATCCATATAGAATCATTTCTTCTCACCACACTTATGTCCGTTACTATACTTGCTATCACAATTAAAGCATAAACCTTTTGCTTTTCTTTCCTCCAATTGTTGAGGTGTCAACCATGTAGGTTGAGGTGTTTTAGAAGAAGGAGCATTGTTCTCTCTATAGATGTTAGGATTGGTCCTTCTAGTAGCCATAGCCATATTTTTACTTTCAACATTTCTTGCCACCTTAAATGCATTCTCCAATGATTTGGGTTCCCAAAGGTGAACCTCATCTTGAATGTCATCCTTTAAATTTCCTATGAATACCTCAATCAAGTGCGCATCCGGAATATAGGTTACCTTTATATTCAATCTTTGAAAGTTCTCAATGTGCTCAGTAACTGAACCCTTTTGCTTGAGATTTATCAATTGAATAAAGAAGGTATTGCTCCTTGTATCCTCATAGTGTGTTATCATTTCTTCCATGAAAATTGTCCAAGTGACGAGTGATTTGCGAGAACAAAGCCATTGATACCATATAAATTGATTAGGTTCTAAATATAAAAAAACAATTCGTACCTTTTGTGTATGTGGCACATTATGTAGATGAAATAATTGCTCCATCTGAAGTATCCATGTGATTGGGTCCTTGCCATCAAACTTCCTCATATCGATCTTAGGAATGTGGTTGGTCTTCAACCCAAAGTTGGACTTTCTCCATTCCTGATTCACCTTCCTTGTATCCTCATCATGAATTTCATGGGATGCATTTTCACTTTTAGGTGTCTTCTCTGTTATGAAATTTTTCAATACTTCCATGATCTCCTCTTTTAAACCATCCATCTTTGCCTCCAACTTAGCTTCCATCTCTTATATTTCATCTTTTGTTACTATCTTCTTTTGTAAATCATTTATGTCCCTATGCATTTCTTCACCTTCATCAAGAGTCCAACTAGGATTGTCTGGAGGCTTATTTGGTGTAGAAGTTCCCTTTTTGGGTGGCATGTTGGCCAAGTATCACTTTTGAACCTTGATTTTGAGGTGGTTCTGCTAGACAATATTTATTCTGTTGTATCTCCCAAGTTTTGGATCTTCTGGGTATGAAACTTTATTTTATGTAGTTCTCTGATATTTCTTCTCTACAATGCCACAGGTTTGATCAAAATTGGATGTGCCAAGTGGAATTTATGGTAACTTCCCCACAACTTGGCACTTTTTGGACTTTCCAGGAGATCTCACTTTTATAGCGTGCCCCACACAAAATAATTGATATAAAATTCTGAAACTCGTAAAATAAATACTGTAGACTATCCATGATCTAATGAAACTAGTCCCACTCAATTTGGATACTATAAGAAGAAGTTATGATTTTTTTACCTGTAACACCTTCTTGAGACTAGTCAATAGGATTAGTTAGATACCCTATCTTACACAGGGTTTATGTAGAAATTTAAGATGACCCAGAAGATGAACTTTTTACCACATATACCTTACTAATGTTTGTGAATATCATCTAGATTTCAGGGTCTGAAACATTACAGAAACCTTTTTATAGTGAAAATTACGCAATGACTCAGTTCAGGATGATTCCATAACCCTATCTTGTACTTGGCCGTATCTCTGAAATTTTAAACCAACGTACCTTGATACGACTACTAAATACCCTCCAAACCTTTCCTTCTGAAACATTGTAGAAAAAACTTTATAGCAAAAATTACAAGGTGTCTCAAATGTAGCAGCGAAACCCCAAAACCTTAAGCTCTAATACCATATGTTAAGAACCAAATATCAATATAACATAGGAAAACCTCAGAAAAAGTACTCAACACCTTGAGAAAGATAATTTCGGATAATAATCCTCTTCGAGGGGACAACCTCCTTTTACCCCACTTAAATGTTCAAGTACAAGATGATTCCAAATGAAAATGTCTCCTTACGATATATAGGAGACTAGGAGGTATAATTACAACAAATGGAATAAAGCCGACATAAATAAAATAACATTACTAATCTAATATGCCCCAATTAAGGGGTAATGAGCCAATATTAGGGCTTAACATTGCATATCAATAAATTTTGCAACCTGTATAAAGAAACAAAAATGGTTAATATAGTAAAAGGTTTATCTTGAGGAGAGACACAAGTAAGTGATAGATAATTACCTTCATCTCCTAAGGGTAGTTTTTCATGTGAACTAGGAGTATGAAAAATTAGATACATGTAGAATAAAGTATATAACTGATCAAGAATAAAATGTAATTGACCTCTTATATGATAAATAACGGTTCGACTGCCAACTAAAATCAATGTAATTACCTGTATAGACTTCATGACTTGGATATGGAACTTTGTAGAAGCCAGCGAGGCATGAGAGTGATTAATGGCTCCTTATGATTTAATGCGTTCTCTCAAAAAATAAAAAGGGACCCATCATTAAAACAATACCCAAATATTTCACTGAACTTCATGAGCTATAAATAAGATACATAGAAATGAAATTTATAGTAATAGAGTAAATGTTTTAGGCTTTAGTGCAATTACCCCTCCGTTAAGATATAATTTTAAGTGAGTACAGTAGTGGTAAATATTTTTTTTTTGAAATGTTAGTTAGGATAAGTGTTTTTTGAAAATAACACGCATCGATGTTTACACATTCTATTCTCATCTATATCACTACACAACAAGATTCAAATACAACATCATTCTTATTCGAATATCAACCATATCACATAAAGATAAAAAAATATGTCTACCCGCCCAACCTAACCTACAAGGTTAGGACCTTCAAGACACATAATCAATGCTTAAGTCCATGATTCATCTGATTGATTTTGATCATATAAGGTCTCAGGACTGGAAACTATTCTGATGAACATGAAGGTATCTACTCTCGTAACCAACTGTAACCTAGACTCGGGACTAAATTTGACGGTAAGGTACTTAATCATAGTGAAATTAAATTCATTCAAAAACTCATTATACTAGTACATAATTAATCAATTCATCATTCAAATTTCACATCATAAGAAACTGCTCAATTGTCTGGTTTCATTCCATTACAAAATCATCGCTATTACCATATAAATGTCAGTGTTGTAATCTACTTTGTAATCTCAATAATTAAAAATCCATTGTGGATAATGATATTATTTAATTTACTACTAAATTTAACATAACAATATACATAATAAGCTCATCAGAAATAATCAATTTCTCTTCAATTTAGACTTACAATTCATATTAAATTCATACCCCTAACCATAATTGTCAACAACAATTCTATAGTTTTTAATAGGTGAGTCATGTTCCGAAGTATATAACAATCACACTAATTGCATACTCAACATTATGACATCAATCTCGATCATGGATTGTGCAATTAAATTTTTATCTTATATCCAAGGCATAGTTCTCTTATATCAATTGCATAGTTGTTGTTTAACACTTATTAAGGTAGTTAAAATTTATTGTTAAAGAACCAACTTAATTGTAATATTTCAAGACATGTTACAACTCATTTACTTACTAAATTTTAATCCCCACTCTATATTGTATCCTTAAAGTTTTAATTTAAATTTCTCTTGAGTAAAATATATAATAGTATCTCTATTACTAGAATAGTATAGTATTTCTAAGTTGAATTTGTTGCTTCAAATCTTCGACCATTCTTCCTAAATGAACATCACCCTTTATCATTTAATAAGTTTTACGATATGCTTATTAACCCAAATGATTTTACTTTAACACTCTTAATATAAAATATCTTATTATAAGCATTACATAGTTCATCACTAAATAGTTCATAACCATTAATTCATAAACATTCCAAAGCCATTACATAAATCAAATGAATTTTTGATCATATTATCAATTTAAATCAATCCCATGGAAGTAGAGTGGTGCATAAGAGGTGCTCAACCCTTTTACTGTAACTATTATTAAATTTTATTTTATTGGGATAAATCCCAGTCATTTTTGGAAGGCCTTTCTTACTTTTTGAATTTCATTAGTAGTCAATATGTATACACATAACAATAATACTTCAAATCTATCATTAATTACTTTCATTAAAAATCCTTATTAAATATTATCTATATTGTTCATACTAACTTAAAGGTATTCTATCCAAAATCATGACATAACTTAATATGGTACTCTATTATCACATCTACTATGCCCAGTTTCGTTGGAGGTACCACTCCACCGAATAAAGAATAGAAAAAAATTAGATACTAGGTTCAATGGTTCATTACGGGTTGGCACAATTCCTCACATCAATCTATAGAATAAAATCAAAAAATAATTGAAATGGAAGGGATAGCTTGGAAAATGATCTATCCACATACATTAAAGGTATATATGATAATAGTATCATTAATCATTTGATCGATACTCAAGGATATTTTAAAATAAAATTCAACAATTTACATTCTAATTTATATCAAATCTTTCATTAAATTTTTAATAACAACAATAGTTCATAAATCATAGGTTAAATTTCCATCTTTTCATGACAATTCTGAAGCTACCATACAGAGTTGTAGTTTCCATATTTGTATAAAAAATTTGTAGCGATCCTACAAAATTCTAGTTTCTGGATTTGCAAGTCAATTTTACCGCGACCATATGAAATTCTAAATTTTAGATTTGTAAATTGATTTGACAACGACCCTTCGAAATTCTAAATTCTAGTTCTGTAAATTAATTTTGTAGTGACAATACAAAATTCTAAATTCTGGATTTGTAAATTAATTTCGCAGCAGCCATTCGAAATTATAAATTATGGGTTTGTAAATTAATTTTTCACCAACCCTACAAAATTCTAAATTCTGTATTTGTAAATTAATTTGGAAGCTACCATTTGAAATTATAAGTTTTAGGTCTGTAAATTAAGTTTGCAGCAACCCTACAAAATTCTAAATTCCTGATTTGTAAATTAATTTGGCAACTACCATTCGAAATTCTAAATTCTGGGTCTGCAAATTAATTTTGCAACGATTTAAAAAATTCTAGTTTTCAGATTACAACAGAGTTTTGCAACGATTTTTTTTTTTTAATTTTGATATACAAAATTTACTCTTATTACAATTTAAAATTTCATAAAATTAAATACCGAAACCGATTAAGATGGAGAATCGAGGATGTCCTTCAACATGGGCTTGCACTTCTTCTTTACTACCAGCCAATTCTAGGGGTACTTTTCTTCCCCCTTATCTCTTTGAGTCGCAAAGGGGTCACACACAAGAAACTAGAAAAAAAATAGCTCCAAGATTTCCTCACAAGGAAGAGCTTTCACTATTTCTCAAGCTTGAAATCCCAACTCCCACAAGTAAAACATAGTCAAACCAAATTTTGGGAGCATAATAATACTATCAAAAGTGAGATCCTTTTCCCTTCTACACCATTTCTTTTATATAATAATTCTCAATGACACTTTTCCACATGCACTAATAAATCATTTTAATAATTAAATTAAATTATTATTCACCCAACACATATTTCACACTCTCCCAAAGTTGCAATTGTACTTACTCTTTTTATTTTATTTAAAACTCTATTTTCCCTCACATTTCCCAATGTTTTCTTGTTTTTTCTCTTACTTGTCCCTTTGTTCCCCAAATTATCATTTAATGAATGTCCCCTGATTAGGTATTAGTTAGAGTTGGATTATGAGTCTTCTTTTAGTTAGACTTAGTGGTAGTTTGAATCAAGATGTTATTCTATGTGTACACCTATTCTCTGATAATCCACTAACAAAAACAATGTAAATAATCATATACATAAATCATATTGTATTCAATCATATATCACATGTGCGTAAAATGAAATACTCAAACAAATACAATCCACTCCCTGACTCAATCTGGACTCCAACGAAGTCCATTGATGCCATCAACATCCATAACCTGTCATGTGTCCTGCACACTCATGAGAACTCGTCAATAATATTTGCCAATACATATACATATGAAATTAACAATACATCACAATACATCATCATCATCATACATAACTCATGATAGAAATGAAATCATAATGTGAGATAATCAGATAACTTGCACGCAAGTGTCCTCAAAGAATAAGTCAATGAAAATGTTCTCAGTAGAATGGAATGTTACATTTAGCATGGACATCATCTAGATTTTTCTGGGAAACCGAGACAAATATGGCTACAATATCGTTTCTATTTTATACTAATTCGACAATCCAAAGATTATGCCTCTTGTTATAGTAGAGTTGCAAACAAAGAATTTATAACAATATAAACAAATTCATAGAGATTATAAAAAAACTCAAGTGAAACTAGAAGAAAATATGAAGAGTCATGTCTTTACTGATAAATTAGAAGAAGAATGCATCGAAGCATACACAACAACGATCTTGAAACTCTAGTTAGCGAATTTATCTAGTGTTTCCCGAGTAGAGAATTATGAACTTAGATATTAGAAATTGTTGTTCTAATTCCTCGAATAGGTAGAGGATAAAATTATGGGTTAGAACGATGTTACAGCTACTACAATCCAAATCTCCCAAAACTTTGAAATAAAAAATCCTTTAAACATAACCTGAAACCTAGGGTAACAGAGAAGGTCCATAACAAAAAAATTGTCTCTTACTTTTTAACCTGATGATATGTTTGGGCGTCAGCTTAATCATATTAGGGTATGACTTTATTTTTTAGAATGTATAGTTCGATGACCTTACATGATTGAAAACAACTTATATATGCGATTAGAGCTAGTTATTGTTGTCATTCATTCCAGTAACACGATTGATTGCTTTAATTTGATTAAAGGAAGGAAAATTATGAAGCCATTACTGATTTCTTAGAAAATATCCCTATTACTAATAGTAATCCTTGGTAAAAAATTCATGGAGTTTTGTGGAAGAAAGCAAGTATAAAAAATTCAAAGGAAAGACATGTAAAGGATATTGATATTTAAAAGGATCAAAACAATGCAAAATGCCAATTTTCATTAAAACCTGCTCTTACCTATTGTAAACTTTTTGAGCAACTCGTATTATATAAAGGTGATATATCATCGAATGACTCAACATTCTTGTCATAGTGATAGAAGGAGGTATAAAAGGATTCCAAAATTTAGGGCATGGTATACTCTCGACTAGGAAACGTTACTTGAAAACAAACATCATATTTTGCGTGAGTAACCCTTCAACAAAATCCTCAAGTACAATGCAGTAATGTTTTCAAGGAAATTGCTTAGTCATTAGATATGGTGGTCTCGATATTCAAGAAATCGCAAGCCCTTAAACTGATACATTCACAGGACTACTTTTGGGTACACATCTCATCAAGGCTTGCAAAGCCATGTGATAAAGTAAGGGAAGAAGCATGTAGTTGGTCAAAACTACATGACAATACACCATGCATACCAAGAATTAAATGGATAGTGGAGGCATATGTAATGACCCCAATCGTTATGACAACATGCGACGCATAATTAATGCAATATGTATTTTTTATTTTATTTTTGGCATGAAGGAACAACGACAAATAATCAATCAACACAACTCGACGAAGAACACAACACACATAATTTAGGTAACAAACAATCATAATGACCTAGCGTAATAGGAAATCATGCAGCTAGAAGAAACATACAACAATCAATCAGATGAAAAATAAAAATGAATACCTGCCCGTCCTACCCTGCAAGGTTAGGACCTCCAGGACACATAAGCAATGCTAAAGCCTAGGTTCCCATCGATTTTGATGATATAAGGTCTCAAGGATGGAAACTGTTCTTAGGAACAAGGAGGTATCTACGTTCCGCCCAACACAAAATGACCATGCCTACTAAGCTAAAAGAAACATCAATCAATCCAAATGCATCAACTTTAAAGACACAAGTACCTGGAACCTTCCCGTCGAGTCGGAGACAACACATAGATGTTACAAACAAGTCCAAACTTACTCACAAAAAAAGATCATCCCTATAGGGAGGTGCATGATCCTAAGACAGATTTCATATGTTCTTATTGATCAATGCGCACAATGACCCAATCATAAGGTATTACGTCACCACATTGAGAAAAGGGTGCTAGGGACCCATGCACAACCAAATAATTATAAACCTTCAACCAAACATAAAATCCAATGTGCCTAAAATCAAACTTGCACAGACATACATTATATGATGTTGTTAAATGAAGGCGCTCTAACAATCAAGAAAAAAGGATACAGGGTGACTATAATCAATACAATTTAATTGGCGCAACGACTAGATGTAAATCATTAGAAATTTATCATCATAAGAACTAATTTATAGCATAAGTAACCATTCACCATCTAAAAGTAAAAGCATCTAACCATCTTTAAGAACCAATGACCTTCCATTCAAGGGTTATTCTTCCAATATAACTCATCTAAAAATTTTACTTGTTGGGTTCTAAAGTCCCACAAAGAAATCAACTCTTTAAATTGCAAGGAGTAAAAATAAGGGGGACAATAATTGGACACACTTACTCAATGTCATGTAAGGCACAATATTTAATGACAATTTCACGAGGAAACATAAAATTTTTCAGCAAATAATTTAGATAATTTCACAATCAACCCATCATTATCTAATTATAATAAGGATCAGGACCATCATCGAATCAACCCCTTTTTAAAATTGTTATGTCCTATCATTAAAATTAAATTAATACTAAATCCCTCAAATGATATTAACAAAATTGTTTCACTCCCATCCTAAATGTTTTAAATTAAAACTGCAGTTAGGATTACCCATTACTATAATTAATGTTTTCCAATATCATACTAAATATCGAACTGGTTTACACTTCATTACTAATACATGCCAACATATCTTAAACTCTGCACCAGAGTGACAGTGATATCGTAACATCCCGCTCTTGCATGCACTGAGCAAACTTATTCTTTGAGGACACTTTCTTGCAAGTGATCTGGATTATTATACTATTGGGCATTTGATTATACTTATGAGGTGTTATAATTGATGACATGTTATTTTTTTGTATTGACATAGGCAAGTGCTATTGACTGAGTTTTCCTGAGTGTGTAGGATTTTGGACCTCAAGGATGCAGAGGAATCAATGAAACCCCTTGGACCCTGGATCGAGTCAAGGAGTGGACTATTGGGGTTTTGATTGTTGTATATATGAAATTTTTGCATCAGATTAGATGATATGATTCTGGATATTATTTATGACATGACTTGTTGATGATGCAGGCAGATGATATCTTACCGACCCGACTCACATGTGGAGTAGAGGGGTCACACATGATAACCAGAGGTGTTGAGGGAGAGGTGTGGACAACATCCCTGCCACAGCCTACTAGCACTCCCACCGTGGCTCAAACTATAGGTTAACGATTACCTAGTTCGAGAAGACCCACGATGTCATCAGAGCCAACTGCAACAGTTTCTCATGATGATTATAAGGGGTGCGCAATAAGGTAGGGGCCTTATTCCTCATAGTGTTGTAGTCTCCCACAAGATCACTTGGTGGAGTATTGACTCCAGGGGTTTTGATGTCTACCAAGTCAATGAAGAGGCAAGTGGCACCCTTAGAGCATGTAGTGCATCCTAAAGGGAACGCCGCATTGTTTTTAATAAATGAATAAACCTAGATGGACTTAGAACAAATAACATGATAAGAAATATTTAAAAACAATTTCACTAATAAAATGTCACCCATCCTTGAAAATTAAAATCTAGGTCTAGGTGATACTTGTGGTAAAAGAAAAATATTTATATAAAAATAGAAATAAAAATAAATGAATAATAATGATAATCATCATTAATCATGTGACAAGAAGGGGGTAAGCAACTCAATTAATCTATAAAAATCTTTTGGGGGATAAAATTTAAAAAGGGGGAAAAGGGGGAAATAATTGTTTTGTTACATATGCTAATTAAAAATTTATTAATTAAAGAGGAAAGGGGGGAAAAGGTAATTTTCTACACTTGCCAATTTGATTTTTAAATGAAAAGGGAAAGAGAGAAATTTAAAAGAATTAGGAAACTAGGAAAAAGAGGGAAACATAAAAAACAAAGGGGAAACACAAGAAAAAAGCAGAAAGACTAACTTAATAAGGTATCTAGCATTTAATAACTTTATAAATTAAACTCAACTAGTAAATTAGTAAGGGGGTAAGTCATTAAAATGTGTAAGGGAATATGGGGACACCTAGGAGCAATTCTAGGAATGCTTTTATGTGGGTGAGGGAAATAGGAGTAATTAATTAATTAATGACATTAATTTATGGTGCAATGAAGGGGATGGGTGACACATGTATGGGGAGGATTTTTATGAATTAAATTATTGAACAATAAATTAAATGGGAATTTGGGAAAGTAAATGACTTAGAAATTCTATATAAAGGAGGGAGAAGGACGATAATGGATCTCTTGTGTGATGTGTAACGTTACGCTACAGAAATTTAGACTTGACTGACTTAGCTTGAGGGAGTTGGGATACCCAGCTCAGTGAGGAGTGGTAGCTCGGCCTTGTGAGGCGAGCTGGGAGGTAGTTTTTCTTTGGTTTAGTGTGCATGGCCCCATTGTGTCTCAGGGGGCTAAGGGGGAAGAAGAGTACCCCTAGTGTTGGCTGGGAGGTATCGATGAAGTCTCATCGGTCGACAAGCGGAGCTGCACGAAGCACGTGGGACAAGGACTCAGAGTGGGCGACTTGGGCTATGGTACGCTTCCTTTATTTTTGCATGGTAGATTATTATTATACTTTAAGCTTTTATTTATGTACTTTTATTTGGGTAAAGAAAATGTTGACTTAACATTTCAACAGAGAACTTAATTTTCCCCATAAGCCTTAAGCTCACTGTTTGATTTGATTCCCTTGGCTTTCGATCCATGAATGTTCTGACTGTCCGACTGGTTTTATCGATTTGTTGTGATGGATTGTGCTTTACTTCGTCCTCATCCCTAGTTCATCAGTCGATGCCCAAGATGTCACACACCCACTACGACAACTAAGATTTTCTTTTTCCTTTTGTCTTTTCTTCAAGGATTAGAATCCCCGAATTTCTATGGGGCCTGACGCAAAACCTTCCTACCCTTAACCTCCCCCATGTGATCGTTGGCTATGACCACAAGCCTTACCGAAAGGGTGCTTCCGGATTTTTCGATTTAGGGAATCGCAATGCAAGCATTCCCCTATTCTCTATCTTTCGAAATGCTGAAACCCGAAAGGGTCTAATATATCCTTAGCTCCTCCCTCAGGTTGCTTGTCATATGACCGATCCCATGACCTAGTGCTAATCCTCTAAATGATTTCAGGGTTTCGCGATTCAGAGAATCACGATGCAAGCATTCCTCCTTTCCCTTTCGAATCCCCGGAACTCAAAAGCCCGGTGTCATCTGGATCTGCTGTCTAGATCATTGACTTGATCAACAACCTAGATTAAATCCCGAAATTCTACCTTTTGGGATTTAGGTGGGGTCTTCATTCCTATTTCTCTGATGTCCAGAACCCTGGTGGCTTTAGATCTTCGCCACACGTCCCTACAATGGGTAGTCCAGATTCTTTTGGGACTCCTCCTTCCTACCACAAGCCCCTATCCGGTGACCTAGGGCTCATTCACAGAGCGCATCGGGGTTTCGCGTACCGGGATTTCGCAACATGCGAAAACAAGGGTTCATACCCTTTTGTTTCCTGGGTACCGAAACGCTGAAACCATTCACACTTCACCGATTTTGGATATCGCATACCGGGATTTCGCATATCAGGATTTTGTAACATGTGAAGACAAGGGTTCATACACTTTGGTTTCCCGGGTACCAAAACACTGAAACCTTTCACACTACACAGCTTCAGGATATCGTATATTGGGATTTCGCATATCGGGATTTCACAACATGCAAAGAGAAGCGTTCATACCCTTTGGTTTCCCGGCTACCGAAATGCCGAAAACTTTCACACTACACTGCTTCGAGGTTTCACATGTATGGATTTCATGATGTGCGAAGACGAGGGGTCTTGCACCTAGGTTTCCTAGGAGTCAAAACTCCAAATCCCATTTACGCTAAGCTCTTTTTGGGGTTTCGCATGTTGGGATTTCATGATGTGCAAAGACGAGGGGTCTTGAACCTAGGTTTCCTAGGAGCTGAAACTCCGAAGCCCGTTTACACTAAGCTCTTTTCGTGGTTTCGCATGTCGGGATTTTGTGATGTGCGAAGACGAGGGGTCTCGCACCTGGGTTTCCTAGGAGCCAAACCTCCGAATCCCATTTACTTCACGACAGGGGCAGGGTAAAATTGTAGATTTACTACAATGGTAGTCTTTTCAAGGGACTCACTCCGACTCTGGAATGCGAGGGAAATTTTCCGAAAAAGGTGCCTTCGGGAGGATGAAGTAGGGCATAGCACGAGTCAAGTTAGATGGGTCAATCCTTAGGGGAGTAGACTCGTATCCTAGACTCATACCTTCTATACATTAACCGATTTTTAGTTATATCAATATAAGCATGCATCCATTGTTTCCAATCAAAACAGAAGGAAAACACTTCTATACAGAAACTATTTATGAGTGTATAAAAATGAGCATGCGATCGTGACATTCAATTCCAAATGCAAGACATAACACTTATCATAAATTTCGGACATGACGCGAATGCTGAGAAGGATGCTCGTTTCCACCCAACCGTAGGCTCAGTGACTCCAAATGAATTTACCACTAGCCACCCCCGAGCTAGACCACGATGCTTGAGGTTCAATTCTCTACTTCCAGCTCAACGGAAGATAAAGACGAAGGTTACTCTCTTTCTCCTCTATTCAAAACTCCTTGTGTTTCCATAGTTTCTCCAGTTCTTCCTCGCGATCCTTGTCACGCACGTTCTCCTCTCCTCTCTTTGCCTTTACCACACTTCCTCTCTTGCCTTTTCTCTAGAAGATTGTGTGTGGTGTGAATTTCCCCATCTGTGGTCAGTTCTGGGAGTTGTTACGGATGGGCGGTTCACCCCCATCCCCTCATTAACTCTTGAGGAGCCTCCCCACCTACAGGAAACCCATTCAGGGGTCAGAGAGTTAATTTGGTCTTTGAGCAAGTAAATCCAGTACAGTACTGGCTCAGTGGAAGTTAACGCAACCATTCCAGGTCCCTTCCACCACCTCTAATTATCCATCATGGTCTCCTTTAGCACATTCCCCTCCTAGCAGCCATGCAAAACATATTCATAACATAATTTACATTCATCGACCTTTCATAAAAAGGTCCATCAAATCAAACATTCATGTCTTTGAGTTTGCCATAGCTCTTGGCCAATATAGTTATTTTTACAAACTGGGGGAAACATGGTGTTACACGAGAAGTCGGCCAGTAGCCAAATCTATGGTCGTCCCTTCAGTGCACAATGACCTATAGATTCTAATGCCCTTCTTTTCTATGCATGGATGATGTAACGACCTAACTAAATAAATATTTAAAGACTATAAAGTAAAATTAATTAAAGAAAATAATCATGATTAATTAAGTAATACTATAACTACAGATCGTATTTAATGACCTGAGAAATAAATCTTGAGAAATCACTAAGAAATGTTATAAAATGGTTGCGTATGCAGGAGGGGAGAGCTATGAATCCCGAGAAGATAAAACATTAAAGGAAAGGTATGGGACCTGCACGGAGGGTGGTTGGAGGAGTAACTACGTGAGTCGGTGAAGGAGGAATAGGGAAAGGGGAAAGGTTGTCGAGAGGGGGATAATCGACAGAGGAGAGATTTTTCGGAGGACTTTTGGGGCTTGCTGAGAGCCGAGAGATTAACCGTGACATTGGTGCTCAGATTGAGGCACGAGATTTGCTGACTGTGACCTTGAACCAGTTGAGCCGTCGAGTTGCTGGAGGTTTTGGGCACGGAGGGCCAGGATATCCGTAGATATCCTGGAGCTAGGTCATTTTCCTAGTTGGCAGGGTGGACATTAGTTTTGGGCAGTTATTTTTCTGTTTGTGGCAGGGTTGATCTGTGTAGCGGGGAGCAGAAAGGAAGAAGCAAGGCAAAGAGGCAACATAAATTAGCATCAGATCCAGGTACTTGTCAAGTTATGTATTTGTTTCATTCTGTCATGAATTTAGTATTTATTGATAAATCTAAGTTACTGAAGTTGTTGTTATAAAAGTCAATATCATGCTATTAAGTTTTGTTTCAGTTTACTTTCATAAAATGTTTAGGAAAATTAATGATGTTTAGAAATATATGGGCATTACATATGGTATCAGAGCGTCTTAGTTCGAAATCTAGGGCCTAAGGGCCGAAGCCCGGAGTGTTAACTCCAGCCACACATAACCTGTAAGAGATACACATTCACTTTGACTAAATGGGACTGATACATGATACATGATACATGATACAGTATAGTATCTAAGCTATTGAGCATGGAAAAGAGAAGTCATAATTTTATTTTATTTGAGCAATGTTGTTAATGAAGTTTCGGGTAGAATAAACACCTGAAACCGATGAAAATGTCGTGGGAAGCTTCCGTCGAAGGCTTGAAACTGGTAAGATCCAATAACTACACAAATTATACAAAAAAAAATGCAAAAGAGATTTGCGAGACCTTAAAAAGGCTTGCTTTACCTCGAACTTACCTAAATCGGGAATTGCCGATGCGCAGGCTGAAAAAGGAAATTTAGCAGACTTATATTATGCAAGAAAAGTAAAACTAGTTGCCTGTATTAGCCTCGGTGAATTTTAAATAATGTAAAAATCTCAGGAACTATAGACCCATACGAATTTTAACCTTGCCAAGAAAGCAATCTTGACACTACGTAATATTTTATGCAATTAATCGATTATCCCAAAGGAGAGTCATCTATTACGCAGGAGAATGGATCTTCACCGTCAGATCTCGGACGAAATCTCGTCAGCCGTAAGATCTAGAAAAGTTGCGCGAGGTTTAAGCCCTAGCGTGCATAGGAGGAGTCATCGGGAAATCTGAGTCATCGAGGTTTTGTTAAGTCTGAGAATCGAGGACTTGTGGTTCTCGAAATCCCGAGAACGGATCCTAGCCATTGATCTCGGTAGGACACGTGTCAGCGTTCTGGGGAGGCATCGAGATTTTACTCATCGGGAATTTCAGGAGTGTAGAGTCGTTGTATTAGGAAATCGTGATCCACGATTTCCTGACGGAATCAGAGCCGTCCAAACAGAAAGAACACGTGTCAGTAGATCCCGCAGAGTCGGAGATCGGCATATCGAGGTTTCCGGAGTCATAAAACTCTTGCATAAAGGAATCACGATCCACGATTTCCTGACGGAATCATAGCCGTCCAAACAGAAAGAACACGTGTCAGTAGATCCCGCAGAGTCATAGATCGGCATATCGGGGTTTCCGGAGTCATAAAACTCTTGCACAAAGGAATCGTGATCCGTGATTTCCTGACACGATCGGAGCCGTTCGATTTGAGGGACGCGTGTCGCAGATCCGGAGAAAGTCGGGAATCGGGAATCGGGAATCCCGTGGACTTAGGAACATAGGTATCGGAAATCCCGAAACAACGATAAGAGATCTGGACCGTCCATCTGGAAGGACACGTGGCGGAGATCGCGTGAGAGTCGGGATATTAATCATCGAGAAATCGGAGTTCTCGAGGTCGTGAGAACTGGGACCTCGAAGGCCCCGAAAGCCCGAGAGTCAATCCAAACTGTCCATCTGCAAGGACAGGTGGCAAAGGATCGGGCGCCGTCAGAGTTTTTCTCATCGGAGATTCCGGAGACGTAAGACTTGTGTAGGTTGAAATCGCGATACGCGATTTCCCGATCAGATCTGGACCATCCATTGTGCATGACACGTGGCGGAGAATCCCGAAGAGTCGTGGATCGAGAAATCGGGGTTTTCAAAGACAAACAAACCTTGTAGTTGGGAATCACGACCCGCAATATCCCGATGATGATGTAAGCGTTATGGGACCACTAGAGTCGAAAGGATGACAGGTTTCCGTCATCTGGGAAGAGTCGGGAAATCCATGGGAAAATCCCAATACAATCAGAGCTGTCCATCTGTGGGACAGGTGGCAACCATCAAGAACCCATCAGAAAATCAGGAATCGGTGTATCGTGGATTTCGTGGACACGAAACCTTTGCATTTCTAAACCACGAAGTCCGAAACCCCGAAACAGCGAGGGGCGATCAGGACCGTCCATCAACGAGGACACGTGGTGAGAGATCCCAGATAGTTCAGAGTTCAGGATATCGGGAGTTCTGGGGTAGTGAAACGCTCGCGCAACGAAATCGTGATTTGCGATTTCCTGACACCACCATAACCGTTGATCTGAGGGACACGTGTCCAAGGATCTAAAAGAGCTCGGGGTTCGGCATTTCGGGTTTCCTGCATACAAAGGAATCACGACCGGAGAAGTCGCGAAATCCCGAAACGCGACGGGTCCCACAACCATAGCGTTTAAGAGAGGACAGGTGTCAGAAGGTCCAACCTTTCTAGGAGTTAACGACAAGTGGCATCAGAGATCGCGGATCGAGAATCCTAAGGACGTGCGCTTGTTGACATCGCAAACGTTGAAACCCCGAATCCCAATAGGGTGATACGAGGCCACGGTCACGGAGGCAGGTCATATGGGCCAAGCACATAAGGGAAGTGGCTAACGAAGAAAAGAACCCATCAGGAAATTAAGCACAAAATCCCGATAGGAAAATAAGTGGCCACAGTCTTGTGAACACGGTCATATAGACCAAGGTATAGTCAGAAAGGGGCTATCTCTTAGAAACTGAACCCATCGCGAATCGGGAATTGGAGAGGTAAGGGGATCGTGACTGTGAAAAGTCCGAAACCCCGAACTCTGATACAGAGTCGAGGAGAAGCCACGATAGGTGCAGAGACCGCGACGAGGGAAGATAAGGCCTGTGGATTGAGGCATTCGATAGTGAATTCCGGAGGAAATTCCAAAGAGCCGCTTAGGCTCAGTCGATGAAATTGAACGATCCTGTATACCTATAAAACTATATATATTTACACATATAACTACATGCATATGCACAGATGAACAAATTTATAAAGATAAATGAAATAAATTGAAGGCAGAACACCAAAATCTGTACAGAGCTGGAATTACAAGAAATTATTTTGTTTCAAAAGAGGAAATCACCATTCATTACCATAAAGTAAGGAAGGTTTATGCAGATTCTTGACTCAATTAACTCAAGGAAGGTACTGAAACTGTGCACGACATGTGGACAGAATCATATCTCTTACCATAGCTGAGGGCGAGCTCCGCAAAGTGTACAGACAGGGGATTGATTCCCAATATTTCAAGGAGACTAGACTCCAGGTCCTGGATCTTGTCAGTGGCCACATCAATGTACTATGTTATTGTAAAACGAACTGAAGCATATACAACAATACCCAGCACTAGCAAGGTGCTCAGAACAATGGCAAGGATGTGAGCCATGGCAAGGGAGATTCTGAAGATCTCTGAGCAGAGCAGAGGCAGACCTGTGGTGGATGAAGACTGATGTGAGGAAAGTCCCAGCGATTGAGAAAGTGAGACAGAGGAAGGACGCGTAGAGGGTTGAAAGGCTGACAGGTGTATAATTTGGGGGGGGGGCTAGATACGAGAGATCTTGAGAAAGCCAGACGAGCACGTGGAACCCATGCGTGTCCGAACCCTTGGGTATACGCTCAATTATTTTATATATATAATATAAAGTGTTAGAAATAATATAAAATAAATTAAATAATTTAGTATAAATGATATATATATATAATGAGGTCAAATTAGCTTGAATTTAAAGTAAGGATAATTTGAGTTAAATTAGTGTAATAATAATTCAACTATGTTATTAAAGTGTAAGGTTAGCCTACCTTAAATTTGATGTCAACCAATCTTAGATGCTTAATCCTAACCCAAACCTAGCCAATTCCCCTGATGGAGTAATGTCTATTTACAGACAAGTAAAGAAAACTTACGCCCAACCCTCTTTTCTAAGTTTAAGTAGCACCAATTTGAAACGTCCTGGATCTCACCCTGATAACTTTGGGGTGATGCAAGTTAAGTTATACAAGATGGCCAGGACTCGAAGGGGTCGAGGGAGGGGAGCGTCGTCACGGGCATCACCGACGCCACCCAAACAATTAACACCACCAGCAGCACCATCACCATCGCCCGAACTAGCCCTCATACTATGCTCGTTGGAAGCCATTAACGAGACTTTGAAGGGGCGCCAACCAGCAGGAACTGAAGTGGAACCCCCACCATCTGGAACGGGTAATCCAGAAGCATCAAGGAACTCAAGGGGAGAATTTCCACCTAAAGATATCACGCGAGAATTGCAGAAGATCAAACTTCCGGAGTTTGCCGGAGGTCACGCTGGTGAACGCGCGGAAGCATGGTTGGAAGGCATGACAAGATGTTTTGCCTTAAGGGACTATGCATCCAACTCGAAGGCAAAGATCGCAATTTTTCAGTTAAGAGATAACGCCTTGAACTGGTGGGGCAACTTGGAAAGACAACTACACCTTACCCTAGACACAGTATCTTGGGAAATTTTCGAGGAGAGGTTCCGAAGGAAATATCTACCAGCATACTATGAGGAACAACAGATAGGGGCATTTCATGCCTTAATACAAGGAAATAGAACTGTATAAGAATATGAGATTAGGTTTATGGAACTAGTCAAGTATGTTTCGTATATGGATAATGACTAACGACAGGCAGAGCGCTTCGTTTATGGGTTGAATCCGAAGATAAGAGCTATGGTGTGGATGTGGAAACCGTCTTCAGTAGCGGAGGCGGTGGAAAATGCGTGTTACGTGTAAGAACACATGAACTTAACCAGGGATACAAGACCGACATTTCTGCATCGCCCCGGATTCGTAGGAAAGGCACCAAGGACAATTCCTAGGGGAGGGGGCTCAAGGCCACCACCATATGGTAACAGGGATGTGCCAAGGGCAGTAGCTATAGGAATTTCAATAGCAGCTAGTGCAACATCTCGTCCATCGCCAATGGTAGAGATATTTCCACGACCATCTCAGGGAACAACTAGTAGGGGCAGGGGTTCCAGGGGAAGGAACTCATTTCAGAATCAGTCACATAACAGTGCACCGGATCAATCTCATATTACCTGTTGGAGATGCGAAGGACCCCATTACCAACGAGACTGCCCAGAGTTACAATCAGGGTTTGTGCATAGAGAGGGAAAGGCACTGATGGGGAGTATGTAACACCACCTTTGACTTAGACAACCAGGATTACCTGAGGCCTATACACTTTATTTCTAGTCACGGTGAAACTATTAAGTGATACACTTAAACTTTAAAATTTATGAACTTCTATGAAATGTTTAAATGCTATCGATGACGATGCATGTAATGCGATCTATTATGTGAATGTGAATTCTATGAAATGTTTAAATGTTATCAATAATGATGCATGTAATGTGATCTATTATGTGAATGGAAATTTTACGAATGTTTAAATGTTATTGATGATGATGTATATGATGCGACATATCGTGAGAATGTGAATTTAATGAATGTGTAAATATTGTTATAATGATGTTGGATACAATGCAACCTAATTGGGTAATGATGATCTTGTGAATGGGTGACGAAATTGAATTATGAGATATTATGAAATCTAATTCTAATTGGAAAACTTTGATGTTAATGTATTGGTACGGGGATACCAAATTGAAATGATGATAGTATGCAATTATATGCTGATAATGCATAGAAATGTATGAGTTGTGTTGCACACTAACCTGCAGATTATGGGCTATGAAATAGCCAAGAAATAATGATGATGAAAGTGGATAATGGGACCACTAACCAAGAAACATTATGGTACGAATAATGTATGAGCAATTTATATTGATTTGGATGCATTGCTATGATATGTGGACTAGTTCATGATTTTGGTACTAACACTGCCCAAAACCGAATAAAAGATGACAAAACCTCCAACAACATGGTGCTCCTGTATGCTCCATTGTAGGGTGTTGACCCCGGTTCTGTTAGGAGGGGTGGAGGCATTTCCCACCGTGTATCCTCCATTGTAGGGTGTTGACCCTAGTTCTGTTAGGAGGGGTGGAGGTATTTCCCACCGTGT
>ML786181.1:309571-330576 GCA_009831015.1 Picea engelmannii | reverse complement strand
AAAATAAATTATTGAACCGGATAATTATAATTAAAGAATTTCTCAAACCATTGATGATTGTTGTCTTTTATAAAAGACTAGTCTTGCTGACTGGATTGAATGCATACCTAAATATTTAAAGGATGACAGTTTGATTATTAGTATGTGCATGAGATTTGCATGTACTAACTAGACATGCATTTCTTATACATGTACACTAGTATGTATGAGCTTCTTGACATACTTACTGATAATGTCAATTACTTGTTGTGAATGTGTACACCATGCTCTTTTCCTTTGTACCATCAGACACCTTAACTTCGGGACGAAGTTTCTTGAAGGGTGGGTGTATGTAACGACCCTAACTAAATAAATATTTAAAGACTCTAAAGTAAAATTAATTAAAGAAAATAATCGTGATTAATTAAGTAATACTATAACTACAGATCATATTTAATGACCTGAGAAATAAATCTTGAGAAATCACTGAGAAATGTTATAAAATGGTTGCGTATGCAGGAGGGGAGAGCTATGAATCCCGAGAAGATAAAACATTAAAGGAAAGGTATGGGACCTGCACGGAGGGTGGTTGGAGAAGTAACTATGTGAGTCGGCGAAGGAGGAATAGGGAAAGGGGAAAGATTGTCGAGAGGGGGATAATCGACAGAGGAGAGATTTTTTGGAGGACTTTTGGGGCTTGCTGAGAGCCGAGAGCTTTACTGTGACATTGGTGCTCAGATTGAGGCACGAGATTTGCTGACTGTGACCTTGGACCAGTTGAGCCGTCGAGTTGCTGGAGGTTTTGGGCATGGAGGGCCAGGATATCCATAGATATCCTGGAGCTAGGTCATTTTCCTAGTTGGCATGGTGGACATTAGTTTTGGGCAGTTATTTTCCTATTTGTGGCAGGGTTGATCTGTGTAGCAGGGAGAAGAAAGGAAGCAGCAAGGCAAAGAGGCAACATAAATTAGCATCAGATCCAGGTACTTGTCAAGTTATGTATTGATTTCATTCTGTCATGAATTTAGTATTTATTGATAAATCTAAGTTACTGAAGTTGCTGTTATAAAAGTCAATATCATTCTATTAAGTTTTGTTTCAGTTTACTTTCATAAAATGTTTAGGAAACTTAATGATGTTTAGAAATATATGGGCATTACAGATGATGAGCGAATGATTTGTTGGCCCCGTTGCCTACCCCTGTTGGTTGTCCCTAGTTGAGTGACTGTCTTGCACCTTGCTGCTTTTATTACCTCCGTGGTGGTTTTTTCTTTTTGCAGCGAATCTCTTATGATCCTCTGCGTTGATCCCTGTGTTTAATACCCTTCTTGGCAATTATTTAAGGTTGAGTTTATAATGCTTCTCCTGGCGATTTATTGTGTGTTTTTCCTTACTTATGGTATTCCATTACTCTACGATTTTACTCTGTGTTTCCAGTGATTCAATGGCATTTACTCTCTACATTTGTTTTCTTGTATTAAACCTCTGCTCTTCTTGACTATTGACGACATTCACCCATGCGATTTAACCCACTGTTATTCACTTTACCCACGAATTTACTACCCAATACAATTTCAATGTTTAGAGAAGATTTATTTATTTAGAATCAGATGTTGGTATTCAGTTACGATTGAATTATTTTTCTGCGATTTCTGAAGGCGCTTCCATTGCCGGATCTCTTTGCTCTGCATTATTATTATTCATGTGTATCCATTTTTGGTTATATTGCATTGTTTTTTTCACTACTAGTTAAGACTGTGATTTTTCCATTGTCAGACTGCAATCGTTGTTTGATTAAAACTGCATTTCGTTTTTGTTTTTCTGACACTTTTTCCACTTCTTAGGACTGCATTTCGTTTGATTTGGGGCCAAAATTTGCCCCACGAATTTATATTTTGGTCATATTTGTTTAGATTTCCAGGTGACCTGTCAAGCTACACACATTCTGTTTTTTACAGCCAATGTATAATTGATTAAAATGCATTATATTTCTGGTCAGATTTTGTTTAGATTGTGAGGTGACCTAACAAGCTACACGCATTCCGTTTTTTTGACAGCCAATGTATAATTGATTAAAACGAATTGTATTTCTAGTCAAATTTTGTTTAGATTTCCAGGTGACCTGAAAAGCTACAAGCACTCCATTTTGTTTTACATCCAATGTATAATTGATTAAAAATAATTATATTTCTTGTAAGATTTTGTTTAGATTGTTAGGCGACCTGACAAGCTACACACATTTCATTTTTTTGACAGCTAATGTATAATTGATTAAAATGAATTATATTTCTGGTCATATTTTGTTTAGATTGCCAGGTGACCTGTCAAGTTACATGCATTCCGTTTTTGACAACCAAGGTTTAATTGATGAAAACACATTTTATTTCTCATCATATTTTATTAGATCGCTAGGTGACTTGTCAATATACATGAAATCATATTTTAATTTGATAGCCAATGTATAACCTTGATTAAAATGCATTATATACTCTGGTTGGTTTTTTTATTTAGATTGCCAGGTGACTTGTCAAGCTACACGTATTCCGTTTTTTTTAATTGACAACCCATGTATAATTTACGCAGTAGTTTTAAAACAATGGTAATTTATATTTACTTTATATAGCAATTTATTAGAATTTTCGTAGACAACCCCTTCATTTGAATATACAACCTTAAAATTTATTTTGACCAGACTTGTCTGTTAGTTTTAGTATTGATTAAACTAGACTTGTCATTAGATTGAAATGAATGACTAAATTGTAATGTAGACTTGCCGAATTGATTTGTATTTAATGTTAATCAGATTGTAAGTTAATGACTAAATTGTAATGTAGACTCGTCGAATTTGATTTGTATTTAATGTTAATCAGATTGTAAATTTATGACTAATTTGTAATTTAGACTTGCTGAAATTGATTGTATTTAATGTTAAATTAGATTGTAAATTAAAGACTATTTTATAATTTAGACTTGCTAAATTTAGATTGGTAATCAATGTTAAAACAAATTGTAATTATTCACTAGTTTAGACTTGATGAATGGTCGAGTTGTTGGCGAAGTCGTGTTTTATCTTGTGCTTCCTTCGAATGATGTCATCTTGCGTCTTGTCGACCGGTTGTTTGGGATGTGTGCGTAGTATCCTTGTTAGTTGTTTCGGCTCCTAACGCGCTAGTTTTCTTGAGTCCTTGGTCATGTTAGGTTATATTGTGCCCAGGGTTATTGATGCATCTATCACCTGGGGACGGCATGAATCCTGATGAGGGGATCATGGCGCACCCTATTGGATAGCAACAAATGATAACTTGGTCGAAGTTGGTGCCTTCCATGTGAGTGTTGTTGAACATAGTAAGTTTTCTTTTGGCTCACGGATTGAATGCCTTCATGCGTTTGGTTCGTGCGCCTTGATATTCTAGTCATTGGTTTTCAAGGTCGTTCTTTCGGGAGGGGGATGTTTTCCCTTAGCTTGTAGGCATGGTCCTATTGTGTTGGGTGGGTAGTTGTTTCCCCTTGTTTCTCTATGCACATTTCGCCTAGTTTCTCTTGTGCCAGTGAAGGGATTGATAGTTGTCTGTTTCCTGGACTGTGTGCTTGCGTTCGTCGTCAGTCGTGTGGTTCAACTGTTGTCATCTTAGCCTTCCTTCCTAAAAGCAAAAAAAAATTGAACTTATTCTTTCCTTGTAGTCCTACCGATGGGGACGTTACACTAAACGTTTTAAATTAAAACTGTAGTTAGGATTACCCATTACTATAATTATTTTTTTCCAGTATCATACTAAATTTCGACTTGGTTTATACATCATTACTAATACCTTCCATCATATCTTAAACTTTGCACCAGATTGACAGTGATATCGTGGAAATGGTATTAATAATCAACAACCTGGTTTATACTTAAAAAAAATATCGGTTCAACACATCATAAAACTCGCCACGAGATTAACAATGGTATCGTGGCATTAATAATTAACAATTCTGTTGTACATTATAAAATTATGGGCGTATTTAAACAAGAATCTAGGGATTAGAAATAGTTACATTTCCAACAATCAATAAGTTGGAAATTCACAAAACATAAGAAATGGTTAAATGTTAATTTTTTTTTGCGGATTAGAATATAAAACTTGCCAAGAAAACTCAGAAATCGCAAAATAAAAAAATACTAACCACCACTAGCCACCTAACTATTGCTTCTATCTAGACACCTCTACCATAAAAATGCATTGTCGTTCCTCCTATCACACAACACCGAAATAACTCGTTTTCACTCAAATAAGGGAAACTACCTAAAACTGGTAGTTCCACACGTAGTTGTACAGTACATGTTTAGCTAAAATGTTGGGAGCGTAAAAGTGTACATGAAATCAATTAAAGGGTGCTTCTGTTTTGGAGAAAAAAAATCAAGATTTGGTTGGTAACTGTGTTTTTACAAAGCGCTGGAACAGGGTGATCTCGTGGTCTCGATCAATTGTAGGTTTTTAAAGAAAAGGTTGGCCTGAGGCCCAATCTCCACTGGTTAACAAAGCTCAAGAGCACCTAGTAAATTGTTTTGTTCAACACACAACAAGGCTCTGCATCCAAGCCTAGCACAATGGCTAAGGGAGAACCTATTGATTAAGGTTGGTTGTTATTGATGTCAACCGTTGAAGAAAGCCCCATAGAAAAAAGGTTGGGTAATGGACCCAAGATTGTTTGATGTAAATATGACTCGTTATTGTCTTTTCATTGTTGATAATAGGTAGAAATGGATGAATTCCAAAGTGGTCCCCTTATGGTGAAAGCCCTCGCGGGAAGACGCTTTACGGATTGAGTTATACTAGAAGTATGGTTAGAGAACCCATGCTTATTTGTGGAATAATGAGATGAATGCTAGTGAATTTGTTCATGAAACTATCCTATATGGATAGTACTTTTCATTCCATTTTTGTTTGTATGTGGAACATCACATAACTCCTCACGGTTAGAGAGTTATGGCCATGAGAAGTTCGAGAACCCAGGTTTGGGTAATGGACCCAAGTTTGTCTGATGGATAACAGTATGAGTTTTGATATATTTTCAGGTAATACTATTCTATATGGATAGTACATTTCATTCCATTTGTGTTGGTATGTGGAACGTCACACAACTCCTCATGGTTTGAGAGTTATGGTCTTATGAAGTTGGAGGACCCTCATATGTCATCTAGAAGCACCAAAAGGTCAAAGTAGTCAAAGTGGTTTAAGAGATTTTAAAAGGTAAATAATAAAGTGAAGTGATGAGTGTAATATAATTCAAAGTGAATAAAAAATAAATTGATTCAATAATAAATTTAATGGAGAAATTAGAAGTGGGTTAACCCTAAAATAAGGAAAGTGGGAAAAGTGACCTACAAGATGTTTTTAAGGAAGCTACTTGGAGAGTATAAATAAGACGCAAGGCTCTCTCATTTAAGAAAAACTTGAGAATATTGAATACCTATAGGTGTATGAGGTAGCCAAAGGATATCTAAGCCTAATTTCTGAGTAAAGTGAAGAAAAGAAGGTCAGAATTCAAGGAATGATAAATTCTTTTGATGATGCTTTCTAAGGTATGTTTTTTTCATGTCATCTCACTATTTTCGTAATAACTATTTTTATAGAATGATTCAGTCCATGAAATTGATATGACATTGAGAAAACATATCCAAGTATCTATGGTAAAAAATTTGTCTTGTGGGTCATTACATTTTTGGAGTTACACTCTGTGGAAAATAGGGGATGTGGCTAGTCCTGAAACTAGTCAAAAACAAGTGTTTCGGGTTAAAATGTCATAACTTGTTCATAAAAGATAAAAATTTAGCAATACCAAATGATTTGGTTATATTAAATTATTTAGTATGCTTTGTAATAGTTTCAGATCAATTAAAGAAATATTTTGTGCGGGGCACACTTTACAAGGTTGCTCTCTAGAATAAGCCAGAATTCAACAAGGTGTGTCATTTTCACCATAACTCCTTTTATGAGAGATTCCAGGTAGTGACACCTAGATGAATTTCATAAAACACACTGAAGAACATTGTGTATCAGTTTCAGATATTTATTCATTACAGGTACAAAGTTATGATTATTTCAAGTTAGGGTTGTTGACTAATCCAAAACTAGTCTCATGAGACTAAAGAAACATTTGATGAAAACGCTAGTCTCTTGTTGTTAAATTTAAGGAAGGTTTGCAGGTATGTCATCATATAAACCAGCTCTATTATAGAGTTATAAATCATATTTGGATGATGAAATTGATGAGGGCTTTTGGTTGAGGTAGAAGTTGGGTACATGGTTGAGACAAGTAGTTGACGAGTTGGCACATACAACATAGCTACCAACTTAACGAGAACTCTACATAGTTCTCATTTTTTGGGGGGTCCATTTTTTTACCCTATTTTTAAAAATGGTGCTACCGGTAGCACCCCCTCTCCCTTTTTAGGTGGTTTTTCAATATTTTAAATTTTTCAATCCACAATGTTTACACATTTTTTTTTAAATGCTTATTTTTCATCTATTTTCATTTTTTTCAATTTTTATTTTTTATTTTTTTTATTCAATGGTGTTTTTAGTCATTTTTCCATGCTTCTTTCAATCTTAAAAATATTTTTTACCATTTACTTTTTTGAAGTTACAATTTTTCATATAATTGTTTCTTCTTAATTAATTTAGTGTTCCATACTTTTAAAATATAGTGGAAAACACCATTCTTAACACATTGTTTACCTTTACTTCAATACATGGAAAAACAATTGTAGTTAAATAACACCAATTTTTAATATTTAACAAAAAAATATAATTCATTTTTTTTATATAAATTAAAAACTAAAAAAACTAAGAAAAATAAAAGAACTGAAATTAAAAAAAATATTAAAAACAAATTTAGATAATAAAAAAGATCAAAGAAAAGCTTAAAAAACTAAAGAGGAAAAAATACCAAAAAACAAAACAAATATATAAACTAAGCTAAATCTAGAAAAAACACACAAAAAAGGTAAAAAACCAAATTTACGGCCTAAAAACTTTAGAAAAGTTTAAAAAACACAAAGAACAATTAAGAATATATATTATAAAAAAACAAATTAACACACTTAAACTACAAAATTTAATATAAAATTAGAAAAAAAAAATTAAAAAAAACAAGAAAATTACAAAAAATAATAATTTTTTTATTGAAAAACTTAAAAATATGTAAAATTTTATGAAAAAACAAACAAATTAAAAAAAACATATGCACCGGTGATGGGAGGCCATGGGGGGTGATGCTGAGAATCATCCCAGCCCCCAAGGGCTAGGCCTTAGCCTTGTGGGACATGGGTTTATCTCCTGGGGGTTGGGGTGATGCTCGGCATCACCCCAGCCTTGAGGGGATAAACCCTCATCCCACAGGGCTAAGCCTTATCCCCTAGGGGCTGGGAAAATGCCCAGAATCACCCCATCCCCTGGGGGATGGGGTGACTCCTGACATCACCCCCACGACACCCATGACGCTCAACCAACATGGGCATTGTGGGTGTCGTGGGGAGTGATTTTGGGCATCACCCCATCCCCCAATGGCTAAGCCCTGGTCCGACATGGACATGGCTTATCCCGTGGGGGCTGGGGTGATGCCTGGAATCGCCCCAGTCCCCAAGGGCTAAGCCTTAGCCCCGTGCGACTAGGGTTTATCCCATGGGGGCTAGGGTGATACCCGACATCACCCCAGCCCCCACGGGCGAAGCCTTGGCCCCTTGGGACCAGTGCTTAACCCCTGGGGGCTGGGGTGATGCCTGACATCACCCCATCCCCCACAGGCTAAAACTTGGCCCCATGGGACCAAGGCTTAGCCCCTGGGGGATGGGGTGATGCCGGGAATCGCCCCCCACGACACCCTAATAATATGTAGGTTTGTAATATTTTTTTCGTTTTAATTTTAATTAAACTTTTATGTTATTTCAATTGAAAATTGTATTTTATTTTTTTTGTTTTAAATGATATTAAATTTGTTTATATTTGGTTTTTTCTATTTTTTTACTTTAGTTTCAATTAAAATTGATAGTTTTTGTATTGTAAAATTTCTTTTAATTTTCTTTTTAAATTTTTTTTTTTTTTTTTTTTNTTTTAAATATGCTTAGAAGTTTATTTTAATTTTTTTTTTATTATTATTTCGTTATTGATTTTATTATTTAATTGTTTTGTTTTCATTTAAAAAATTTTTTTTAAATATATATTTTTTAACTTTTTGTCTTTTATTTTAATTTTAAAGTTTTAGTTCAAGATTTTTTAATATTTTTTACTAAAAAAATAAAAAATAAAATTTGTAAATAAATTTTCAAGGGACCATTTGGAGTCCATTTTTGGGTTGTTTATTTACATAGGTTTTTGTTGTCAATATCACAATTTCAATTAGGCTGTAAATAGCTATGATTTTCATGTTTAGGAAAAACCATTTTTAACATAGCATCACTTTTTTATTTAGGTGTTGATTTTAAGGTTTTTTTGAGCTACTGTCTGTGTTTTGAAGGTCGTGTTCCAAAAATGTTGTAATTTTGACCACGTTTAAAAATATGGTGCTACCGGTAGCACCACTTTTTGATTTGGGGGTTGTTTTTCATTTTTTTTACGCAAAAAATATGGGTTTTAAGGGCTAGAGTTCTCGTTTTGAGGTCACAGTTCTCATTAAGTCGGTAACTATGTTATACATGAGGTGTATAATTGATGATGTTGGTACATATTGATGAGTCATATTTTATGAGTACTTGACACATGATTGGTACATACTTGGTACATAGTTGGTTGCACTTGTTTATTGTACATGTTGATTACAGATTGTTTGGTACAGGTTGGTGCATGGTTGATGCACTTGTTTATGGTACAGGTTGAGGTACATATTAATGCATGGTCGTTGCATGGTTTAGGTTTATTGGTACGTGTTTATAGTGCTATATCTCATAGTGATAGTGTGATAGTGGTTCGATCATTCTACTTCTACTTCAGGGAGATTGGACGGGGCAAGGACATGTGGTTGTAGCCAACTTCCAGTTGTAGCCGAAAAACATAGGGGGTTGTAGCATCCTTCTAGTTGTATCCAGAGAATTGGGGAGTTGGATCTTCCCTCAAGTTGTAGCCTGAGAAACCAGGGGGTTGGAGCCTCCTTCCTATTGCAGCTGGAAAACAAAGGAATTTGTCGCTTCCAATGAATGTAATTCTTCAAGACATATAAGATAAAGCATTATGTGGTTTTATCCAGATTTGGGTTTCCACGTAAAAAACTTGTGTACTGTGTATGTGTTTGATTGTTCATTTCTTATTGCTCATTAATGGATAATAATTCTACATTGATATAACACTTGGATTATTTGGAGAAAAATGATTATAATTACGTTATTACTTATTCACCCCTCCTCTCAGTAATCCAACAATTGGTATCAGAGCAGATTCCTTCAGAAATCAGTTTAACCACCGAAAGGTAGATCATGGAGAGTACAAACTCATATAAAAATGGAATACCACACTTTGATGGACAAAAGTATGATTTTTGGAGCATAAGGATGAAGAAATAAATACAAGCACGTGGGTTTGAAATTTGGTAATCAATTGTAGATGGATACACAGTACCAAGAGTTCCACCAACAAATGAAAAAGCAGTGAAACCTAATCAGAATAATTCCAAAGCTACAAATGCACTTTTCAATGGTCTCAGCGAAACAATATTCACCGAAGTTTCACATTGTAAATCCACCAAAGAGATTTGGGACAAGCTTCAAAATATTTATGAAGGAGATACAAAAGTCAAAGCAACAAAAATTCAAACTTACAGAGGTCAGTTCGAACAACTAAAATGAAGGAAGATGAGAATATTGTAGCCTACTTCTTAAGAGTTGACGAAAGAGTCAATGCAATCATAGGATTGGGAGAATAAATCAAAGAATCTCTAATTGTTCAAAAGATACTAAGATCTCTTCCTATGAGATTCAAGCCTAAGATATCAGAACTAGAAGAAAGATCGGATCAAAAATCAATAATCATGGACGAACTGCATGGAATCTTCACAGCATATGAAATGAGAACTGAATAGGAAAATCCAAATGTAAAAGAAACATCCTTCAAAGAATCCAAAAGATCAAAGAAAAATAAAAAGGAACAAGAAGAATATAGCAGCAACAACGATGTCTCAGAAGATTATGAAGAAGTGGTCAACTTCATCAAAAGACTGAACAAGGGAACCAATGGTAGGTATACATGTAAGATTCCCTTAATTTGTTTTAATTTTAATGGTCTTGGTCATTTTGCTAACAAATGTCCTCATAAGAAAAAGAGAAACGATGAAGGTTACTCAAAAGGAAAACACACATATAAAGGCAAAAGAACTACAAATAAATATTTCAAGAAAAGCTTATGCATCAAAGAAGACATCTCATCATCTGATGAAGATGAAATGAATGACAGTGAGACAGGAAGAGTTCTATTCATGGTAGTAAAAAATTATGAAAAAGAAGACTCCAATGAAGAATATGAAGAAGCCGAAGAAGGATATGAAGAAGTCGAAGATGAAATTGAAGAGGCATAAGTTGACTATCGAGAATAATTAATGTGTTCCATAGAAGTTATGAGAAGAGAAAAGAAGAAAAACAAAAAACTACAAGCAGAACTAGACAAGAAAAATGACACTCGTGAACTAGAACAAATGATCACAAGATTGAAGGTTCAAATAGAAGAAGATAGAAGAATTGAAGAAGCATTCAAAGAACAACTAGAAGAAAAGGACAAGATCATTGGAAACTTGGAAGCAAAGATTGTCACACTAAGAAAGGATATTCAAAATAAAAATATGCAGAATAGCTCAAAAGTTCTGGATGACATTATTAGCAGTCAAAAATATCATCTTGAGAAGTCCAGACTTGGATACAATCAGACAGAAAAGGGATCAAGCTCCAAAACAACAAAGCAAGAAACAAATCCAAAAAGATATGCATAAACAATCAAAGGGGATAGGAAGATGTACAAGGAAGATTACAGGGACACTCCTCCACCGAGAAGACTCAGATTTCAGAATCTACAACAAAGAGATAAGGCTCAAGAAGAAGAAGGATTCATAAGAGCGCCTTCTTAAATAAGATCTTCAACTCCCAGGTATCAAACTATATTTTTTGGTTTATGGTATGCATGTAATAATTTTGGACATAAAGTTTAGAATTGCAGAGCTAACAACATGAACAATAACAACTTTGAGAGGCATACACAAAGGGGTTACTCAAGAAGACCTAGTGAAACACAAAGAATAAGTTACATCAGGTTTGAATCTTTGAGAACTGAAGTGGAATGTTACAAATGTAACAATTTTGGACATGTGGCCAAAAATTGCAGAATGATAGTCCCTCTTAAATAACCTCAATAGAATAACAACAATCACAGACAAGAACCTCAGAAAACAACATAGATAAGAAATCAATATCAATATAGAAATGAAGAATGCACAGTCGATCTACAAGCTAAGCAGAAGAAACACGTTTGGTATGTTTCCAGTGGGTGTTCAAAACAAATGGTAGGTGATAGAGACAAATTTATTACATTGCAAAAGGAAAGAAATGGACCAGTCTCCTTTGGAAATGATAATTCAACCAAAATCATTGGAGAATGCACAGTCCAAATTGGGAACAAGAATAAAAAGACACAAAATCTTCTACTGGTAGAAGATATGAAACATAATCTTCTAAGTGTGAGTCAAATTTGTCACCAAGGTCATAAATTTACTTTCAATTCACAAAAGTGTGAGATAAGAAGAGAAGGTTCAGGGAAATTGGTTGGTACCGCTGCAATAACTTCAAATAACATATATGTGTTAAGTGAAATTGGAAATGAAAATTGTTGTCTAGGAAAGGAAGATGAAAGTTGGCTATGGCACAGGAGAATGGGTCACATGTATTTTGATAACCTTGTCAAAGTCAGCATAAGAGAAGCAGTAAGAGAAATTCCCCAGATCACGAAACCAACCAACACTTTATGTAAGCATTGTCAACAAGGAAAGAAAACAAATACCAGGTACAAATCAAAGGAATATTCAACAACAAGACCACTGGAAATTGTGCATACTGATCTAGTTGGACCAACTACAACAAAGGGATTAAAATGTGAGAGATACTTTATGTTATTAGTTGATGATTATACAAGAATGAATGCAGTTTTCTTTCTCAAGAACAAGTCAGAAGATTTTGAAAACTTCAATATCTACAAGAAAATGGTTGAAAATGACATGGATTCAATAATCAAATGCTTGAGATATGATTATGGAGGAGAGTTCACTTAAAAGGAATTTATGGACTACCATTGGATCATGTTGTCATTGATGCCAATGGTTTGATTGATTGATTTCATTGATTGATGTTAAGTGATTGATTGATGTCAAAGGATTGATTGATTGATGATTGATGTATTGTCCTTGATGAGAATGCATAGATGAAGATGGATCGATGAGTTGTCATTGATATGATGAAGATGGATCAATGAGTTGTCATTAATACTTGATGAATATGGATCGATGTGGTTTCATTGGTATATGATGCATTGGTGGAAAAATGTATAGATGACTCATTATTGTCTTATCATGATTGATAAGATGAACAAATGGATGAACTCCAAAGTGGTCCCCTTATGGTGAAAGCCTTCATGGGAAGATTTTTTATGGATTGAGTTATCCTAGAAGAATGATTGGAGGACCCATGCTCTCATTATTGTCTTATCATGATTGATAAGGTGCGCAAATGGATGAACTCCAAAGTGGTCCCCTTATGGTGAAAGCCCTCAAGGGAAGACACTTTGCGGATTGAGTTATCCTAGAAGAATGGTTGGAGGACCCTTGCTCTCCTTATGTTCTTATCATGATTGATAAGGTGCACAAATGAATGAACTCCAAAGTGTTCCCCTTATGGTGAAAGCCCTCACGGGAAGACACTTTGCGGAGTAAGAGAACCCATGCTTAATTATGGAATAATGAGATGAAGGACATTGAATTTTTTAGGGAAACTATCCTAGATGTATAGTGCTTTTCATTCCATTTCCATTGGTATGTAGAACGTCACATAACTTCTCAGGGTTAGAGAGTTATGGCCATCAGAAGTTGGAGACCCCGGGTTTGGGTAATGGACCGAAGTTTGTTTGATGGGTAACGGTATGAGTTATGATATATTTTAAGACAATACTATTCTATATGGATAGTACATCTCATGTCATTTTTGGTGGTATGTTGAATGTCACATAACTCCCGCGGTTTGAGAGTTATGGCCTTACGAAGTTGGAGGACCCTCACATGTCATCTAGAAGCCCCAAAAGGTCAAAGTAGTCAACGTGGTTTAAGGGATTTTAAAGGTTAAATAATAAAGTGAAGTGATGATTGTACTATAATTCAAAGTGAATACAAAATAAATCATTTAAATAATAAATTTAATGGATAAATTAGAAGTGAGTTAACCCTAAAATAAGGAAAGTGGGGTCAAGTGACCTAGAAGATGTTTTTAAGGAAGCTACTTGGAGAGTATAAATAAGAGGCAAGGCTCTCTCATTTTAATCACACTTGAGAATATTGAATATCTATATGTGTCTGAGGTAACCAAGGATATATAAGCCAAAATTCTAAGGAAAGGTGAAGAAAAGAAGGCTGAAATGCAAGGAAGGATAAATTCTTTGATGGTGCTTTCTCAGGTATGTTATTTACAGATCATCTCACCATTTTCTCTATAACATTTTTTATATAATGATTCGGATTGTGAAATTTCTATTCCATTGATAAAACATATCCAAGTATATATGGTAAACAATTCATCTTGTGGGTCATTGTATTTTTGGATTTACACTTCGTGGAAAATAGGGTTTGTGGCTAGTCCTGAAACTAGTCAAAAACAAGTGTTTCGGGTAAAAACGTCATAACTTCTTCATAATAGATCAAAATTTAGTGAAACCAAATGTGTTGGTTAGGGTACAGTCTATACTATTTTTTTAACATTTTCACACCATTTAAACCAATATTCCATGCGGGGCACTCTCTACAAGGTTTCTCTCTAGAATAAGCCAGAATTCAGCAAGGTATGTCATTTTTGCTATAACGTCTTTTAAGAGAGGTTCCAAGTAGTTTCACCTGAATGAATTTCATAAAACACACTGAATAATATTGTGTATCAGTTTCATCTATTTATTCATTACAGGTACAAAGTTATGATTATTTCAAGTTGGCATTGTTGATTAATCCAAAACTAGTCATGGTTGAGACAAGCAGTTGATGAGTTGGAACATACATGAGGTGTATAGTTGATGATATTGGTACATATTAATGAGTCATTGTTTGTGAGTATTTGACACATGATTGGTGTATACTTTCTACATGGTTGGATGCACTTGTTTATGGTACATGTTGATTACAGGTTGTTTGGCACATGTTGGTGCATGGTTGATGCACTTGTTTACGTTGATAGATTGATATCTATTGAGGATTGTTGCCTCATCTCAGTTGTTTCTAAGACTGTAAGATGATTCTTTCATATAGATCAGGTTCTCTTGTAGAGTTATACTCTATTCAGTTGTTGCTGAAAAACCCCCGTATTGAAGTGCATAATAAAAATAAAAATTGTACATACATATTGTGTTCTTTGTGCTCCTTGTGGAGATGATTTGTTGATGATATGTTGATGATATGTTGATGATATGTTCCTGATATATGTTGATGATATGTATTCACAAAGGAGTTTTTTAATGAGTAAATATTGAATGTTAACAAATAAGTTTTTTGGTAAGAGGGAAGTTTTGGGAAAAAGATCCCCACACTCATTCACTTCCCCCTCTAAGTGTGGTAGGTGTGTCCAACAATTGGTATCATATAGGGAATTCACTACAAGCCTTAACAAGATTGAAGGATATCCATATATACACAAATGGATGATGAAGTTCCAATCCTCGATGAGGAAAACTATTCTACTTGGAGAATAGAGATGAAAGTTTATTTGAAGACAATGGGAGCAACTATTTGGAAGGCAACCATTGGTGGATATGTTTCGCTAAAGAACAAGTAAAAGTTTGCATCTCAAAGGGAAGGAAAGAAGAATGATGCATTGGCTCTCAAGAACATTCTTAGTGGACTCTCAAGCCCTATCAAAGAGAGCATGGGACAATGCACTTATGCCAAGGATCTATGGCTAAAGCTAGAGGAGACATATCAAAGCAATAAGGAGAAGGAAGAAATTGAAGACCACTCCATCAAGATCATCAAAGGTAAAGAATCATCAAAAAATATTGAATGCATTGTTTCTAAATGTTATTTTGAAAGCATTTCAAGTGAAGATAAAGAATCAAGTAATGATAGCACAAAGGAAGATCTTGAAGACATTTCAAATGAAGGCAAAAGATCATGTGATGGTGTTGGAAAAAAGGAAGATATTGAAGGTAAAGAATATCCCAAGACTCTTGATTGCAATGATTCAAAGTGTGATGATGTTGAATTTTTCTCAAGTGAAAAAGATGATATAGAAACAATTTGTGTAAAGTTTGATGATAGTTATCCCATGGAAAGAATAGAAGAAAAATTATTAGAGCTTCAAAAGGAAATTGAAGAGGGTTTATACATGTATAAGAGTGATCATTTTTATACACACTATAACTATCTTTCGGATAATGCTAAGAAGTTTCTTAGGAGGATCCAAAGGTACATCTTGAAGTTAAAGGGAATGCTCAAAGAACAAGAAGAGAGTTCTAAACTAGAAGAAAAGGAAGAAGATATCACAAGACTAAATAATGGAAAAGAAGACATGACTATAAATGATGAGATTATAAAAAGTTTTGAAACTATTGTCCATTTCGAAACCAAAATTGAAAAATCCAAAAGAATAGAGGAACTATTGAAGATTCAAATAAATGAAAAGGAAGATTCATGTTGCAAATTAGAATCTGAAATTGTTGACCTTAAAAAGAAGGTAGAGAACTCAAACAAATTCTTGAATAGCTCAAGAATATTTGATGGTATATTGGAAAGTCAAAGACCACCATGTGATAAATCAGGTCTTGGTTACAAAGGAGAAGATACACATGCTGAAGAATCTCAAAGAAGCATGAGGTAAGTCCATCAAAGAAAAAAGACAATGTTGCAAAGAAACCATCTACACAAGGCAAAGAAAATTTCAAAAGTACAAAGCAAGGAAGACATCAAGAAGCCATTCTCGGGACACCAAAGAAAAGGTATGAAAGTATTTTTCATGGGCATTGTTATTCATGTAATGGATGTGGTCACAAATCTTTTGAATGTAAATCTTATGAAAGGAAAAATAATGGAAGATTGTATAACACCATGAGGTGTTGGAGGTGTGATCAAGTAGGACACATTGTTGTTCACTGTAACACTATGAGATGCTACAGCTGTGGTGGATTTGGCCACAAATCCTAGGAGTGCTGGAACACAAGAAGAATGTCCATGATAATGACTTCACATAACATGGCTAGAAGAAGGAATGAAGTAAGAAAGGGAGATATCTTTGAAAATATGGATGCTCAAAGCTCAAGTTCTGAGGAGAAGGGTCATCTACAGAAGTGGGTGAAGAAGACAGAGCAACCAGATCAGAATGAAATACTTAAGGGAAGTACAAAAGTGTCATCTACTAAAGCACACACAGGTGACAGTGGTGACAGTCACGTGCATACATGGGTTGACCTTGAATAGGTCGCATGTACACGTGCTCTGTTGTGCAGCAGGTCGCATATATGTGGTAAAGCCTTGGGAAAAAGGAAATGCAAATGGGTTGCAGTTTGATGTGATGGTATAACTCTGTATTGTAGGGTATGACATTGTTTATTGCAGGTTATGACACTGTTTGTTGCAGGTTTTCATGGTGAGATCAAACAATGGTATAATAAAAATAAATACTGGGTGCATGTCACTAACCCAAGAGTATGGATTGATGTTGATCTACTGGGATTAATCATTTTGTGATGTTTATGGTGGTTTACATGGTTGGTATATCTTATGATGTATTATTGGAAGCATATGTTGATATCATGGTGCATGCATTTTGCACATGGATTGGGCTACATGTTGAGACATATGGTTGGTGAGTTGATGAGGTGATCATGTTGTACATCATGGTTTGATCTATGTGTGATGCATGATTGGTACATTTCTAGTACATCAGTAGAGGCTCTTACTGGCAAGATGATTGGCACATGTTTTATGGAGGACTTGGCATACATGTATGAGACTCATCATTTTGTGGTATTGGTGCATAGTAGTACACTCATATACGGTATTACTTGATTTTCACAACATTGGTATTTGTCTGATACATGATTGTGGCACTTGGTTCGTGATGGAGACATATCATGAGTGATATGATGCACATGATTGGCATAATTGATAGATACACATGTTGGCACATTGGTAGATGCACATGTTAGCATATGGTGTCCATACATTTCATGAATGGTATGTTTTGGCACATTGTTGATGTACATGGGTGTTGTGCATGGTGGGCACATTTTGGTACATGATGTACTTGGTGGATATATTGTTCATGATTCTCTATTTCATTGATGACATATATTTTGTTTCATGATGTATGGTATGGCACAAGTTTGATGCATGAACAAGTCCAAGGATCGTCATATGGTAGCATATTGTTCATCTTGCAGAGAATATAGGGGGAGAAATACCCTTAGGGGGAGTCATTCTTCTTCCCATGATTCTAAAAGGAGATATTTATCAGATGCATACCTAAAAAAGAGCCCTATACTTGAAGAAAGAGCACAGGAGCATAATTTTAGGGGGAGTATGTTCGATGTATATTCAACATTATATCAGAGTGATATCCCTTGTTCAAAAGGGGAGATATTATTCAGAGGAAGATCAAAGGCATTCAGACAGGGGGAGCAACCCCAAGGAGAGTTCAAGCAAGGGGAGCAGCCCCAAGATGAGAATGGATCTTTACCATTGATGCCAAAGGGGGAGAGTTAGTCACATTGATGTGATTGATGTTTATTGATGGGGAGAGATAGCCACATTGACTATTGATGTAGAGCATGCCTTATCTACATGTTGAGATCAATAATTCGTAATTGGTGTTGACATCAAAGTTGGTATTGCCATCAATGCCAAAGGAGGAGATTGTTGGATCATGTTGTCATTGATGCCAATGGTTTGATTGATTGATGTCAAGCGATTGATTGATGTCAAAGGATTGATTGATTGATGATTGATGTATTGTCCTTGATGAGAATGCATAGATGAATATGGATCAATGAGTTCTCATTGATATGATGAAGATGGATAAATGAGTTGTCATTGATACATGATGAAGATGGATCGATGTGGTTTCATTGGTATATGATGCATTGTTGAAAAAATGTATAGATGACTCATTATTTTCTTATAATCATTGATAATATGCACTAATGGATGAACTCCAAAGTGGTCCCCTTATGGTGAAAGCCCTCACGGGAAGATGCTTTGCGGTTTGAGTTATCCTAGAAGAATGGTTGGAGGACCCATGCTCTCATTATTGTCTTATCATGATTGATAAGGTGCACAAATGGATGAACTCCAAAGTGGTCCCCTTATGGTGAAAGGCCTCATGGGAAGACGCTTTGTGGATTGAGTTATCCTAGAAGAATAGTTGGAGGACCCTTGCTCTCATTATTTTCTTATCATGATTGATAAGGTGTACAAATGGATGAACTCCAAAGTGGTCCCCTTATGGTGAAATCCCTCACAAGAATATTCTTTTTGGAGTAAGAGAACCCATGCTTAATTGTGGAATAATGAGATGAAGGACATTGAATTTGGCCATGACAAGTTCGAGACCCCAGGTTTGGGTAATGGACCCAAGCTTGTTTGATGGGTAATGGTATGAGTTATGATATATTTTCAGAAAATATTATTCTATATGGATAGTACATTTCATTCCATTTCTGGTGGTATGTGCAATGTCACATAACTCCTCACGGTTTGCTAGTTATGGCCTTACGAAGTTGGAGGACTGTCACATATCATCTAGAAGCCCTAAAATGTCAAACTAGTCAAAGTGGTTTAAGGGATTTTAAAAGGTAAATAATAAAGTGAAATGATGAGTGTACTATAATTCAAAGTGAATACAAAATAAATTATTTAAATAATAAATTTAATGGAGAAATTAGAAGTGGGTTAACCTTAAAATAAGTAAAGTGGGGTCAAGTAACCTAGAAGATATTTTTAAGGAAGATACTTGGAGAGTATAAATAAGAGGAAAGACTCTCTAATTTTAATCACACTTGAGCATATTGAATATATATATATATATGTGTCTAAGGTAACCGAGGATATATAAGCCGAAATTATGAGGAAAGGTGAAGAAAAGAAGGACGAAATTCAAGGAAGGATAAATTCTTTTGATGGTGTTTTCTAAGTTATGTTATTTACAGGTCATCTCACCATTTTCACTATAACTTTTTTTATATAATTATTCAGATCATGAAATTGATATTCCATTGAGAAAACATATCCAAGTATCTATGGTAATAAATTCATCTTGTGGTTCGTTGTATTTTTTGAGTTACACTCCGTGGAAAATAGGGTTTGTGGCTAGTCCTGAAACTAGTCAAAAACAGGTGTTTCAGGTAAAAATGTCATAACTTCTTCATAATATATCCAAATTCAGTGAAAACAAATGTTTTAGTTATGGTGCAGTCTATAGTATGTTTTTTAAAATTTTCACATAATTTAAACAAATATTCCTTGCGGGGAATGCTCTACAAGGTCGCTCTCTAGAATAAGCCAGAATTCAACAAGGTATGCCATTTTTTCTATAACGCCTTTTATGAGAGGATCAAAGTAGTTACACCTGGAGGAATTGCATAAAACACACTGAAGAACATTGTGTATTAGTTTCATATATTTATTCATTACAAGTACAAAGTTATGATTATTTCAATTTGGGGTTGTTGACTGATCCAAAACTAGTCATGGTTGAGACAAGTAGTTGATGAGTTGGCACATACATGAGGTGTATAGTTGATGATGTTGGTACATATTGATGAGTCATTATTGATTAGTATTTGACACATTATTGGTATATACTTGGTACATGGTTGGATGCAGTTGTTTATGGTACAAGTTGATTACAGGTTGTTTCACACAGGTTGGTGCATGGTTGATGCACTTGTTTATGTTGACAGATTGATATATGTTGAGGATTGTTGCCTCATCTCAGTTGGTGCTAATAATTTAAGCTGAGTCTTGAATATAGAGCTGGTTCTCTTGTAGAGTTGTACTCTATTCAGTTGTTGCTGAAAAACCCCGGATTGAAGTCCATAATAAAAAGAAAAATTGTACATACATCTTGTGTTCTTTGTGTTCCCGTTAAGAACCAAACATCAATATAGCATAGAAAAACCTCAGGAAAAGTACTCAACGCCTTGGAAAAGAGATAATTTCATATAATAAGCCTCTTCGAGGGGGCAACCTCCTTTTACCCCACTTAAATGTTCAAGTACAAGATGATTCAAAATGAAAATGTCTCCTTGGTATATATAGGAGACTATGAGGTATAATTACAACTAATGGCCTAAAGACGACATAAATAAAATAATATTACTAATATAATATGCCCCAATTAAGGGGTAATGAGCCAATATTAGGGCTTAACATGCCCCTCCCCTTGAGACAAGTGTTGTCTGCAATGCTTGAGTAACTCTGGATGCTTCTGTATAAAAGACTCATCTTCCCAAGTGGAATATTCAACTGGTTGTTTCCTCCATTTAATGAGATACTCTGAAATGGATCTATTCCTCAGTTGGCGAATTCTTGTGTCAATGATGGCTTCAGGCTCCAATATGATTTTTCCTTCCTCGTCATATTCTGGCAATATAGTTTGAACTAGGATCTTTTCGCCTATAACCTTCTTTAAGAATGAAACATGGAAAACTGGGTGTACTCGTGAAGATGCAGGCAGCTCCAATTTGTATGCCATAGTACCAATCTTTTGCAACACCTTATAAGGGCCATAGTACTTTGGCGATAATTTATTATCCTTCTTGGCTTGCTTGAGGGAC
>ML786181.1:282649-306968 GCA_009831015.1 Picea engelmannii | reverse complement strand
TCCTCCAATTGTTGAGGTGTTTTAGAAGAAGGAGCATTGTTCTCTTTATAGATGTTAGGATTGGTCCTTCTAGTAGCCATAGCCATATTTTTACTTTCAACATTTCTTGCCACCTTAAATGCATTCTCCAATGATTTGGGTTCGCAAAGGCGAACCTCACGTTGAATGTTATCCTTTAAAGTTCCTATGAATACATCAATCAAGTGCTCATCTGGAATATCGGTTACCTTTATATTCAATCTTTGGAAGTTCTCAATGTGCTCGGTAACTGAACCCTTTTGTTTGAGATNATAAAGAAGCAATTCATACCTTTTGTGTATGTGGCACATTATGGAGATCAAAGAATTGCTCCATATGAAGTATCCATGTGATTGGGTCCTTGCCATCAAACTTCCTCATATTAATCTTAGGAACGTGGTTGGTATTCAAACCAAAGTTGGAGTTTCTGCATTCTTAATTCACCTTCCTTGTGTCCTCATCATGAATTTCACGAGATGCATTTTCACTTTCAAGTGTCTTCTCGGTTACGAAATTTTTCAATACTTCCATGATCTCCCCTTTTAAACCATCTATCTTAGTATCCAACTTAGCTTCCATTGAATCCATCTTAGTATCCAACTTAGCTTCTATTGAATTTATCAACTTAGCTTCCATTGAATCCATCTTCTTTTGTAGTTCATTTATGTCCCTACGCATTTCTTCACCTTCATCAAGAATCCAATTAGGATTTTTTGGAGGCTTATTTGGTGTATAATGTCCCTTTTTTGGTGGCATGTTGGCCAAGTATCACTTTTGAGTCTAGATTTTGAGGCGGTTCTTCTAGACAATATTTATTCGATTCTATCTCCCAAGTTTCGGCCTTTCTGGGTATGAAAATTTATTTTAGGTAGTTCTCTGATATTTCTTCTCTGCAATGCCATAGGTATGATCAAAATTGGATGTGCCAAGTGGAATTTACGGTAACTTCCTCACAACTTGCCGATTTTTGGCCTTCCAGGATATCTCACTTGTATAGCATGCCTCGCACAAAATAATTGATATCAAATTTTGAAACTCGCACCCCAAATACTACAGACTGTTCATGATCCAATGAAACCAATCCCACTCAATTTTTATACTCTAGCAAGAAGTTATGATTGTTTTAGCTGGAACACCTTCTTGAGACTAGTCAATAGGACTAGTCAGATACCCTATCTTACACAAGGTGTATATACAAATTTAAGATGACCCAAAATATGAAATTTTTACCACATATACCTTACTAATTTCTGTAAATGGCCTCCATAGTTTAGGGTCTAAAACATTACATAAAATGTTTTATAGCTAAAATTCCGTAATGACTCATTTCTGGATGATTCCAGAATCCTATCTTGTACAGGTTGTATCTCCGAAAGTATAAGGCCTCAAGAGATGAATTTTGAGCCTAATGTACCTTGATCCATCTACTAAATATCCTCCAAGACGTTCCTTCTAAGATGTTGTAGAAAAATATTTATAGCGAAAATTCCACAGTGTCTCAGATGTAGCAGTGAAACCCCAAGACCTTGAGCTCTGATACCATATGTTAAGAACCAAACATCAATATAGCATAGAAAAACATCAGGAAAAGTACTCAACGCATTGAAAAAGAGATAATTTCAGATAATAAGCCTCTTCGAGGGGGAAACCTCCTTTTACCCCACTTAAATGTTTAAGTACAAGATGATTCAAAATGAAAATGTCTCCTTGGTATATATAGGAGACTAGGAGGTATAATTACAACTAATGGCCTAAAGCCGACATAAATAAAATAACATTACTAATCTAATATGCCCCAATTAAGGGGTAATGAACCAATATTAGGGCTTAACAGTTCCTTGTAGAGATGATTTGTTGATGATATGTTGTTGATATGTATTCACATATAACTGATTATAAATGACATCAATGAGTAATGAGCAAATGTTGAATGTCAACAAAGGAGTTTATTTGTAAGAGGGAAGTTTTGGGAAAAATATCCCCACACTTATTCACCCCCCCCTCTAAGTGTGTTAGGTGTGTCCAACAACTACTGCAATAGTCATGGAATAAAAAGGAAATTATTCGTTGCTCAGACACCTCAACAGAATGGAGTTGTTGAAAGAAAGACCAGGAAAGTATAGAAAATGGCTCGAACAATGCTAATGGATTCCAAATTGACAGAAATATTTTGGACATAGGAAATGCATACAATAGTTCACATTCAAAACAAAGTAATTATTAGAAACAACACTGATAAAAATCCCTACGAGCTATGGAAAGGAAGACCAACAAATGTGAAGCACTTCATAGTTTTTGGAAGCAAATTCTACATCAAAAGAGAAGATGGAAAAATGGGAAAGTTTGACTCTTGTGTGGACAAAGGAGTACTTGTTGGTTACTCAAGTACAAGTAAAGCATACAAGTGTTACAATCTAAGATTGAACAAATTTGTGGAAATCATCAACATAACAATTGATGAAATAGGCAGACCAGAATTAAAGGAAGAAGAAAACAAATCAATGGAACAACTTTTCGAAGAAGCAAAAGAAGAAGATAAAGTAGAAGAGGAAGATGAAGAGAATCTGACAAAAACAAAAGAGAAATTTCAGCAAGTATCTCCAAAGAGACCTAGCAAACGAGTACAGAAGAACAATCCTTCTGATCATATTATTGGAAACAAAGATGCAGGAGTTGAGACTAGAAGAAAAATCCGTTCACCAGAACAAACACACCTAGCACTCTTATCTACCATTGAACCAAATTGTTTTGAAGAAGCCAACAATGATTAATTTTGGAATAAGGCCATGAATGAAGAATTGGATCAAATAGAGAAAAATGACACTTGGAACTTGTTCCAAGACCAAAGAATAAGAATGTGATCGGCACAAAATGGGTTTTCAGGAATAAATTAAATGAAGATGGACAAGTTACATGGAATAAAGATAGATTTGTATGTAAAGGATATGCACAGATTGAAGGAGTCAACTTTGAAGAGACATTTGCCCCAGTTGCCAGAATAGAAGCAATCTGGTTTCTTTTAGCCTATGCATGCTCCAAAATTTTTAAAGTATATCAGATGGATGTAAAATCATCTTTTCTAAAAGGGGAACTTGAAGAAGAAGTCTACATTTAACAACAAGAAGAATTTTAGTTGTCAGATAACACATATTATGTGTGTAAATTAAAGGACTTGTATGGTCTAAAACAAGCTCCTACAGCATGGTACTCTAGACTGGATAAGTATCTGTAATAGGAAAGGTTCAGAAAAGGAAGTGAAGAAAACAACCTCTACATCAAGGTAAGTGAAGGTAATATTTTATTAATTTAAGTTTATGTTGATGATATTATTTTTGGTAGTGATGATGACAAGTTAAGCCAGAAATTTGCAAAAGATATGAAAAATGAATTTGAAATGTTGTTACTTGAAGAACTATCCTTATTTTTGGGACTTCAGATATGTCAAATCAACCAAGGAATCTTTATTTCTCAAACCAAGTATATTAGAGAAATGATAAATAGGTTCGGAATGGAATATTGCAAACCAGTTATCACTCCCATGCAAACCAGTTGCAAGTTGAGAAAATATGATGATTCGAAGTCTACAGATAAGAGGCAATACAGGTCAATGGTTGGCAGCCTACTATATGTGATAGCATCCAGACCAGATGTACTGCAGGCAATTGGACAGGTGGCACGATTTCAAGAAGCACAAAAGGAGTCACATGTGTTAGAAGTGAATGGATTTTTAGATATCTCAAAGGATCAAAAGATTTTGTATTATGGTATCCGAAAGGAACGGATCTATCACTTATTTCCTACACAGATGCATATTGGGCAGGTTGTGTTGATGACCAACGAAGCACTAGTGGAGCAAAGTTCTACTTGGGTGGGTGTTTAGTATCATGGCTAAGCAAGAAACAATCATCAATATCTTTATCTACAGTTGAGGAAGAGTATATTGCAGCAGCATCATGTTGTAAGCAGGTTCTTTGGATGAAACAAACTCTGACAGATATTCAGGTTGAGTATGATGAGCCCATTCCAATATATTGTGATAATACAAGCGCCATCAATATCTCAAAGAACCCGGTGATCCACTTGAAGACGAAGCACATTCCAATAAAGTATCACTTTCTATGGGAGCAGATTGCAGAAAATAACATCATATTTGAGTATGTGGGCACAAAAGAACAAGTGGGAAACATCTTCACAAAACCACTTCCATGGGAATCCTTTGAATATCTTTAACAGATACTTGGAGTTATTTTTACTCCAAAATGAATTATTTTTGAATTCTTATCTTATATGTCTAAGATTTACACAACGAAGCACCATAAGAGGACAGTTCAGTCAGAGGGAGAAACCCCAGATGGAAAGATACATTTGCCATTGATGACAAAGGGGGAGAGATTTATCAAATGTAGAGGACAGAGGCATAGGACAAAGGCATGGTTCCAAGGGGATCACGAGGGATATTATTTCAATATTGCATTAGAGTGTTGGCATCAATGCCAAAGGGGGAGATTGTTGATTAAGGTTGGTTGTCATTGATGTCAACCCTTGAAGAAAGCCCCATAGCACAAAGGTTGGGTAATGTACCCAATATTGTTTGATGTAAATATGACTCGTTACTGTCTTTTCATGGTTGATAATAAGTAGAAATGTATGAACTCCAAAGTGGTCTCCTTATGGTGAAAACCCTCACAGGAAGACGATGCTTAGGGATTGAGTTATCCTAGAAGTATGGTTAGAAAACCCATGCTTATTTATGGAATAATGAGATGAACTCCAGTGAATTTTTCAGTGAAACTATCCTATATGGATATTTCTTGTCATTCCATTTCCATTGGTATGTGTAACGTCACATAACTCCTCACGGTTAGAGAGTTATGGCCATGATAAGTTGGAGAACCCAGGTTTGGGTAATGGACCCATGTTTGTTTGATGGATACTTGTATGTGTTTTGATATATTTTCAGGTAATACTATTCCATATGGATATTACATGTCATTCCATATCTGGTGGTATGTGGAATGTCACATAACTCCTCACGGTTTGAGAGTTATCACCTTACGAAGTTGGAGGACCCTCATATGTCATCTAGAAGCCCCAAAAGGTCAAAGTAGTCAAAGTGGTTTAAGTGATTTTAAAAGGTAAATAATAAAGTGAAGTGATGAGTGTACTATAATTCAAAGTGAATACAAAATAAATTAATTCAATAATAAATTTAATGGAGAAATTAGAAGTGGGTTAACCCTAAAATAAGGAAAGTGGGCAAAGTGACCTACAAGATGTTTTTAAGGAAGCTACTTGGAGAGTATAAATAAGAGGCAAGGCTCTCTCATTTAAAAAACACTTGAGAATATTGAATAACTATAGGTGTATGAGGTAACCAAAGGATATATAAGCCTAATTTTTGAGGAAAGTGAAGAAAAGAAGGCCGAAATTCAAGGAAGGATAAATTCTTTTGATGGTACTTTCTAAGGTATGTTTTTTTCAGGACATCTCTCCATTTTCACAATAACATTTTTTTTAGAATGATTCAGACCATGAAATTTCTATGAAATTGAGGAAACATATCCAAGTATTTGTGTTAAAAAATTCATCTTGTGGTTCATTGTATGTTTGGAGTTACACTCCGTGGAAAACATGGTTTGTGGCTACACCCAAGACTAGTCAAAAACAGGTGTTTCAGATAAAAATGTCATAACTTATTCCTAACAAATCCAAATTCAGTAATACCAAATGTGTTGGTTATAGTACAATCTGTAGTATGATTTGTAACATTTTCAAATCAATTCAACAAATATTATGTGTGGGGCACACTCTACAAGGCCACTCTCTAGAATACGCCAAAATTCAGCAATGTGTGTCGTTGTTTCCATAAATCCTTTTTTTAGGGGTTCCAAGTAGTGAAACCTACATGAATTGCATAAAACACACTGAAAAACATTGTGTATCAGTTTCAGATCTTTATTCAATACAGGTACAAAGTTATGATTATTTCATGTTAGGGTTGTTGACTAATCCAAAACTAGTCTTGTGAGACTAAAGAAATGTTTGATGAAAATGCTAGTCTCTTGTTGTTAAAGTTAAGGAAGGTTTGAAGGTATGTGATCATATACACTAGGTCTATTACACAGTTACAAATCATATTTTGATGATGAAATTGATTTGATCTTTTGGTTGAGTTACAAGTTGGGTACATGGTTGAGACAAGTAGTTGATGAGTTGGCACATACATGAGGTGTATAGTTGATGATGTTGGTACATATTGATGAGTCATAGTTGATGAGTACTTGACACATGATTGGTACATACTTGGTACATGGTTGGTTGCACTTGTTTATGGTATAGGTTGATTACATATTTTTTGGTACAGGTTGGTGCATGGTTGATGCACTTGTTTATGGTACAGATTGATTACAGGTTGAGGTACAGTTTAATGCATGGTTGATGCATGGTTCAGGTTTATTGGTACATGTTTACAGTGATATATCTCACAGTGATAGTGTGACAATGGTTCCATCATTATACTTCTACTTCAGGGCAGTTGGACGGGGCAGGGACATGTGATTGTAGACACCTTCCAGTTGTAGCCGGAGAACAGAGGGGGTTGTAGTCTCCTTCTGGTTGTAGCCAGAGAATTGGAGAGTTGGATATTCCATCAGGTTGTAGCCCGAGAAAGTAAGGGGTTGGAGCCTCATTCCAGTTATATCTAGAAAACAAAAGAAGTTGATGCTTCCAATGAATGTAATTCTTCAAGACATATAAAATAAAACATTCTATGGTTTTCTCTTGATTTTGGTTTCCACGTAAAACACTGGTGTACTGTGTATGTATTTGATTTTTCATTTCTTATTGCTCATTATTGGATAATAATTCTACATTGATATAGCACTTGGATTTTTTTGAGAAAAGATATTATAATTACGCTATTACTGATTCACCGCCCCCTCTCATTAATCCAACAACATGCATGTATAAAAATTGGGTATGTTTTCTGAATCCCCATGAGACAGATGCCCAAGTTCAGGCCCAATCACCAGAGCCAAGCCTATGTGCAATGAGGACCAATGCACAAGGTGATAAGGTAAAATTCCACGGGCAACGTGCCTCTCTGAAAAAAAACACTCAGGAATTAAATAGGATCAGAGTAGTGATGAATATTGGGGAGGAGTCTACAGGACAAAAAAAATTAGCAAGCGCTAAGAGTGAAGTAAACATTTCAGAAACAACCCTATGCAGACCAACGATTGAATCCCCCTCACACTTTCCAACAGGGATTACAAAAACACAGGTCAGGGATTTGGGTCCTACACTCATTTTGGCCAAGAGAGGATCAGACAAACTCCAAGAAGAAAAAAAAAATGATATGCAGCCAACATCGAATCAGAATACAACAAAGATTTAAAAAATAATGTAGACAAGGTTAGGATCTGGTGCTCGTTCTGGCCTCAAAATGATCAGACAAACTCCATAAGGAAGAAGTGAAACAAAACCCCATTAAATCATAATACAAAAAATATTATAAAAACGCGGGCCTTACTTTTGTTTTTATAAACCCTCTTTCTATTCTAGAGTAAAAGAACAAAATCAAACTTTATCTATATCTTCCAACATTGAAATGCACTTGAAATTCCGAGGCTATGGTCAATGAAGCAACAAAGTTAGGGGGACATTCGCTTGCTGGGTGAATTATAGGAAAGGTGAAGGTAGGATAAAAAAAAAATGCAGAGAGGTTCTTGAGGTAAAAGGGAGGGGCTGCGCTAGGTTCTTGATGCAATAAAGTTTGAGTGTAAAACAAACAAAAATAAATGAAAACGTCGGGCTTAAAACTTATGGTGCAACCCAACAAAATTCCATACCACCACTCATGCATGGTGAGAAAGAAACCCATATGTAGCTAAACAATCAAAATCCAAGGAGAAAGGTCAAGATATTCCACAACGCGGAGGTAGAAGGGAGAACCCTACTGTCAATATCAATCCCAACTTTCCACAACATGCAATCTCTCCCATCATAACATATAATTAATGAATTCAAAAAAATTAAATCTAATACCAATTCTAACTAAATACAACTGAAAATTAAGAAGTACTCTAACTGTAGGCATATGATCTGAAGTCTTTATCCTGCACACGCACTCTGTCCAACCCTCGCTCGCCAACCACTGAGCCCTCAATAGTACCTCCCAGCCAACGCTAGAGGTACTATTCTTCCCACTGAGCCCCCCGAGCCACAAAAGGGCCATGCACACAATATTAGATAATACTAGCTCCCTTATCGCCTCACAAGTTCAAGCTACCACTTGTTACCCGAGATGGGTGTCCAAACTCCCACAAGAGAAATTCAGTCAAGATAAAATTCCGACAGCGTAACCTTACGCAAACCAGACGTAAAAATACTCCTCCACAATCGTTTTTATAGAGTTTTCTAGTGATTAGTCTCCCAAGCCCTCATTAGATTCTTTTTATTAAATTTAATTAGGACAAACCTCCCTCGTACACATTTCGTCGATCCCTTAGTTGCACCAGAAAATCAATTTTATTAATTAATTAAATTTGTCTATTTCCCTCACCCACCTAAAAGAGTTTCTAAAAATGCTCCTTGGTGTCCCTTTATTCCCTTACAATTCTTAAATGACTTATGTCTTACTTAAATCCTAGTTGAGTTCACAAATAGAAAGGGTAGATTCCTTACTAAGTTAGGCATTCACCTTTTTATTTAAGTTTCCCCTTTTCTTTAAGTTCGCATTTTTAACTAAGTTCAGAACCAGCAAGTTTAGACAAAGACACCAATTTAACCTTTTAATAAATTAATCCTCCATTAAAATTTTACTTTAATTATTAATTTTTGAATTTTATTTTAGGTTTACATGTCTAATTAGGTTTTTCTTTGTTCAAAGTTTCTACTTAGACCTAGGTTTTAAATTCACTAGGTTTGGTGGCAGTTCTTAAGGGAAAATTGTTATTAAACTTTACTCATCACATCATTAATTTTAAGGCCAACCAAGTACTAAGGAGGCATAGTTTTCTAGGAACTAGGTTTATTAACTTACCAAGGTTAAAATCATGACGTGCCCTTCAGGATGCACTACATGCTCCAAGGGTGCCACTCACCTCTTTCCATTTTATTTAGGCGATGCGCACTTCAAGACGCACTACGTGCTCCAAGGGTGTCACTCACCTCTTGACTGAATTTGGTAGATGTAAAACCCCTGGAGTCAATACTCTGTCAGGTGAAATTATGGAAGACTAAGGGCCTCTAAGGAATAAGGACCCTACCTTATTGCACACAGCTTAGAAGCATCGTGAGTGACTGTCACAGTCTTCCCTCATGGCATCGTGGGTCTTCTCGAACTAGGTAATTGTTAACCTGAAATTTGGGCCACAGAGGGAGTGCTAATAGGTTGTGGAAGGGTTTTTGCCACACCTCTCCCTCATTGTCTTCATTTTTCATGTGTGACCCCTTTACTCCAAATTTGAGTCTGTTCAACAAGTTGTTGTCAGCTTGCATCCATCAATGAAACATGTCAACGATAACAATCAACATCATAATATATAATCATATGTCACATATGTCATATCAAAAACATTCAAACCATAACAATCCACTCTCTGACTCGACCCAAAGTCTAGGGAGATTCATCGATGCCATCGACATCCTCTAACGTCTAGAGTCCTACACAGTCAACAAAAACCAGTCAATAGAACCTGTCAATGTAAATATAGAAAAAATAACATAGCATCAAATAAAAAAAATCTCATAATCGTAATCAAAATAGCTAATGTTATAATGAACTAGATCCCTTGCACACAAGTGTCCTCAAAGAATAAGTCCTCTGCACAAGAGCGGGATGTTATATACACCCCCTCTTATTTTAAACTTCATCCCACAATTTCACAATATGTAAGTGCCGAAATAAAGTGTATCACAATATCATATATCTAGCTATCAGACAAAAATGGAAATTGTTGACACATATCATATGCGTCCTCCTAGGTTTCTCAGTTCAGACTATAGTTGTCCCACTGGACCTTGACCTGATCTATTGTTCGACGTTGTAGTTGTCGAATGAAATGGTCCAGAATGTGGATTGGCTCCACTGTGAGTGCACCCTTGTCTGATACCTGCAAGGAACTCATGTCAATAACATGTGTAGGATCACTAACATAATGTCTCAAAATAGATATGTGAAAAACATCGTGCATATGCCTCAAATAATCAGGGAAGTCCAGTCGATAGGCCATGGTTAATAGGCTCAATGCGTGCAAGAGTAAGGGAAGAAGAATGTAGTTGGTAAAAACTACATGACAGTACAACATGCATACCGATAATTAAATCGATAGTGGAGGTATACATCTTTTCACTTAGATCAAATTGAAAATTTCTACCTAGAATAAACTACCTGTTGATTGTGGAGCTTGATTATCTTATGATTCAGAGGTCCTTGTTTTCAGCCATGTTTATACCCCATGAAGAATCTACACCCCAGAATAATGTACACTCATCCACGCGGGAGAGTGCAGGAGGGGGGTTACCACCCCAACCGGGTTCGTGGAGGCTATCTCCCCAGCTGGGGAGTCTAGGGGAAAGCAGGCACCCAACGGGGTCTGGGAAGGCTATCTCCCCAACTGGGGAGTCTAGGGGCAAGCGGGCCCCCGGTGGGGTCCGGGGTGTTGTACAGGATAAGTCAACTGAGAGGGGGGGGGGGTGAATCAGTTGTATAAAATTTCTTTCATTTTATAAGAAGATTACTTATTAATCAATAAATCATGCCTTTAACATTTAACTTGTAGTAATACATTTAACCAATAAATATACAATCACATAAATGAAACAATGACATAGTGATTTTTCATGAGGAAACCCAAAAGGGAAAAACCTCTTCTTCTTGTGAATGAAAGGCAAGCTCCAACTCCTCTTTACATTCTTATTTTATCTGAGCTACAACCCAGATGAGGTTGCTACCTCTGTTTCTTTAGCACCTACTGAATGGAAGATAAAACTCCCAGATGTACAAGCACCAAATTGTACAGGAGACTTTTACAGTCTCCCCTTGCTCCTCCCTACCACCCTGGAATCCTTCTCTGTCACTAAGAACCTGCAAACCAAATCTTTATCTTCTCTAGCAAAGGATTCATCATTCAAGTCCTCTTTGTTTATATAATCATATCAAAATCCATTCTTCTCCCCTTGATCTCTGCTATATCTTCATCATTTCTTCTCACTATCCCTGTATGATTTTATTTTGGTTTTATATTCATTTACAAAAATGAATTTTACCTTAGAGCTATGGATGTACCATTAATTCCATATGCACCAACTTTCATCAAACCAAATTTCACTTATTTCTACCCTGTACATTCAAAGCGTACAATCGAACCCTCAGGCTTCAAAGATTCAGTTACAATAATTGAATAACTATCTTACAATGATTATTATTGGCCAAGGCATCTAGAAGAACAAAAACCACACGATCAGTTTAAGTATTTAATCTTCATTGTTCGATATAGAAGATGGGTCTCTTGCTTACTCTATATGCCCATTGGTTGTGACCATGGGCCTTTACCAAAAGGCGCTTTCACAATTTGCATATCGACAATCCTGAGGTGAAGACATCTCGTCTCTTCATGTTGTGATCTCTGAAAAGGAGCTTTAACTTGGTGCTAGCTCCTCCTTCTCACATGACCAATGGCGGTGACTATAGCCTATACAAAAAGCTATTTTGGCGTTTCGCATTTCGACGTTTCGACATTTCACATTTTGGCATTTCGTTTTTTAGCGTTTCGGCATTTCGACATTTTTGCATTTCGACATTTTGATGTTTCACATTTCGGCATTTCGGCTTTTAGCATTTTGGAATTTCGATGTTTTCACATTTCTTCATTTCGATGTTTCACATTTCAGCATTTCGGCTTTTAGCATTTCGACATTTCGACGTTTTCGCATTTCGGCATTTCGATGTTTCACATTTCGGAATTTTGGCTTTTACTGTTTCGACATTTCGACGTTTTCGCATTTCAACATTTCGATGTTTCTGTGATGAAGTGTTTCGACACTCCAAGTCATGATCCCTGGAATGATCTGACGTTTGTCCCTTTCGATATTTTGGCATTCAGGATTTCGTGATGTTGGAGTTTTTGCTTACCATGCAAAAATCCCGAAATAGAAATTCCCGGAGTGACGTATCATAGTGACGTTACTTAGAATGACGTGTTATGTGTTGGTCAATCTCCGATCTCTGAAATTCAAGCTAAGGGTGTTGACTCCTCTTCCAAGGCTCGTTTCACATGTGACCTTGATTTATAACCAAAGGCTCACTGCCTGGGTTCTTCATAGTTTTGTGTTTTGGTATGTCAAGAGGCATGTTGATCTCCAAATTAGGAACCACTGTGCCTGTGCAAACTGATCCATGGTGCCTGTGAAAAATGACCAACAAAATCCCCCTTTGGAATTTTAAAGTTTGACATTAATGACAAAACCAAGTCCTATGAAAACTGTGAAAAATGCCCTACAGTGCAAACTGTGCAAACTGCCTTGTGCAAACTGTAAGACCTGCCAACAAACTCTCGCTTTGGCATTGATGGAAAACTTTAAATCTCCTCTCCCCCTTTTGACATCTATGGAAAATGAATCAACCATACTCCTCCTAAGAAAATAAAAACACTTGCAAAGATGTATCAGTTGAGCAACAACTCCCCCTATCAATAATAGTCAATAAACCTGTGCAGTCTGATTTTATAATGAAGCTCGTGTAATCTTTGAGAATGAAAATAAATTACAGAGGGTAAACCCCCAACTGATCCCTGAGACTTTGAAATTGCATTTTAGATAAAGGTTTAGTAAATACATCTTCTATCTAATCCTTTGTGCCAACATATTCCACTTTAATAACTTTAGACATAACCTGCTCTCTTAGAAAATGAAATTTAATGGGAATGTGCTTTGTTTTGGAATGCATAATAGGATTTTTAGAAATACTAATTGCACTAGTATTATCACAGAAGATAGGTATAGTTTCATTATAATGAATATGTATATCTTCCAACATCTATTTTATCCATAGAACCTGAGTGCAACAAGTTGCATCTGCAATGTATTCTGCTTTAGCAGTAGACATAGACACTGCTAATTGTTTTTTACTTGACCAACTTACAAGACATCCTCCAAGAAAAAATGTTGCTCCACTAGTACTCTTCCTGTCATCAACACAACCTACCCAATCAGCATCAGTGAAAGCATATAAATCAAGCTGATTACTTGTAGGATACCATAAACCATACTATGTTGTCCCCTTAAGATATCTGAAAATTCTTTTGACTGCGAGTAGATGAGAAGTTTTTGGTGAAGCCTGAAACCTACCAACTTGACAAACTGCATGCATAATATCAGGTCTTGTAGCTGTAGCATAAAGAATACTATCGATCATAGATCTGTATATTGTCTGATCAACATCTTTAGTATCATCAAAATTACTTAATTTACAACCAGTAACCATGGGAGTGCCAACTGGTTTAGACTCTTCCATCTGAAATTTCTTAAGCATTTCATTGATATACTTGGTTTGATAAATGGAAATACCTTTATCAGATTGAGTAATTTGCAAGCCTAAGAAAAACTTCATTTCTCCTATCATGAACATCTCAAACTCTTTCTGCATACTTTCAACAAGCTATTTATTGAGCCTATTATCATCACTACCAAAAATGATATCATCTACATATATCTCAACAATGATCAGGCTATCATTTTCTTATTTTATATATAAATTACTATCAGTGTTACCTTTCCTGAATCCTTGCTGCCTCAAGTAATTGTCAAGTCTGGAATACAATTCCCTTGGTGCTTGCTTCAGGCCATACAATGCCTTTTTCAACCTGTAAACATATTTCTCTACTTCTTGTACATGAAAACCATCTAGTTGTTCCATATATACTTCTTCCTCTAAATCACCATTCAAAAATGTAGACTTTACATCCATTTGGTAAACTTTAATGTGTTTAGAACTGACATAAGCTAGAATCAGTCTAATGGATTCCATTCTTGCAACAGGAGAAAAAGTTTCTCCAAAATCTATTCATTCTACCTGTGCATACCCTTTACAAACCAATCTAGCCTTGTTTCTAGTTATTTTACCTGTTTCATCCATCTTATTTGTGAAAACCCATTTATCCCCTATGACATTCTTATTCAAAGGTCTAGGAACCAATTCCCATGTCTTATTCTTTTGTATTTGACTAAGTTCCTCATTCATTGCTTTCATCCAGTACTCATCCTTAATTGTTTCTTCAATATTTTTGGGTTCAATCAAAGAAATTAAAGATACATGTTCATGAGTTGAGGTGGATTCTTGCCTTCTGCTTCTTGTTCCAACACCTGCATTTATGTCACAAATTATTTGCTCTTCAGGGTGATTTTTTTGTATTCTCTTGCTTGGAGTCTTTGATGGAGTCATGCTTTAGGATGGATTTGTTCCTTGTGTCAAAGTAGGAATTCATTTTTCACTGTCAGTAGCCTTAGTTTCTTTTGTTTCACTTACCTCATCATTCATTTTATGCTTGTCATCTATCTCATATATTTGATGATTCTTTTGTTTAGATTTAGACTTCAAAAATGAGGACTCATCAAATTTCACATCTATGGCTTCAACTATTTTGTTCAATCTGAAGTTGGAACATTTATAATCTTTCCTTAAACAAGAATACCCAACTAAAATACCTTCATCTGTTCTAGATTCCAACTTACCCAAATGCTTGTCAACTTTTTTGATATAACATTTACTGCCAAAAATTCTGAAATGTTTAACACTAGCTGGTTTGCCTTTCCATAACTAATAGGGTGTCTTAAAATGATTGTTTCTCAGCAAGATTCTATTTAAAATGTGAACGAAAGTATGAACATATTGAGGCCATAGTATATTACTTATTTTAGATTCATTCAGCATAGTTCTAGCCATCTCCATAATAGTCCTATTTTTTCTTTCAACCACTCCATTTTGTTGAGGTGTTTCAGTAATAGAAAATTATCTTCTTATCCCATTTTCATCACAGTATCTGTTGAATTCTTTAAACACAAATTCCCCTCCATTATCTGATCTTAAACATTTAATTTTCATGTCCCATTCATTTTCAGTTGACTCCTTGACGGTTTGAAAACAACTAAAAGTTTCAGATTTCTTTTTCAATAAAAACATCCATGTCATTCTAGTAAAGTCATCCACATAGTAGAAAATATCTTTCTCCTTTTAACCTTGTTGTTCTCATAGGTCTACAGACATCAGCATGTACTATTTCCAATGGTTTAGTTGTTGAATGTTCTTTGGTTTTGAATTTAACTCTAGTTTTCTTACCATGTTGACATTGCTTGCAGACAGAACTTGAAAGATCCTTTATGATAGGTAAATATCTTATTGTTTCATTTTTATTCAACTGAATCATATTTTCAAAGTTAATGTGTCCAAGTCTTTTGTGCCACAACCAACTTTCATATTCACTCCCAAGATAACATTTTTCTTTTTCTTCATCTAGTATGTAAATGTTGCTTGAAGTTCTTGTGGCTGTTCCAACTAGTTTATTTGATTTTATATCCCTAATTTGACATCCTTTTGAATAAAAAATCATAAATAGACCTTTATAACAGGTTTGAATTACACTCAATAAGTTATGTTCCATTTCCTCAACCAATAAGACATTTTCAACCATGATTTTCTTGTTGTTTAGACATACAGTTCCTCTTCCAACTATCCTAGCTGATTGATCATTTCCAAAGGTGACTGTACCTTTTTTTCCTTCATCTAGTTCAACAAAGAGTTGTTTTCTACTTGTCATATGCTTTGAACATCCACTATCCACAACCCATTTTACTTTATGTTCTTCTTGTAGAGCTATAGTTCATTTTTTAGTGTTCAAATTTTCACTTTTCTTTTTCCAATATTTGGTTTTCAGATCTGTGTAAGTGGGTTCATTAAATTTCTGAAAACTCATAGGACAATTTCTTGACAGATGCCCAAAGTTGTTACACTTGTAACATTCACTCTCATATATTAAGGTGTTGAATCTATTGTAAGAGTAGTTTATATTATTTTGACTAGTTTTGCCATGTCCTCTTCCATATTCAAAATTAGACCTTTCATGACTGTTATGTGCATTTATCTTTCTTGAAAAACTATTACAAAATGCAGCCTTATGTCCATACTTATAACAAAAGAAACAGCGGCCTTCAAACCTGTTTTGATGTCTGCCATAACTTCTTCTATGCATTGTTGAACCTTGATTTTGTTCTTACCTTTTTGATTCCATCTTCTTGCTAGTAATTTTCTAATGATTATTTTTTGTACCTACTTTCTCAACACTTGAACTAGAACATCCATTAGTTACTGCAGATTTATAACCAATTCTAGTCTTATCATATGTTGATCTTTGACTACTAATAATTTGATCTAACACTTGAGAACTCCGATTCATGTTATTTTCTTGTACTTTCTTTCTTAATGAGACTACTTCAATTTTTAAACCTTCATTTTCCTTATCCTTTTCTGCAAGCATTTTAGTTAGAGCTTATTCAGTCACTCTAGCCTCTTCTATTTTAAGTTTTAAGTCAACTACCATGATTTAAGTGCTATCAATCAAACCATTTGATTTCTGTAATTCATTTTCTAGATTCTCAATTTCTCTTTTAAAATGTTTGCATTTCCTTCTCACTTTTCTTAATTCACTTAAAGCACTTACCAGTTCATCTTCTAGATCAACTTCACCTTCTTCTTCTTCACCAGACTAATCATTCTATTTTCCCATAGCCATAAAAAGCTGTACATCTGAACTATCATCACTCTCACCAGATTCTGAAATATCACTGTCATCTTTTATACACAGGCTTTTATTTTTGTAAGTTTTTCTTTGAATAAACTTCTTATGTCTATTCTTGAATTATTTAGGTTTTCTATCACTGTATTCTTCATTTTCATTATTCTTATTGTAAGGAAACTTAGATGCAAAATGTCCTATTCTACCATAACCAAAGCATTTCAGAGGAATCTTACCTTTATACTTGCCAGTACCTCTTTTAAGATTTTTAACAAAATTTGCTTCTTCCACATCACCTTCTGACTCCTCATGACTGTTGATTTATGCTTCAACCTTCTTCTTATATTTCTTTGCTACCTTGAAAGTTGCTTCTTTCCTAAAATAATTCTCACAAGAGGTTCTCATCTCATATGCTGTTAGTATTCCATGTAATTCATCCATTTCTAAAGTATCAAGATCTGTTCTTTCTTCTAATGTGGATATTTTTGAATCAAATCTTGCAGGAAGTGATATAAGTACATTTTGCACAATAATATTATTATTAACTATTTCTCCTAGACCTCTCATGGTATTAACAACTTCATCAAAACGAATAAAGTAGGTAGCTATATCTTCAGATTCTTCCATTTCCAGGATTTCAAATTGACTTCTATATGATTGTAGCTTAGCACTCTTTACCTTAGTGTCTCCTTCATATACATTTTTTAATTTATCCCATATTTCTTTTGCTGATGCACAATGCATAACTTTAACAAATTCTGACCCTGCTAGACCTCCTAGTATTGCATACATAGCTTTGGAATTACTCTCATAGAGTCTCTTACCTGTAGCATCTATTGGAATGGTTGTTGGGACTTTATATTCATTTAGTACAGCCTTCCAGATATCTACTCCTTGAGTTTGTAAAAACAACTTCATCCTGATACTCCAAAAAGCATAAGTATGACCATCAAATAAAAGCAATCCATGTTTTGTAAATTCTAACTTCTTATCCATTATGAATGATAAAAAACTTCCAGTGGTTAAACTCATATATTGAAGTAACCTCACTCTGATACCAATTTTTGTACAGGATAAGTCAACTGAGAGAGGGGGGGGTGAATCATTTGTATAAAATTTCTTTCATTATATAAGAAAATTACTTATTAATCAATAAATCATGCCTTTAAAATTTAACTTTCAGTAATACATTTAACCAATAAATATACAATCACATAAATGAAACAGTGACAGTGATTTTTCGTGAGGAAACCCAAAAGGAAAAAACCTCTTCTTCTTATGAATGAAAGGCAAGCTCCAACTCCTCTTTACATTCTTATTTTATCTGAGCTACAACCTAGATGAGTTTTCTACCTCTATTTCTTCATCACCTACTGAATGGAAGATACAACTCCCAGATGTACTGGCACCAACTTGTACAAGAGACTTTTACAGTCTCCCCTTTCTCCTCCCTACCACCCTGGAATCCTTCTCTATCACTAAGAACCTGCAAACCAACTCTTTATCTTCTATGGAAAAGGATTCATCATTCAATTCCTCTATGTTTATATAATCATATCAAAATCCATTCTTCTCCCCTTGATCTTTGTTGTATCTTCATCATTTCTTCTCACTGTCCCTGTATGATTTTATTTCAGTTTTATATTCATTTACATAAATGAATTTTACCTTAGAGCTATGGTTGTACCATTAATTCCATACCCACCAACTTTCATCTCACCAAATCTCACTTATTTCCACCCTGTACATTCAGAGCGTACAATCGAACCCTCAGGCTTTGAAGATTCAGTTACAATAACTAAATAACTATCTTACAGTGATTATTATTGGCCAAGGCATCTAGAAGAACAACAACCACATGATCAGTTTAAGTATTTAATCTGCATTGTCAATATATAATATGTGTCTCTTTCTTACTCCATATGCCCATTAGCTGTGACCACGGGCCTTTACCAAAAGGCACTTTCGCGATTCGCATATCGACATTCCTGAGGTGAAGACATCTCATCTCTTCATGTTGCGATCTCCAAAAAGGATCTTTAACTTGGTGCTAGTTCCTCCTTCTCACATGAACAATGGAAGTGACTACAACCTATACAAAAAGGTATTTCGGTGTTTCGCATTTCGACGTTTCGACATTTCACATATTTGCATTTCGGTTTTTAGCGTTTTGACATTTCGGCGTTTTCGCATTTTGGCATTTTGATGTTTCACATTTCGGCATTTTAGCTTTTAGTGTTTCAAAATTTCGGTGTTTTTCCATTTCTCCATTTTGATATTTTACATTTCGGAATTTCGGCTTTTAGCGTTTCATCATTTCAACATTTTCACATTTCATCATTTCGATGTTTCACATTTCGGCATTTCAGATTTTAGCGTTTCGACATTTCGACATTTTTGCATTTAAGGATTTCAACGTTTCTATGATGAAGTGTTTCAACACTCCAAGTCACGATCCCCGAAATGATCTGACATGTGTCCCTTTTGATATTTCGGCATTCGGGACTTAGTGATGTTGGAGTTTTTTCTTACCATGCAAAAATCCCGAAATAGAAATACTCGTAGTGATGCATCATAGTGACGTTACTTAGAATGATGTGTCATGTGTTGGTCAATCTACGATCTCTGAAATTCAAGCTAAGGGTGTTGACTCCTCTTCCAAGGCTCGTTTCACATGTGACCTCGATTTATAACCAAAGGCTCACTGCCTGGGCTCTTCGTAGTTTTGTGTTTCGGTATGTCAAGAGGCATGTTGATCTCCAAATTAGGAACCACCTTGCCTGTGAAAACTAATCCACGATGCCTGTGCAAACTGAACAACAAACTCCCCCTTTGGCATTTTAAAGTTTGACATTAATGACAAAACCAAGTCCTATGCAAACTGTAAGCCCTGCCAACAAAGGAAGGCTATCTCCCCAGCTAGGGATTTTGGGGGAAAGCAAACCCCCGATGAGGGTTCATGGGATAAGCCCCCGAAGGAAACATTGCCTTGTAAATTTCTATTGTAATTTCATTGTAAATATGGACCCTTCATTATAAGGTTGCAAATCTAACGGTATAAGTTATGTTAGGGTTTTTCCCCCTAGAATGCAACCATATTTTAGGATGGAAATGTATTGCAACTATGGATCATAGTGAATATTATATTTTGAGAGAGGAGACTGTGAGAGAAAGAAGAAGAAGTTAGAGTGGGTTTGTTCTAGGTTGTATCCCTTCATTTCCTGGATAATAATAAAGGAAGGACCTTGAAATTTATCTGGTGGACGTAGCCCACACTAGCTGAACCACGTATATCTGTGTCTCTATTCGATTGTGTATCTTCTGTGTTTTATTTATGCATTTATTTTATTTTATTTCTTTGTGATCCTTTTTTTCTAACACTAGCTATGTTTTATTTTACAAACCTTTAGAGCCTCGTTTCATAGGATAAAATTCAAAACCTCTTTTTTTGTTAAAACTCATGCAGTAGGTAACCATTGTAAACCAAACTGTTGTTTGGTTCCAATAAACACAATAAGCATAGTAAGAGGAATAAATCTTTAGTTACTTAATGCGTTGAGGTATCAAACCATGAATACCTAATATTAGTATGGGACAATACTATGGTAATAAGGTAATACAAACATTTAACCTAGTAGTCATTTTATTTATATATAATAATGTTATAAGAGTTATTTGGATTTTTAGTTCCTAGTTAGTTAACATTTCAAAATAGGAATATATAAAAAATGATAGAATGTGTAACTATAATAAATAGAATTCCATATAGATGTTTACAATTGTAGGTAAGTTGTGGACAGATGAGAGAAATCATTTGATAAGGGATTCATTCTTACATCTTCGGAATTTTAGTTTATGCTATTGACATATAATACAATTTTTTTTCTTAGTTTGAAAATTAGGTTTGTTACATATGGTTTCAGAGCTACAGGTTTTAACACATAGGCCTAATGGAATCACCAGGAAAAATATAAAGTGTGCGATGAAGAATTAAAAAACAAATTGTTGATTGTTACAAACAGACTCTTTAAAAACAATTGTAACCATTTCCGCACATAATGGAAAAGAAGACAAAATTGAAGGAAATAATAATCAACAACCTTATAGAAATCCATAACTTCCCAGTGAAATTAGATCAACAACACAGGTTTTGAAAACAACGAGGAATCTAATAGTGGAACTACAAACATTCAAGGCTGATAATGAGAAACTAAAGAAAGTACAGGAAGATCAACAAGAGATAAATGGCATGTTGTTATGAAGTAAAACAATAAAGAAGATCCCCCTTGGATGGGGTTCCAGCAGGGTGCACTCGTCGATGGGAGAAGACGACGCCCTCCACCTCTCCTTACACCACGTGACTAGCGCACACAACCACTCCCCTTCATTTAACACCCCCAGATGTGAAACATTTTCATTCAATACTGTAAGTTGTTCATTGATTTCCCTAGCATGCCTCCTATGGGTTTTTTTTCCCGACGATGGAGGAAGTATGCACGCCATCACCTCTGGACGTGTGGGAACTTCTCCTCCAACTCTCTTTTCATGTAAACCACCCCTCGCAGCCCTCGTACCATTCTGTCTCTCTTGTCAACTACATTTGTTCTCTGCTAGTGTACTCGTTGTTCACTCTCATTTGTCCATTCTCATATCTTCCTCACATTCACTCACATTTGACCATGCATCATCTACACGCAAAGATGAAGAGAAAAACTCTTTGATTCCAAAACAAAGTGGCCATTTCCAACAGACATCCGCCTATCCCCACTATGTCGCCCAACTCCTCTCCCTCTTCCTTCACCCAATCCTCCCAAGTCCAGAGTGGTGTCCTGCCCTTGTCCTCACCATGGGAATGTTGTGTGGAGTGATTTGACCTCCAAATAAATTATCTGGGCTATGCTCCTAGCCCAATCACAGATATGGTCTCATCTTCACAACCGACCTTGGTCCGCCCAATGAGCCCACCACCCTCCACCCCCTCACTGCCACCCTTTTTTCCCTTGCCACCCTCAGACCCTTTTCCATCTTGGGAGGTGTTTCCTTCTCTGTTGGAGGAGCTTCCTGCTCAATTGGAAGTGCCTCAATTGGAAGAGCCTCCGAGCGCATATTGGTGTTGTTGTGTCGGATTCAAAGACTCGATGTTGATACTACAGGATATAGTCTTCTCGATCAGATCGGACATGGATGACCTCTACTTTCGTCTAGAGCACTTGGACCATTGCGCAGAGAAAATTGAATCTCTGCTTGCGACCCTGCTCTTTTCATTGCACTCTCTGTGACTGGTGCCTGATGCCCCAACTACTTCAGAGGTGATTCTTTTTCCATCTATCCAAAAAACTATCGAGGAAGTGGTGGAAACGCACGAACTACATGTCCACCTCATACATACATACATGAGGTGTGCACGAATTGATGAGACATAGTTCGTGAGGTGTCATCATACATGTCTCACTATGTCAATTGTTCAAGTTTTTTGGAAGATCCCTCTTAGCACGTCAAAGTTCATCACAATTAATTTTTTGTATGTCATTAGAAAGTTATTTTTTTGTCTTATAGTTTTAATGGAGGATCTGGTCGAATATGTTTCCCCATGGGGAGATTCAAAAAATCGTGTTTAAATTTTAATTATTCTTATAGAGAGAGAGCTTGGCTGAATTTGTTTCCACTGGGGGCAATTTAGTACAAGTGAATCAATGACATGACTGATGAGACTATATTTTTTCCCCATGAAAGGTAATATATAAAACTCTTAATTAAAAAAAAAAACAATGAAGAAGAGACCAAAGAAAAATGACGTGGATGAATAAGTGAGTAAAAAATCTTCAAATAATTCAAGAAGAGGAATTGAGAAAGAAAATAATTCTTATAATGAAATTCACATGACCGAAAAAAAAAAACTACAATGAATAAATAGAAAAACATGGATCACTTAGATCGAGAGTTTAAGAAAATTAAACCTTGAAATTTTGACAGAGTGTCCAAAATTGGTGAAGAGGAAGAAGATTGGTTACTTGACATAAAGAAATACATCTAGATTTAGAATTACTCTAGCAATATGAAAGCAAGGATGGATAACTATAATATGAAGAGTAAACCTCGTATATGATGGCATGAGTTAAAACTAGCTAAAGGTCTAAAAGAAAAGAAAATGGAATGGGAAGATTTCAAGAAATATTTTAAGAAACAATATTCATCTTTAAGTTATTATGAAAGAAATACCAAAGAATTCTATGAGTTAAGGTTAGGACATATGTCTATGGAATATTTGATTACTAAATTTCCAGAAATGTTGAGATTTGTGTGTGAAATCCCCAAAAATAAAGAAATTAAAAAAATATTTTAAAATCTAAAATTGCTGGAAATTTATTTCTGGTTTTAGTAAATTCGAAATTGGAAAATTTTTGCCATTTATGGCAATTCCGAATTTTGAATTTTATAATTGTAATAAATGATTTTGACTGTTTGGCAGAGATCTGATTTGTCCCAACTAGCTACTTGACTATGACACTAGTATGAAAAAGAAAAAAATATAATATTTTATATTGATTGCAGGAGGACAAATGGAACAACCATGTTAAATTTAGCTGACCATGACTCCATGAGTGGGGAACACATTGGAATTAACTCTGGGCTGATTGTTACAAGTGGAAAATATGTGATTTGTCCAATTGCAGCCCCTGAAAATCAGGGATCTAAAAAAGCTGTGAAAATTCCCCAAGGGAGGGAAAAAGTTCTAGGAAAACTAATAAAGAGCATATGTGAGGAGGCAGGATGCTGCCAAGTATGATGGGGAAAGAAGACTATGGAATTTTTTTCTTGTTGTTATGAGAACTACTGTGTGAGTGTGAGGCAAGAAGGATACTGCGGGAATTCGAAGGACATTGCTGGAGAGGAGATTTCAATTCGCCCTCATGGACTCATGGTCAGGCTAGGGGGTGAATCGGGCAAGTAGATTGGTTGCCCTGTTCTACGGTTGGGAGGAACGTGGTTGTTCCCTTTTTCTTCCCGTAAATTTTCTTTAGATATGTAACTCTACCTTATCCTAGTCAAATGTTATGTGTTGTAATCTGTTTACTTCTATGTATGAATTTTCTGGTTGAATGCTGTGGGGAAAGATCTAGCATTTTACTTCATAGTTATTGGCTAGAAATGGACCCTTTTATTTAGATGTGATGCTAAGTAATTACTAAGATCTTGGAATGTACCAAATAGAGAAATGAATTATGTAGTAGTTACAAACCCCTTAAAACACTGGATTTCAGTTTTTCATTATCATTCTTAGTTAATTATGTCAAGTAAAATGAAATAAGATTGTTGCGTAAATACTAGAAGTCAAGTGCACCAATAGCTGTGGCAGATTTCTTTCCCTATGGATGCTTATAGTATACAGTGAGCCTCCTCGAATGAGTGTACCATTCATAATCAAACAAATATACCCTACAACATTGAAGTACTAGTCGATATAAATGTAAACCTAGTCGATATACATGTAAACATGTATAGTTATTTTT
>ML786181.1:240909-279668 GCA_009831015.1 Picea engelmannii | reverse complement strand
TATATATATATATATCAATTTATGTAAAACTAACAAAAATCTTATGGTTACAAACAAAAAGCTATTTATGTTTTGTGTTAATTATGGCAGCTCAGGATGATGTAGAAATTAGGATGGGAGAAAAGTCATAGCAGGGACCCCCTGGAGATCTAAGACAGAACAATGATGGAGGTTCACCCACGGAAGTGTTAGAAACAATGAGGAACCTTATTGTTGAATTACAGATTTTCAAAGCGGACAATGAAAAATTGAAAAAAGCACAACAGGAACAACAAGAGATAAATGAAGTCCTACTACGCAGTATAGTGACCAAGAAAATCCCAAAAAACAATAACCACGAGGAAGAAGTCAGCAAAATGGCTTCCAAGAACTCAGGGCCGGAAACAGAAAAATGATATAGTTCATCGGAAGTAACACCTTCAGCTGAAGAAAAAACTAAATCTGACAGAAAAAGAAAACAAGTAGACCACCTCGAAGGAGAATTTAAAAAGATTAAACCAACTACCTTTGATGGAGAATCCAAGACGAGAGAGGAAGCTGAAGCATGGCTGTTGGACATCAAAAAATACTTCCAGATCTACAACTATTCCAACAACATGAAGGTCAGAATGGCCATCTACAATCTGAAAGGGAAGGTCAGCATTTGGTGGCAGGACCTGAAATTGGCCAAGGGCCTAAAGGAAAAATAGTTGGAATGGTCTGACTTTAAGAAGTATTTCAAGAAACAATACCTTTCGGAAAGTTACTATGAAAGAAAGACAAAAGAGGTATATGAGTTACGACTTGGACAGATGGCAATGGAGGACCTTATAAATAAATTTTTAGAGCTGTTAAGGTTCGTACCATACATCCGAGAGGATAAAGTAAAAATTCAGCGTTTTCTAAGATGCCTATCGTAGTCCTACAAGGATAGAATTGAATTTGACAACCCCAAATCCTTGAGAGAAGTATTCAGGAAGGCCCGAATGTGATACGATCAGTATAAACAGTGGGTAGAGTTTCCCAAAGAATGGAAGGATAAGAAACAAGGGCGAATGAACCAACGGAAGAAGGGGTACCGGCCAGCTCCTTATTGGAATACAACAAAAAGTTTTTCGTGAAAGGACTTTCACTCCAACCATCCAAATATGCAAGGCAATGGTAAACCAGTAAAGCTGGGGATGAAGAAGTTTGGAGACAATCTCCACAAGCCATTAAAGTGTTGGGAATGTGGACAGCCTCATCTAAGGAGGAAATGTTTGTGTTTGAGTTCAACAAATAGAACTGTTGTTCATAATCTGCAGGAAGCCTTGACAGTGGGAGACATGGGCAGAAGCCTACATCAGATAAATGCAACCATAGATGGTCGACAAGCTGACCACCAGTCCTTGGTGGTATAAATTGATGGTAAAATCAATGACACTCGAATTTCTATTTCAATTGACCCTCAAGCTACGTTAAGTTATATTGCACCTAATGTGGCAGAGTCAAACAAACTTAAGAAACTGAAGCATGTGAAATCATGGCTTGTACAATTAGCAACTGGTACTAAAAGAAAGGTAGTTGAGTTTGTTCCGGATTTTGAGTTCAACTTAGACGGTCAAAGTATAAAGACCAATTTGAACATCCTACCACTAGGATCTTACGATATGATTATTGGGATGGACTGGTTGGAACGACACAAAGCAATATTAAATTGCTATACAAAGATGCTTAGCTATAAGGATGATTCTGATACTACCAGGACAACCTAAGGTATACCAAAACTGGTATCAGTCAAACAAATTTCAGCGATGCAACTAAAGAAATGTATGAGAAAGGGATGTCAAGTTTATGCCGTCCAAGTGACGAATCTAGCAAAAAAGGAGGATAAGCCAAAGTCGGAAGACTTTGCTATCCTACGTGATTTCAGAGACATGTTTGTGGATGAGATACCAGAATTACCCCCTAGAAGGGAAATAGACTTCTCCATAGACCTGTTACTCGGTTCTGCCCCTATCTCAAAGGCGCCTTACCGGATGAGTCTACCAGAACTGACAGAAATAAAAATACAATTACAGGAATTTTTGGACACAGAGTACATGAGACCGAGTGGCTCACCTTGGGGAGCACCAGTCCTCTTTGTGAAAAAGAAGGACGGTACTCTAAGATTATGTATCGATTATAGACAACTGAAAAAAATGACTATTAAGAATAAATACCCCTTACCAAGGATAAATGATCTGTTCGATCAAGTGGGGGGGGGGAAGATATTTTCAAAACTTGATTTACGATCCAGTTATCCTCAAGTTTGGATAAAAAACGAGGACATAAACAAAACAACATTTCGGACAAGATACAAACATTACGAGTTTGTAGTCATACCTTTCGGACTCACTAACGCCCCAACCATGTTTATGTGCCTAATGAACAGTATTTTCAGTGAGTACTTGGACAAGTTCGTGGTAGTATTCATTGACGATATCCTAGTCTATTCAAAGACAGAGGAGGAACATGAGGAACACTTAAGGATAGTGCTACAAACGTTAAGGAAGCACAAACTGTATGCCATTTTCGACAAGTGTGACTTCTATCAGAAATAAATACAATATCTTGGCCATAAGCCATTAGGGAATGGCCGGTACCTAAATATGTAGCGGATATACGGTCATTCATGGGAATCACCAGATATTACTGCCTGTTTATAGAAGGGTTTTCCAAGATAGCCTACCCTATCACATCATTACAAAAGAAAGGAACCAGGTTTAACTGGTCATAGAAATGTCAAGACAGCTTCAATAAACTAAAGGAGTTATTGACAATGGCACCCATATTGAAGGTAGTAGACCTAGATAAAGACTTCACCGTATGTGTTGATGCAACTAAGGAAGGACTAGGTGGTGTCTTAACCCAGGAAGTACACGTTATTTTCTATGAGTCCTGAAAATTGAAGGAACACGAGCGAAATGATGTCACCCATGACTTAGAATTAGCAGTAGTAATACATGCCTTAAAGATGTGGCGACACTACATAATGGGTAGAAGATTCTTATTATTAATGGACAATAGTGGGGTAAAATATATGTTTAACCAACAAGATCTTAACGCAAGGCAAGCAAGGTGCTTAGCCTTCTTAAGTGAATTCAACTTCGAGGTCAGACATATCAAGGGAAAGGAAAATAAGGTAACAGACGCTTTAAGTAGAAGGATCCATGGGTTATTTGAGATGAATGTTAGCAGGGCAAAAAGTGATCTGGAAGGAAGAATAAGGATGACAGGTGTTGATGACGAAAACTATGATAAAATGATGATAGAAATACCGAACAATACTGCGAACTCAGAGAAACCAGATATAAGTATCGACGAGAAGGGACTGTTACGATTTAAAAACAGACTTTACATACCAGATTCATCAGGGTTAAAATTAACAATCTTGGATGAAGTACATAAAAAGCCAAATTCTAGCCAGCCAGGTTACCAGAAAATGATAGCAACATTGAGGAGACTATTTTAATGGCCTAACATGAAGGGCGAAACAATAGAATGGTTGGCTAGGTGCCAAGATTTTCAGCAGGTTAAGGTCAAGCATGAGCATCCAGCCGACCTATTACAACCATTGCCAGTACCAGAATGGAAATGGGAGACTATATCACTAGACTTTATAATAGGTTTGCCTAAAACTCAGAAACAAAATGACTCTATCATGGTTGTAATCGATAATCTCAGTAAGTCTACATACTTTATTCCTGTAAAGTCTACTTTTAAAGCTATAAACATTGCTGAAATATTCATGAAAGAAATATTTAGACTGCATGGTATTCCTAAAATGGTGATTTCAGATAGAGACGTAAAATTCACATCCACCTTTTGAAAGGAATTGTTTGCAGGGCTCAACACCAACTTGAATTTCAATACAAGTTATCATCCACAAACGGATTGACAGACCGAAAGGACAAACCAAATCGTAGAAGATATGCTCTGCATGTATGTAAGAACAAAACTGAACAAGTGGGAAGACTATATGCACATTGTAGAATTTGCATATAACAATGGGTATCAAACTTCCGCTAAGTTAAGCCCTTTCGAAATACTGTATGACAGAAAATGTATGACTCCAATTAGCTGGGATAACCCGGTTGACAGACTCATGGTCGGACCAAAAATGCTCCAAGAAATGGAGAACATGGTTAGAAAGGTACAACAGAACTTGAAAGAAGCACAGGACAGATAGAAGAGTTATGCAGATAAAAAAAGAAGGCACCTTGAATTTCAAACAAGAGACCATGTTTATTTAAAAGTCAAAGCCCAGAAAAGCTCGTTGAAGTTAGGGAAATGTGCCAAGTTGGCACCCAGGTTTTTTGGACCCTTCGAGATACTAGCTCGAATTGGACCCGTAGCATACCAACTTGCACTTCCAGCTAATCTAAGAATTCATAATGTATTTCATGTTTCATTGCTGAAAAAGTATATTCATGACCCTACTCATATGACTGATTGGAACTTGGTGCAGGTGGAACCCGAAGGTGAGTTCCAGGTTGAAACCCTACGCATTCTGGACCAGATAGAAATAACACTTCGGAACAGAGCCGTCGCTCAGGTAAAGGTTCAATGGAAGCACTTTAGTCCTGAGGAGGCCACTTGGGAGTTGGAAGGAGATTTGCGGAAATATCATCCAATCCTATTCCAGGAAAGGAACGAACACTGAGGACAATGTTTTATTTAAGGGGGAAAGGATGTGACATCCCTAAAAATAAAGAAATTAAAAAAATATTTTAAAATCTAAAATTGCTGGAAATTTATTTCTGTTTTTAGTAAATTCGAAATTGGAATTTTTTTTCCATTTATGGCAATTCCGAATTTCAAATTTTATAATTGTAATAAATTATTTTGACTGTTGGACAGAGAACTGATTTGTCCCAACTAGCTACTTGACTATGACACTTGTATGAAAAAGAAAAAAATAGAATATTTTATATTGATTGCAGGAGGACAAATGGAACAACCATGTTAAATTTAGCTGACCATGACTCCATGACTAGGGAACAGATTGGAATTAACTCTGGGCTGATTGTTACAAGTGGAAAATCAGTGATTTGGCCAATTGCAGCCCCTGAAAATCAGGGATTTAAAAAAGCTGCGAAAATTCCCCAAGGGAGGGAAAAAGTTCTAGGCAAACTAATAAAGAGCATATGTGAGGAGGCAGGACGCTGCCAAGTATGATGGGAAAAGAAGACTATGAAATTTTGTTCTTGATGTTATGAGCACTACTATGTGAGTGTGAGGCAAGAAGGATACTGTGGGAATTCGAAGGACATTGCTGGATAGGAGATTTCAATTCGCCGTCATGGACTCATGGTCAGGCTAGGGGGTGAATCAGGCAAGTAGATTGGCTGCCCTGTTCTACGGTTGGGAGGAACGTGGTTGTTCCCTTTGTCTTCCTGTAAATTTGGTTCAGATATGTAACTCTACCTTATCCTAGTCAAATGTTATGTGTTGTAATCTGTTTACTTCTATGTATGAATTTTCTGGTTGAATGTTGTGGGGAAAGATCTAGCATTTTACTTCATAGTTATTGGCTGGAAATGGACCCTTTTATTTAGATGTGATGCTGAGTAATTACTAAGATCTTGGAATGTACCAAACAACGAAACGAATTATGTAGTAGTTACAAACCCCTTAAAAGAATGGATTTCAGTTTTCTGTTATCGTTCTTAGTTAATTCTATCAAGTAAAATGAAATAAGATTGTTGCATAAATACTAGAAGCCACGTGCACCAATAGCTGTGGAATATTTCTTTCCCTATGGATGCTTATATTATATAGTGAGCCTCCTTGAATGAGTGTACCATTCATAATCAAACAAATATACCCTACAACATTGAAGTACTAGTCGATATACATGTAAACCTAGTCGATATACATGTAAACCTATATAGTTATTTTTATGAACCGATATATATAGATATAAATTGTAATGGGAATTCTGCGACAGTGGAGTAATGACGCTAGAGTAAACTGTCTACATCAGAATCCTAAACTACTAAGTGGATAGATAATCCTATAAGTAGGAAAATTTTATTCCAAAGAAAAGGGAAAAACTCCACGGACCCCATTACAGGAAAGCTATATACATATATATAATTCAAGATAGATATGAATGTAAGTTAGGAATGACTCTGTTAATCAAAAACTTACCTATAGCATAGACCACAATTTTTTGTCGTAATAACCATGCTACCTATTTTCTGGTGAGCAGACCTATAGAGGCTTATTTAATAATGGTAATAGAAACAGAAGGTAAATAGTGCACGATGCGTAAATCCAAAACGAATAACGATGCCATCTAACTTTCTGGTGAATAGACCTATAAGGGCTTATACAATAATGATAATAGAAAACAAAAGGTAAATAGTACACGATGCATAAATCCAAAACTAATAATGAAGCTATCTATTCTCTGGTAAGCAGACCATTAAAGGCTTATTCAAAAATGATAATTGAAACAGAAGGTAAATAGCTTGTGATGCGTAAGCCCGAAAACTATTTTTTTACATCAAAATTAAGTATAAACGAAATCTGGGAATCATCGCACATCTTTCTAGGAAAGAACAAAACCCCTAAGCGTATCTCTATGCATGGTCGAATCATTTCAGGAAAGGGACTATACAATTAATAATAAGATTCAATTCTAGAAACAAAATAGCTAGAATAGCTCAGGAAATAATTCGAATCTGTAGTACCAAAACCATCCTCGAAATATATAGAGGAGAGTACTTTAGAAATCTTGAACCGACAAGAAATTAACACAATATATATAATGATCACATTACTTAATAGAACGACTATCTATTTATCAAAGTCCAACCAGGCGCAAGCTGTGCGGGTGGTTCTATATACAAAAATTATTTATACAAATCAGGGCGTACCTTGTATCAACTATCACAGAACTTGGAATTAAAAATCCTCAGACATTAGGAATGAAACAGAGCCTGGACCAACAGTGTATGTAATCTTGAAATAACTTAGATACTGTGTTGGAACCCGAATACCTTTTGAAGGAGTGAAGAGGGCATCCCCATGCTTTGGCGTGTCCGCACCTGCACAAATTAATGAGAAGCATTATAACATAACCAATAGGATTATATGTTTAGGTTACAGAACAAAAATTAACTAGAAAGGGCGCCATTGAATACTTATCTGAAGCAGAGGATTTGTGCCTTCTGCCATCGCACTACACCTCCCAGACCGAAAGGGGGAGAGGAGTTTGTGCCTCCCTGATGGGTACCCTCGCACATCAAGGGCCCATCATTAGTAATATATACCAGTGCCTAATACAAATAATTATTGCAGGAATAAAAAAATGAAAGGCGTATAACGAACATGGTAAATATAAAACCCTTGTAACATTCAAACACAAACAGAAAGGATTAAACACTTTCCGCCTTTGGAAACTTCGCTTCTAATCAATGATACTATTGAACACTATAGTGAAACACAGAAGATCATTGACACGCCAAAGGAATAACCAACGGAGGAAACCAGGTCCGATAACAAGGTTTAAACCAAAATGAATATTTCGAGTGCACTTTTATAACAGATGTCGTGATACGAGGAATGGCTCGGTCTCGACGGGATGAATGGTGTCGTGATAGGGGAAAACTATGATAGGACCCAAAACCTTGCCAAGAGAACCCGACTCCTTTTTACCACAGTACCCTGGAAGTAAGATGAGGATACTATCGAGGACTAATCAAGAATAGAGGTATGCAGAGACCTACATATGAGGCGGAATGATTTGAATGTGTAAATAAAAGAATAGCCAAAGGTAAACTTACCGCACAGAGATGCTTTCAAGAAGTGCCACCCAGAATCTCCACCCATCTAGCACAGGTGCTAGGACCGTGAACTCTTAGCCACGATGCTAAAGCTAAACAAAGGAATGGTCTATATCATCTCCCCCTCCTTCACAAAAACCATAACCAGAGTGAAAATGAAAATGGATTGAGACGATGCTTCCTCATTTACCAAACCAAAACCAGAATGAGAGTGAAATTATGGGAGTAACCTATGAATGGAGTAAAGGGGAGGAGGTTTCGTACTTGGACCATGTGATCATAGGACAAGTGTTGATATCTCCTTAGGGCACACCAGTCGAACTCTGAATCGAATAGACATATCCCAGGTGCTTTAAATGTGCAAACAGGCCTTTAAGGCACAATGGTTTCCACCTGTATCAGTTGCTAAGAGTATTAATGACGAGGTAACCGGTTGGCTTTCTTACTGCACCATTATATGTTGAACCCAACTACCTTGCATTAAACACCCGAGGCAGATAACCCTTGTCGTTACCTAAGGAGTAGTTTGTTAGTATGACCATAACCATAACCTTCACAAGTTAATCCTTTGTGCACTTTATTTTCCAGGTGCAAGTTTAATGTCCAAGGTTATACCCATTATAACCTTTGTTTCCAAATAGTGTTAAATTCTCCATGTTGATCTTATAACGATATGTACATATATCGGATTGAGTATCATAAGGCCTTACATCTCTAACCACAAAATGTATGATAGCGACTCTAAGTAGCTACTTCTCCATATCATAAAGTGGCTTTGGAAATGAAACAACAGATAATAATAAGTTGCCATGAAATGAGATGTCCCTAGTTATGGACCTATGTTTGTATACAACACAATAATGAAATAGGAAGTGATGAATTTATGTTAAATAGGATAGAGGAGTGAAAGGAAATATGACTAATGTACCTTATGCTTGACAAGTGACTGAAAGGCCTCAAGGACACAAAACCAAGTCAACGTCCCCATTTAAATTTATTCTTTTTATGTAAATTTTGAGGTTCATTACATTGTGACCTATATAAAATGTTAGGTAAAAGTTCAAAGGTTTTTAAGTTTCTTACCTCAGTCATATAAGAAAACCATAGAGTTTGATAATCCAAAAAAATTGAACGAAGTGTTGCGAAAGGAAAGAAAATGCTATGACCAATACAAGTAAAGATTTGAAAATCTAAAATCACGAAGAGAAAAAAAAAATGAGAAATTCAATCAAAGAAAAAAGGGTTTCAATCCATCACCATTTCGTAATATGTCCAAGGAACATCAAGAAAATAATTACTCTAAGAACTCATCACAGGTACAGGGAAACAAAATTAATTTGGGATTCAAGAAAACAAATAATATTCTTAGCGAACCATTGAAGTGTTGGGGATGTGGCGCACCACATTTGTTGAGAAATTGTCCATATATAAGTGATGAAAAGAAAAATATTTAGAACATACAAGAATTTTCAACAATTGGAGATGATGGAAAAAGTATTCATAGGATCAACACAGTTTTAGATGGTAGAAAAGCAAATCAACAATCAGCCATTGTGGAAATTGAAGGTAAAAATCATGATAGAAAAGTATGTATTTTAATTGACCTGGGATCTAGTTTAAGTTACGTTACCACATCTTTCGTAGATTCAAGTAAGCTAAAAAGGGTAAAACATATAAAATATTTGTTAGTACATCTAGCAATAGGAACAAGAGGAAAAGTAAACAAATTCATTTTTTATTCTAAGTTGGATATAAATGGTGAGGATACAAAGGTAAATTTAAATATATTACCTTTAGGCTCATATGACATACTTATAGGTATGAACTTATTAGAGGAGCATAAATTTGTATTAAAATGTTATGAAAAATCATTTATTTACGAAGATTAAAGTGGTTTATCAAGAATAATGCAAGGAATTAGTAAACCTCTTTCTGTCAGAAAAAAATCAGCAATTCAGTTAAATAAGTGCATTAGTATAGAATGTAAGAAATATGCTATTCAAGTAACAAATCTTCTAGATAAAGAAATCAAACCGAGGTTAGAAGAATTTGTTGTCCTTCGAGGATTTGAGGATGTATTCGTAGAAAAAATACTTGAATTACCTCCAAGAATAGAAATAGACTTCTCTATTGATCTACTACCTCGATCAACAATGGTATCCAAGGAACCCTACAGAATGAGTATCCTTGAGTTCACATAATAAAAAATTCAACTACAAGAATTATTATATAAAGAATACATCAGACCAAGTTTTCTCCATCGCGAGCACCATTGTTTTTTTTCAAAAAGAAAGATGGAACTCTCTAGTTATGCATTGACTATCATCATCTAAATAAAATTCCGATTAAAAATAAGTACCCTCTACCCAGAATTAATGATCTATTTGACTACGTTAGAGGAGCCAGAGTATTTTCGAAATTAAATTTAAGATCCGGTTATCACTAAATAAGAATAAAGGACAAATATATTAATAAAAAAAAAAATTAGGACACGATATGGACATTACGAGTTTGTAGTAATTCCATTTTGACTTACTAATGCACCGAAAACTTTTATTTGCCTAATGAATAGTATATTTAGTCAATACTTGGATAAATTTGTGTTGATCTTTATTGATGATATACTAATCTATTGGCAAACTGAAGAAGAGAATGAACAACACTTGAAAATAGTACTATAGAGTATACATGATCATATGTTATATGTTAAGTTCGAAAAATGTGACTTTTATCAAAGAAAAATATAGTATCTAGGACATGTAATATAAAAAGATGGAATTGTAGTGGATCGCGAAAAAAATCAAGCTATTATGGAATGGATTGTAACTAATAATGTAGCAGATATACGATCATTCATTGGAATTACAGGTTATTACTAACGGTTTATTGAAATATTTTCCAATATTTTCTATCCCATTACATCATTGCAGAAAAAGGGAGCGAGATTTATTGGTCTCAAAAATGTCAAGAAAGTTTTGATAAATTAAAGGATTGCAAACTAAAGCATTGATCCTTAAAGTGGTATATATTTACAAAGTTTTTACAGTTTGTGTAGATGCAAGTAAATACGGATTAGGAGGAGTATTGTTGCAATACAAACAAATAATTTGTTATGAATCTTGAAAATTGAAGGAACGTGAAAGAAATTATGTAACTCGTGACCTTGAATTAGCTGTTACAATTCATGCACTAAAAATGTTGCGACGTTATTTAATGGGAATAATTTTTTTATTATTAACAGATAAGAGCAGTGTGAAACATTCATTTAGCTAACAAGATCTCAATGCATGATAAGAAAGGTGGTTAACCGTTTTAAGTGAGTTTGATTTTTAAGTTCCACACAACAAAGAAAATGAGAATAAAGTCGAAGATGCACTAAGTAGAAGAACTAACAAGATATATGAAATTATTATCAACAAAACATAAAGTAATCTTGAGGAGAAAATTAAATCTACCAACATAAATGATGCAGAGTACATCAAAACAATAAAACAGTTGCTAAAACATGAAGGAAAATTGGATGGAAAAAGTTATAGCATCGACAAAAATGGAATATTAAGGTTCAAAGACATAATATATGTACCTAGTTATCCTTATTTAAAATCAATAATTTTAAATCAGTTGCATAAAAATCCCTATTCCGATCGTCAAAGATATCAGAAAATGATAACATCCTTGAGGAAACAATTTTATTGGCCTAATATGAAATATGAAATAATTGATTACTTATATAAATGCTTAGATTCTCAATAGGTGAAAGTTAAACATCAACATCTAGCGATATTATTACAACCTTTATCTATTCCATAATGGAAATGGGAAATTGTTTTTATCGATTTTATTACACGTTTTCCTAAAACTCAGAGACAACATGATTTTATTATGGTTGTAGTGGACACATTGAGTAAGTTTGCTCACTTCATACCTGTGAAATCTAATTATAAATCTATTAAGATTGTTGAAAGTTTTATGAAAGAGATGTTTAGATTGCATGGAATTCCTGAAATGGTGATTTCAGATAGAGATGTCAAATTTACCTCAAATTTCTAGAAAGAATTGTTTGTAGGGTTCATAACTAATTTGAATTTTAGTACAAGTTATCATCCACAAACGAATGGACAAACAAAATGTACAAACCAAATTATTGAATATATGTTACAAATGTACGTAAGAACGAAATCAAGTAAGTGGGAAGAGTACCTACACTTTGTCGAATTCGCATACAATAACGATTATCAAGCATCGACAAATATGAGCCCTTTTGAAGTTTTATGTGGCATGAAATGTACAACTCTGATCAATTGGGATAATTTGGTCGAATGAATAATGATTGGACCATAGATGGTCCAAGAAATGGAATAGATCATGAAGAAGGTGCAAGCAAATTTAAAGGTTGTGCAAGATCGACAAAAAATCTATGCAGATAAGAAAAGACGGAATACATAACTTTATGTTTGGGAACATGTATACCTCAAAGTTGAAGCAAACATGAGCTTGTTAAAGTTAGGAAGTGGTTCCAAGTTGGAACCAAGTTTTTGCGGTCCATTCAAAGTTTTATCTCAAATTGGACTTGGGACATACAAAGTAGTGCTCCCTATTAGTTTGGAAATTCATAATGTTTTTCATGTTTCTTTATTAAAATTATATATTCATGATCCCACTCACATCATTGATTGGAACATGGTGCAGGTGGAACTAGAAGGGGAGTTCCACGCATAACCTCTACACATTCTAGACAGGAAAGAAAAAATAGTTCAAAATAAAGCCACTGCCCAAGTAAAAGTGACATGGAGGCACTTTATCCTTGAGGAAGCTACTTGGGAGATGGAAGATGAAATGATGAAAACATATCCAACCATGTTTCAAGGGATGACAGGAAACAAGTACTAACAAACTGAGGACAATGTTATTTGTATGGGAGAGAGGATCTAATATCCTCAAGTAATTAAACATTTTATTGAATGATTTCCAATTATGGAAATTTGTATTTGACTTTATTTAGAAATTTTACTGTTATTATTTGAATTATTTTGCAATATTTTAACTTGTCAATGGTCCTTTTTGGATTGACAAATGTAAGATACAATATATTTTTAATAATAAATGAAGGAAACAAGTGGAACACCTAGGTTAAAAAGAGGTTAATATGACTCGATGAGTGGGGAACATGATGGAGCTAACTCATAGCATGATTTGAAAAGTGTCAAAAGGGATTCTCTTGAGTAGAAACCCCTAAAAATAAGGGATATACAAAGTTGTGAATTTCGAAGGAGGGAAATGAATCAATAAAAATACCTAGGCAAAGAAAGCATATAAATACAACATATGTGGAAGACAAGATACTTCTTAGTATGTTTGAAGTGAAATAGATATTTGTTGTGTGAGAACATGTGTGTTAGGAAAAAAAATTCTGAGTTGTATAGAGATACATTGGCAAAGGAGTGGAGCTTAGTTCGCCATTAGGGAGTCATAGTTAGGCTTGGGGGTCATCAGGGAAAGTAACTTGGATATTCTGAATCTACCATTAGGTGGAACATCACTATTCCATTTGTTTCGAGCTTGTTTGGTACATATATGTATATTCTAATCAATAGTGAAGATACCTTGCATATTAATTTTCTAATTAATTTTCTAATTAATTGCAAAGATTGTTGAAATTTAGAGATATTGTTGATATCGATCAAATAGGTTTATGCATTCTATATACAAATTCTATTATAGTTGATAAATTTCCATATTACAAAACAAATGTTAGGAAACAAAGATTATAGAAATTGAAAATTTGTTTATCATAGGTTTAAAGGGGGATTTATACATTTTGTACAAATAGCATAGTTGTGAAACTCTGCATTACAATAAAAGAATTTTGAGAAAACAAAATATGCATGTTGATAGCATAAAATACAATGAAATATAATTGTATAGCATCGTGCACGATATGTCAACATGGTCCCTTACTTATTATACGTTTATAGTAGAGTCAAGTAAAAGTAGGTATAACTAACTTATAAGTATATGTAAATCTATGAACAAGAATACTGATATATTTTCTTGAATTTTAGATAGTGAGGGGATAGACAGTACACATATATATTCTCTTTTAAATTATATAAAGAAGATAATAAACTTGGATCATTACAATAGAGAGTTTGTACCTTAGAGTTATTTACATATTACAAAAATCCTCTTAGATAAGTTATAATTTTACACTGTAAAAGGACACTAGATTAAACCCCAAGGATGGAACTCGAATACCTTTAGCTCGAAAGATCCATGATTTAATATCAATAAATTTTGCAACCTTTATAAAGAAATAAAAAATGTTTAATATATTGTAAGGTTTATCTTGAGGAGGAAAGACACGAGTAAGTGATAGCCAATTACCATCCCTTCCTAAGTGTTGTTTTGCATGTAAACTAGGCGTATGAAAAATCAAATTCTTGTAGAATAAAGCATATAACTCATCAAGAATAAAATGTAATTTACCTATTATATGATAAACAACGATCCAGCTTCAAGTTAAAATCAATGTAATTACCTATATCAACTTCATGACTTGGATCTGGAACTTTGTGGAAGTATGCGAGGCACAAGAGTGGTTGATGCCTCCTTATGATCTGATGGGTTCCCTCGCAAAATAAAAAGGAACCCATCATTAAAACAATACCCAAATATTTAAATGAACTTCATGAGGTAGAAATAAGAAACAAAGAGATGAAATTTACTAGAGTAAATGTTTTAACCTTTAGTGAAGAGATCATCTAGATTGTTCTGGGTAACCGAGACAAATACGCCTAGCATATCTTTTCTATTTTATAATAATTCAAGAACCCAGAACTTATACCTATTGTTATAGTAGAGTTGCAAAGAGAGAATTTCTAGCGATATAAAAAAACTTATAAAAAAACTCTAGCGCAACTAGAAGGAATTATGAAGACTCAAGTCTTTACTGATAATTGATAAGAAGAATACACCGAGGTGTGCACAACAAAGAACTTGAAACTACGGTTAGAGAATTTGTCTAGTGTTTCCGTAACAAAGAATTATGAACTTAGATATTAGAAATTGTTTTGTTACTGCCTCGAATAGGTAGAGGATAAAATGATGGGTTAGAACGAAGTTACAATTCCTACAAACAAATCGCCCAACACTTCCAAAGCACAAATCCTTTAAACATAACTTGAAATGAAGGGTGACAAAGAAGGTCCGTAACAACAAAATCGTGGCCTAATTTTTATCCTGATGATAAGTTTTGGCGTAATCTTAATCATATTAGGGTATGGCTTTAGTTTTCACACTGTACAGTTCGATTCCCTTACATTCTGTAATAGAACTTATAGATGAGATTAAAGTTAGTTATCGTTGTCGTTCATTCCAGTAACAAGATTGAGTTCCTTAATTTGATTAAACTAGGGAAAAATATGAATCCATTACTAATTTCTTATGAAAGATCCTTATTACTAATAGTAAGCCTTCGTAAAAAAATCACGGAGTTCTGTGGAAGCAAACAAGTATAAAAACTTCATAGGAAAGAACTTAAAGGATCCCAAAATTTAAAAGGATCAAAAGGATGCAAAATATCAATATTGATTAAATCCTACTCGTACATGTTGTATACGTTTTGAGACATTCGTATTGATATAAAAGTGGGATATCACCGAACGACTCAACATTCTTGTCATAGTGACATAAGGAGAGCTCAAAGGAGTCCAAAATTCATGGCATGGTATCCTCCCAACTGATAAACGCTACCAGAAAATGAAAAACATATTTTGCATGAGTAACCCTTCAACAAAATCCTCAAGTGAAATGAAGTAATGTTTTCATGGAAATCACTTACTGATCACATACATTGGTCCCGAAATTCAAGAAACCTCGAGCGCTTTAACTAATATATTTGTAGGAGTGTTGTGGGGTATGCATCTAATGGAGGTTTTCAAAGCGATGTGATAGAGTAAGGGTGGAAGCATGTGGTTGGTCCAAACTACATGATAGTACACCATGCATACCAAGAATTAAATGGAGAGTGGAGGTCTACATCTCTGCGGTAAGATTAAATTCAAAATTTCCAACTGGAAGAAACTACCTACGTTTTTTTTAACAAACCTTTCGAGCCTCGTCCCTTGGGATCAAAGTCAAAACCTACTTTTTGGTTAAAAATCATGAAGTAACCATTGTAAACCAATGAGTTGCTGGTTCCAGTAAAAACAATAAGTATAGTAAGAGGAATAAACCTTTAGTTGCCTAATGTGTCGAGGCATTAAGCCATGAAGACCTAAGATTGGTATGGGACAATATTATGGTAATGAAGTACTACAATCATTTAACTTAGTAGTCATTTATTTATATACAATAAGTTTACAAGAGTTTAGTTCCAATTTAGTTAAGATTTCAAGATAGGACTATATAACAAAGACTATATAACAAATGATAGAATTTATAACTATAAGAAATAGAATTCATGGGACATGTTTACAATTGTAGGTAAGTTGTGGGAAAATGAGACATATCTTGTCATAAGGGATTCATTCTTACATTTTAAGAATTTTAATTTATACTATTGAAATATAATACAATTATTTTTTTTTACTTGTAAAATTAGGTTTGTTACATAGGGTCTTTACTTAGTAAACCTATTTTGGGCATAGGAGAGATGCGAACAACCCATGTGATCTTAACTTAGTAAACACAATCAATGAACCTGTGATGTACTTAGTGAACTGTTGAAAGTCAATGAACCTGTAATGCATTCGTGGGATATTAAAGAATCCCCCTAATTTATTTAGATATTGATAAATACCTTCAAAAATTATTTTGTTAAACCCCCTTCAAAACATATATTTCCCCCAAAAAACTTATTTTTACTAGATACCCCTTTCTATATGGTCCCCAATACCTATACACTTCTAATACCATACTAAAATGTATTAGATTTGTTTTGACAATTTTAAACACTTTATGAATGAACATGATAAGATAATGGTCAACAAGGTAAATCCCCATGAAAAAACCCAACAAAAGTTCTCACCTTAGGTTTGCAAATTCTAAAACAAATTAAAATAAGAAAAGTCCTCGTCACTAGCAATTCTATCATTATTATCCATCACATATACTCCCTCTTGTCACCTCAAGATGCCTTGTAGAGGACGATTTCTATCGGCCACTAAAATACAACAACATTATTTTAGACACAAATCAGAATAAAATAGACACAACAACATTTTTGAAAAGACAAATGATAATAAAGAAGTGGAATATTCATCTAGGATTGTGAACTAAGATTAGAGTAATAAATATAATTAACAAAGTGGTAAGCAATAATGAAGAAAAAAAAATTCACCATCCATTCCATGGAAAAAACCATAGAAAGTGTGACTTGAATTCATGCAGATGAAGATGGGATGGTTGCATGTGTGTGGTATAACTCTTCAATATTTTTGGAAGACAATATCGATGTCCCTCTATTTTCCCCTGCTTTTGGTAGGTAAGGAATAGGACTCTAGAAAACCTTTGGAGATTGCTTGATTCATCCCTTGGCCACTCGATTAAGAACTCTTTGTGTTGTTACATCTAAAGTTCCATGGGTTTGTTGAATGACTTCCTAAACATTGGGTATGCGTGCAAAGTGTTAAGGACATTTCAGCAAGAAGAAAGAAATGGTGTGATAGCGCAATCAAAGAAAGTCTAGAAAATTGGACTATGGCAAGCATTTGAGCTGAATCAATATATGTTTCCTCCCTCATTTATTTTTGGTGCTCTCTTTTAACCTCATAAACATGATGAGAAAGGACGAAAAAACATTGTACCGGGACTCAATAGAAGCAAAGAAATTGTCCTCACTTATCCAATGTTTTGAAGGTTGATAGAAAAATGAAGGCCCTAGGGGTGACCTTTTGTTAGACCACTTTGTTTGGATTTATATTTATATAGAATTTCACATGCAATGAAAAGAATAGATAATGTTTCTTTTTTAAACAATTTAGTTACATTTATTATTCAACAATATAAATTATAAATTTTATATTATTTATATAACGTTTTGAAAATATAAATATATATATATTAATGTTTTCTCTTTAATTTATGGTTTTTTTCACATAAAGCAAGTCTCGAATATTTAAAATTATAATATGTATAATAATAATATAATTTAAATGTCATATAGTTAAAAACAATAAAGGCATTAAATTAAACATAAAATTTTATCACTAAATTTAATATTAAATAATAACCTATGATAAATTGTATACACCGGGAAATTTGCTAAACTATATTGCTAAGCATGTACCTAGTAAACAAAATCTTACGATCAATTTATAACAAAACTAATATACAACAGTTTTGTAGCAGTGTTGAATGTTGTACAAAAGATCCATTTCACGGTAATTTGTACATTGGTCCATCAACTTTCATATTGTTTGTGTCCTAACTACAGGTGGGTTTAATGAACTAGAAATCCATAAAATTCCAGGTCCGCTTTCCTCTCGAAAACGTCAACGAGTTTTCGGCGACAGTTTCCATTGATTCATACTGGGCGGCCCTTCTGCTTCATTGAGAAGACGATGCAGCAAGAAGTGGTGTAGGCTTAACTGTTAATCGCTTTCAGTCGATGCAGAAAGTTGATGCGAGATGAAGGGACTCAATTATTCACACACCCAATGAAATTTCAACATCTTCCTGTGACCTTCTTCTATTACAAACAACCATTAGCTTTCACGACGTAAGCTTCACCATTCGAGGAACTTCCAATTGTGTACAGACGTAAATAATTTCCAAAAAACAGAATCGGCCAAGAAATCGGACAGGAATAAGAATAGTAAGAGGAATAAATCTTTACTTACCTAATGCGTCGAGGCATCAAGCCATGAAGACCTAAGATTGGTATGGGACAATACTATGGTAATGAAGTACTACAATCATTTAACTTAGTAGGCATTTGTAACGAACCTCCTCGTTACGACAACCATTCTAATAACAGGTGCAATTTTTTTTATTTATTTTTATTTATTTTTTTGTGTGTAAGGTGTGTGCGCGCGGGTAGAAGTAACAACACACCTGACTCTACGTCGCCACTCGACGACCAACAAGATGCATCCAGGACAAGGTAAAAATGACCACCCTCCCGTCCTACCCTGCAAGGTTAGGACCTCCAAGACACATAATCAACGCTCAAGCCCAGGTTCCCATCGATTTTAACCATTTAAGGTCTCAGGGCTGGCGACTGTTCTGAGGAACATGGAGGTGTCTACATCTCACCCGACACAACAGACCAAGCAACTAACTGAAGATAATCAAGTACAACATAAATAAGAAGAACAAATACCTCCCTTACGGAAGGCGCGTGACAAGAGGACTCCGACAACAAAAACCCAAAATTCAACATTATTTAAATGAACAACCACCCTAATATACTAACGGGGGTAATTTAAGGTACGTAATTCCAGGTTATCGTACCACACATGTTATTAACAATAATTAAAAATTATAATAACTCTATCATGGAATATTAACCATCTATCATTCATGTCACCATCCGGACCAAGATTCTACAATTACGATACCTCTTATGCTACAACCCCTAATTCATCACGACTTGACAAGATAATATCATTCTCTAAGGTCCAAAAATAATGCACAAAAAGGACATCATATTATTAGGTAATATCAATCGAATATAACAACATACATCATAAATTAAGATGGCAATCTCAATAAATAAAAGTTAAAGGACAAAAGTAAAAAAAAAAAAGGGCATTATTGAATATGCCAAACCATCCATGTCTCAAATCACAATAATTAAAGATAGTAATTAATTAAAGAGGTCACTATCTGGGAATAGCATCATGCTTAGGAATCATCAATTGAAAATACAATTTACACCATAATTTTAAAATTGGCAATCTATAATTTACTAAAATTTAACATGACAATAATTAGAAAGGGCAATAAATAGAAGTGACATTATAACCTCCTAAAAATAGCATCGTATTTAAAGGTCACATCATATTGGGAAGTATCAACATATCCTCATATTTAAGATGACATCATAGTTTAAGGTGTCATCATATTCGGAAGTTACAATATAATCTCCTATTTAAAACCACATTTCATTTAAAGGTATCATCATAATTGGAAGTATCTCTATAACCTCACTTTTAAAAAGAACATCAAATCCCAAATGGTAGTAAATCAATATCATATTTAAAATGATACTTTTAGGAATTTCCAGAAATGACTAAAATAATGAGGTTACATAAAACAATAATTAAAATAACAACTAAGAACATGTCAATATATAAAAGAGCTTCTCATACAGTCATTAGTAATAAGATATTTGATGGGTTACCCTAAGAAGTTGAATCGATGGATTACCTTTTGGTTTGGATTGTAAAGAAAGTCAACAACGAAACAAGACACGACAAACGACGCTCATTTATCACATTACTAAAACTGAGGGTTTGCGCTGGCAGGCTAACTGTAAAATCTGAAAGTATGCGCTGGAGAAAATTCTAAAGGTATGCGCTGGCAGGCTAACTGTGCTATCAGCAGTCATTGAGAGATGGAAAAAAAAACATTCGTTAACAATCTAAAATGGGAAAAGACAGTGCCATCATCAACCATCGATTGATAGGCAAATTTCGTTGAAATCCACGCATTAAACCTAGGTACAGAATCCTATTGTTTCGTTCTATTATTTAATTACTTCAACTGTAGTCATTAATTACTAATATCTAGAAGCAACCTCTGGCCATCCACAATACGGAGACGGATTGTTGGCCATGAATCTCTGAATAATTTAATTACGTAAACAAAGTCTTGCCATTTCCAGCAAAGTAATCGACAGCCTTGAAGAATTTCTGGCTAGATTTCAGGAACGAAATTTATTTGAGCTGCGAGTCAGGGCTATTTTAAGAACGACCGATTCAGGCAAACACATACTTCTCTCCCCCTCGGTCGCGCAGAAGGAGAACGCCCCACACACATTTTTAACAGCCGAAAAAGGCGGGACGACCTCCGTCAAATCACATGGTAAATAATCTCCCATTTGCAGAGAGGTGAAACGTCAAACTCAACGACCTATGGTCAGAGCCCGTGAGAGTATTCTCCATCGATTTTCCCAGAGACAAGCAACAACTCAGAGAGAAGGAAAAATGAAAACGCAGGGAGATATCTCACCAAACGCAGCGATCAACAATCAAAGACTGTGGTAGCAGTGGAACCGATTAAACATCAACAATAGAATGTGATTTAGTGACAGGTAGTTCTCAAGCGGCATAAATTAATACTTCCAGGAGGGTTAGTGACAAATACGAAATAACACACAGAATTATTACTGTCAACACGCAGGGATTTTCATCCCCAAAACGCAGGGAGAATTTCACATCAAACGCAGAAATTTTACGCATGCACAATAGGGACGCGCAGAAATTAAAAACGACACGACACACACAACAAATCTCAAATGGAACAAGGGGACGCCCTGGTCAAAATGGAGGTGCCCAACAATAATTTGGAAGCGCAGACCAGAATTAAACGGAATAAAGCATGCACGACCACTTATGCCAGAAACCAAACGCATTGACGGTAATAAAACGCAACCCAATAGAAAAAGAACGAAAGGTGATGATGCTCGGTCTGGGAGAGAACGCAGACCCCAATCGCAGAGAAAATTCACACACAAAAAAAAATGCAGGAAATACATTACATTAACACAGAGTTTAAAGGCCAAAGTCGGCGGATAAATCAACAATGATACGTCTACCGGCAAGGGTGATTTCACAGATAGTTACAAATTCATCACTCAACAATTGTTTAAAACTTTAAGGAGGTTCCACAACCATTGTAAAATTTTAATCTATGTAAATCGTCCAGGAAAACGACAATTGCAGCAACCCTTTAAACATTTTAATGCCATTTCACTTTTCCAACAACAGTCAGATCTACATCAGTTCTAGTGCCTTCTATTCTACCAAAAAAAACGACCATACCTTAGCCTCTTCGCCTGCCTTGAAAGATGACCACGCCTCGATTGTTGTCTCGTGCTCCTTGCCGCTCCTGCTCACCGACCGTAGTGACCTCACCGGTACCTCCCAGCCAATCACTAGGGGTACTCTGCTTCCCCCTTAGCCCCCCGAGCCGCAAAGGGGCCACACAAGAACCAGAGATAACACTAGCTTCTCAGCTCGCCTCCATGGCTGAGCTACCACTCCAACACAGCTTAGATAAACCCAACTCCTCACAAGCAATCCGTCAAACCACAATTCGGCAGCGTAACGTTACGCTAACAGTTCCTCCCTTCTTCCTCCAATTTCCCTTTCTCTTATAGAAATTTCAGACCCACCTACTTTCCTAGATTATTATTTAATTAATTTTTAATGACAAACCTCGGAACATTTTCTATCGTCCAAGTGTCGCTCATCCCTACGGTTCTTCAAAAATTAATTTCTTTTTAATAATTAAAAGACTCAATTCCCTCACTCCCCCAACAATCGCTCCTCAAATTACTCCTAGGGTTCCTATATCCCCTCTCATGCTTTTAATAACTTTCCTAAAATGAAGTTGCTGATTTTTAGTAACTCCTAAATGTTGATTCATTTTCGCTTTTTACCCTATGTCTCCTACTTTCCCTTATTAAGTTTCCTTTATTCCAAGTTTCCTTATTTCTATTTTTTTTATTTCTCTCTTTTCATTATTTATTATTTTTTTTTGTTAAACCCCAAAATGATAAATGCGCTTAATAGTCCTTTCAATATATATATATATATATATATATATATTTATTTTAAATCCTAAATTTTTATACTCCCACACTTTAATAATTTTGTTTCTTCTATAAAAATTAAAAAAACCTTGGGTTTCAATTAATTTATCCCCTCATTACTTTACCCCCTTAAATTTTATGAAGACTTAACTAACACTGAGGAGGGTTTTAGTTTACGTTCTTAAGTTTATTTTTGGAGGGTCCTCTCTTAAGGTTAGTCAACATTTTATCGTAGAGGTGTTTTAAATTTAGGTTCATATTGAACTAGGCGACAATTCATTAGGGGAGTCGTTTTAAGAATTTTATCAAGCGTTAAGGTCTTAGGGTCATCTAGGTAGTTTCATCATCATCATCATCAATGCGATGTGCCCTTCAAGACGCACTACGTGCTCCAAGGGTGCCACTCGTCTCGTTTGCTTATGTTGCGCGACGTGCCCTTCAGGATGCACCACGTGCTCCAAGGGTACCACTCGCTGACTTGTATTTATTTGTGCGACGTGCCCTTCAGGATGAACCACGTGCTCCAAGGGTGCCACTCGCTGGCTTGACAGATTGGTAGACTCTATAACCCCTGGAGTCAACACTCCACCAGGTGAACTTGTGGGAGACTAAGGGCTCTAAGGAATAAGGCCCCCGCCTTATTGCGCGCCCCTTAGAATCATCGTGAGCGACTGTCGCAGTCTGCCCTCACGGCATCGTGGATCCTCTCGAACTAGGTAATCGTTAACCTACAGTTCGAGCCACGGCAAGAGTGCTAGTAGGCTGTGGCAGGGCTGCTGTCCACACCTCTCCCTCAATCTCTCTAGAACTCGTGTGTGGCCCCTTTACTCCATATGTGAGTCTGGTCGGCAAGCTCTCGTCAGCCTGCATCATCAACCTCCATGTCAGATCATGTCAACCACATATCATAAAATCAATAGTATATCATCAAAACAAAACAATATCACCATAAATGAAACGACCCAAATAGCCCACTCCCTGACTCAATCCGGAGTCCAAGGGAGTTCCACCGATGCCTCTGCATCCTCAAGGTCCGAAACCCTACACACTCAATGAAACTAAGTCAGCAACACCTGTCTACATCAACGTAGTAAAAACATCATGTCATATAACTTAACGCATCATAATGAAGGAAAAAGTTTTATCATCATAAAAATCCAGATCACTTGCGAGCAAGTGTTCTCAAAGAATAAGTTTGGTAAGTGCGCCAAAGTGGGATGTTACAACATTTTATTTAGAAAATAAGTTTATAAGAGTTGTTTGGCTTGTTAGTTCCTACTTAGTTAATCATTTAACTTAGTAGTCATTTTATTTATATAATAAGTTTATAAGAGTTATTTGGCTTGTTAGTTCCTACTTAGTTAAGATTTCAAGATAGGACTATATAACAAATGATAGAATTTATAACTATAAGAAATAGAATTCCTTAGAAATGTTAGAAATGAGACAAATCTTGTCATAAGGGATTTATTCTTACATTTTCAAAATTCTAGTTTATACTATTGAAATATAATACAATTGTTTTTTTAGTTGTAAAACTAGGTTTGTTACATAGGGTCTTAATTCAATAAACCTATTTTGGGAATTAGAGAGATGTGAACAACACATGTGGTCTTAACTTAGTGAATTGTTGATAATTAATGAACCTATGATGCATTTATGGGATATTAAAGAATCCTCCTAATTTCATTAGATATTGATAAATACCTTCAAAAATTCTTTTATTGAACCCCCTTCAAAACATATATTTCCCCAAAAAAACTTATTTTTAGATACCCCTTTTTATATTGTCCCCAATACCCATACACCCCTAATACCCTACTAAAATGTGTTGGATTTATTTTCACAATTTTAAACACTTTATGAATGAACATGATAAGATAATGGTCAACAAGGTAAATCCCTAGTGAAACAACCTGACAAAAACTCTCACCTTAATTCAAGATTGACAGATTCTAAAACAAAATAAAAGAATTTCTCGTCAAGAATTCTATCATTATTATCCATCACATGTATTTCCTCTTATCACCTCAATATGCTTAGTTAAGAACGATTTTTATTGGGCATTAAAATACAACATCATTATTTTAGACACAAATGACAATAAAATAGACACGTCAACATTCTTGAAGACACAAATGATAATAAAGAAATGTAATATTCATCTAGTATTGTGAACTAAGGTTAGAGTAATAATTCCAATTAACAAAGTGGTAAGCAATAATGAGGAAAAATACTTTCCATTAAAGATCATTGTACCATCCATTCCATGGAAAAAACCATAGCAAGTGTCACTTGAATTCATGGAGATGAAGATGGGATAATTGCGTGCGTGTGGTATAACTCAATATTTTTGGAAGACAATATCCATGTCCTTCTATTTTTCCCTACTTTTGGTAGGAATGGAGTAGAAGTTTGGAAAACCTTTGGAGATTGCTTGATTCATCCCTTGGCCACTTGACTAAGAATTCTATGTGTTGTTACATCTAAAGTTCCATGGATTTGTTGAATGACTTACTAAACATAAGGTATGTGTGCAATGTGTTGAGGACATTTTGGAAATTGCTTGATTCATCCCTTGGCCACTTAACTCAGAATTCTATGTGTTATTATATCTAAAGTTCCATGGATTTGTTGAATGACTTCCTAAACATCAGGTATGTGTGCAATGTGTTGAGGACATTTCGGCAAGAAGAAATGAATGATGTGATACCGCAATCAAATAAAGTTTAGAAAATTTTACTATTGCAAGCATTTGAGCTGAATCAATATATGATTCTTCCTTCGTTTATTTTCGGTGGGATCTTTCACCCTCATCAACGTGATAGGAAAGGAAGAAAAAACATGGTTTCCAAACTCAATAGAAGCAAAGAAATTAGCCTCACTCATCCAATGTTTGACGGTTGGTAGAAATATGAAGACCCTAGGGGTAACCTTTTGTTAGACCACTTTGTTTGGATTCATATTTATATAGAATTTCACATCGAGGGAAAAGAATAGGCATTAATGTTTTTTTTAAACAAATTAGTTGCATTGATTATTGAATACTATAAATTTTATATTATTTATATAATGTTTTGCCACTAAATATATGTATATATATTAATGGTTCTCTTTCATTTAAGGTTTTCTTCACATAAAGAAACTCATATATATATATATATATATATATATATATATATATATATATATATATATATATATATATATATATATATATATATAAAAGATCTAATTTATAAAAATAAAGTAATTAAAAAAATCTAGAATATTTAAAATTATAATATATATAATAATAATATAATTTAAATGTCACATAGTTAAAAAAAAAATAGAACATTAAAATTAAACATAATTTTTTAATTTTTTTACATAAATTGAAAATTTTAAATATATAAAAAGCATGATCGAGGTCGCATATTACAAAGGAGGGTGTTGGTGAAAGAAAAACCAGATGCAAAATTTTCAGAAAAAGTCTTACAAAATTGAGTCTAGATTTGATGCTACTTCACTGAAAGAAACTTTTTTATTTTCTATCCTAAAACTATCTTGCAAAAGATTTATTTATGCCATATTTCCAAAACTGAGGAGTGCCTTACTCACATTCTTTAAACTTGGTCTTCCTCTGAAGGGGCCTTTGGTGCTACGTTCAGATCAGGTAGTGTGGGGTCTTCTCTGCTTCCTGTTTCCTCATTTTGGCTTTGTGTCGGTGAGTTTGGTGGCCTGGCTTCTAGATTTTCTTCCATGTTCTCCCCTTAGCATTCGAGAAACTCAACTTCATCTTGTAGCAATGTTTGGCTAGAGTGTCTAGTGTCAATGTGAGACTGGAGCTATGAGAATGAGTGATATTTGTTGGGTGTTGGAGAGATTATCGTCCACCATCTCTTCCTCTAATATTTCACGAGCTGAGCTCTGAGCCATTTTTGCAATTAAAATGACTATTATTTCTAGAAAATTACCTCCACTCCAATCCCTGATGGTGCCTCTAACATTGCCTTTGTTGATGATGCCTCCTTGCCTCTGATGTTGCCTCTATCAATGTTGCCTCTAGTGTTGCCTTTGTCTATGTTGCCTCTATCAGATATGCCTTTGGTGTTGCCTCTAGTGCCGCCTCTATCAATGGTGCATATGTCGATGTTTCCTTTGGTGTTGTCTCTGGTGTTGTCTCTGTCAAAGCTGCGTCTGGTGTTGCCTCTGTTGACGTTGCTTCTTGTTTTGTTGATGCTCAAGACTTTATCTTGGGTTATCCCTCTGATTCTGGAGCATTGAAAAATTCCTAGATTTCTTAGGCATTCTAATTCCACTTCCCATATGAAATTCCAAACTGCAGAGTTCCGGTGTGGGTGGCCATGGCGATGGGTCAAGAGATTTCATTCCAATTTACCTCTGCTAGCTAAAATATTGATCCATGAATGTCTTGCAATATAATGATTTGAATTTATTTCAAGCCTTGGAGTCGCATGCATTGCATGCATTCCCTTGCGTTGAATCTTGACTGAGTTCCCTTCAATTACCCCCACCTCAGGCGAAGTTATGGCTGAAGTGATGTTGTGGGCTACTGAGCGAGCATGGAGAGACGTGTACGAAGAGTTCTGATGAACGAGGAACACAAAGTGATCCAAAATATCCATATTGCAGACTTTTTGTGTGTAGATTCCCACAGGCTAGATATATTCCTCTAATATTCCTTTATATTCATTTAAGAAAATAATCCTTGATAATTCTTCTCTATATATATAGAGTTTAAAAGCTTTGAATATTTTCTTTATACTTTACTCAAAGTAATTTTATATTTATTTAATCTCTTCTTCTTTTTCTTTAATGGGTAATTAATGAAAAATAATTTAATTTTACCTTCACACTTTCCAAAAGAACTCTTTTAGTTATACTCTCTTCTTATATATATTTTCACTCCAAGTTTTATAATCCTTTTTATATTTTATAAAAATTTAGTTATGAATCAATTTTATACTAGTGACTATTTATTAGGGGCGGTTAGGGCTCAACAAACATGACCCTAAGTTTTGTGAAATATTTTTTAGAGGAAAATACACATATATTATATATGGTATGAAATACCATGGGCTAATTGTTTTCCAAAACCATGGGATGGTAAATGTCCAAAGATAAAATAAAATATTATTTTTCCTCTTCTTTGAAACTTTTTCTTTTAAATTACTTTTTCTGAGTTTTTAAATGAAAATTAACTTAACTAATGTCAAATATGAAATATTTGTTTCAAACTTGTTGGTGTTCACTTATACTTCTTCACATGCCCATTAAGAAAAAACTTTTTTTTTTCTTTTGTTTTTATTTTTCCTTTTTTTTTNTAGAATATTGGATTTATAAATGGTCAAAGACTTGATTTTAGAGAAACTCTATTTGTGGTCAAAATTTGGATCAAGACGAATGATACCAATGTGGTGAACCAAGTCGATTCACTAGATAAATACCCAATGTAAGTAGGACAATATGTTATAATCCATAAAGAATAATATATTAAATAATAATGTATATGAATATGAGATGCTGAGATACAATAAGAATGAGGATCTTATGTACCCACGTAGGAGTGCCCTTCCATGAAGACACATGACCTTCCATTAGAAAGATGTCTCTTCATTAATTATTCATTAACTATTATAATGTATTTATATTTATTATTATATATTGTGTTCATAAAATTTAACTTAAATGATAATACTACACAAGCTCAAAACAATTGAAATAATTTGTATGTCAATTAAAAATGCTCTATGCTGATTTGACAATGTTATAGGCTGATTTCACAAGTTAAAACAATTGCCCTAATTTATATGTCAATTGAAAACGCCTATGACTCTTTGGTGCAAAGATTTGAGCTTCACTTCTTTGAAACATTAGAATAACTTTTTTTTCAACACTATGCTTTTAATTTTATAAGTTATGTACCCAAATAAGGTGATACAAGAATGCAACATTCAAAAATGAACTTTCCATATCATAGTTAATTTTCTTCTTCAATCCATTTAATGTTTGGCATATTCTTTCAAACAGTTTTACATCAAAATAACTTTGTTTTCAACTCTATGCTTTTAACTTTATAAGTGTGATACTTACTTAAATAAGGTGATTCAAATTTAAGGTGTTAATGTTTGGCATATTCTTTCAAACAGTTTTACATCAAAATAACTTTGTTTTCAACTCTATGCTTTTAACTTTATAAGTGTGATACTTACTTAAATAAGGTGATTCAAAGGAGTAAATTACATTATCCTTTTGAGGGGAATTTTACAGTAGAATAAATATGTTTTGAACACTATGTTTTTAACTTTATAGCTGTGATAGGTACTTAAATAAAGTGATTCATGAGTGACACATTGAGAAATGAAGTTTCCGTAATTGTCTTCTTCATTCAATGTAATGCTTATCACATCGTTTTGTAATGCTTATCACATCGTTTCAAGGAGTTTACACTTCAGGTTGATTTATTAATTATTACCCTACTTCTATTATATAAATTAAGTTTTTATATAAATCCTTTTTATTACAATAAGAATGTTTATGATAAATATCCTTGTGAATGTTTCATATTATAATATTATAGAGATGACTAAATTTGGTTGAGTCAATTATTATTAAACTACTACCTTATACAAGAGAAACAACAGAGATAACAAAAGTTGGTTTGGGTTATTGTTGTTAAACAACTAATTCATACAAAAGAAAAAATAAAACTTGATTTTATTTATCCAAAAATAATATAAATTTTATGGATGATTGTATTTTTAAACTTATTTGAATTGGATAATAATAATAATGAAGGATTTTACTTAATATTGTATAAAATGAAATACGATATGTCTATATTTTAAGATTTAATAATCAAATTTTATGAAATACAATACGTCTATATTTTAAGATTTAATAATCAAATTTTAGGAATGATTGTATTTTTTTTTAAAGAAACTTATTTGAACTACATAATAATAATAATAATGAAGGATTTTACTTAATATTGTAATTTTCCATTCAAAATGAAATACGATATGTCTATATGTTAAGATTTAATAATCAAATCAATATGAAATTTTCTTAAGATTTAATAATCAAATCAATATGAAGGTTTTATCAAGTTTTTCAACCTTATTTTTTCCAAATATAAGAATGATTTTTATTAAAAATTGAGATAAAAAAATTTAATCATATAAACATAATTTTATTGTTTTTATTTGTTCATAAAATCTCTTCTCTATTATTTAATGGAACTTATACTCATCAACAATTTCAACATGATTTTCCTTTGATAATTTATTAGTTAATTTATTTAATAAATTAACAAAAGGGGTTAGATACTTTTCTTTTCATTAGTTATAATAAATTAAAAAAAAAAAAATGGATAGTTTTCTTACTAGACATGCAAGGTTTTTACTTAATATGAAATGTTTGAATATAGTAATACGATCATATGGGATGCAACATATTTACTATGAAAGTTAAAACATTTAAGAGTCGTTTTAGAAATTTAGAAATAATTGATTATCTAATGAATAACGACGCTTAATGTGACGTCAATGATTCCTGTTTATGATTTTTTAATAATCATTTATAAAAATGACAATGTTGGACCAGTTAAATTTTTTTATGTGCAACAACATAATAATCGAACGTCAAATGAAAGGAAATCATCATTAAAAAAATTTCTAAACTTGAAATTTCAACACTAATGTTCTATAGATTTATACACGGATGGTGTCGCTGAGACAAATGATATTATGAAATGATTAATACATGACAACACAATCACTATTATTCAATGAAAAGCGAATGAGTAACCACACATGTGGAGCATGTTCCTTGCGTTATCCAACTCAAGATTCAATGTTGTGTTTCGCTTGGATACAATGCACGTAATTACATGTGATCTTAGTTTAGTGGTGTTTCTCATTGAAGTTTTTGCGAATGGCACGGTCTAGTGAGTATTTACATATTTTCAAATTGTCAATGCAGAAAATATAATTCACAATGATAATTAACAATCATACATAGATAATAAACACATGGATTTCACGTGGTTCACCCAAATGTTAGGTTACGTCCACCAAGCATAGGCATCAGTTGTCTTATTATTCAGATCATGGAGATTACATCAGCTCACTCACACTCAATTGTCTTTGCCTCTACTAGCTTACATGAGTTTATACATTTACACAAGAAACTAATTATTAAATGCAATCCCTATCCATATTCTAACTTGGTCTATTTAGTTGTAACCAACGCAGAATAATAGGATCCAGATCTATCATTAGAGGAATTCATTGTCACCAAATCCCAACAATCTCCACCTTGACAACAATTAACCTGATACCTTTCTCCTTCCTTTTGTTCATCACCTTTTCTGCAATCCAAGAGAAGCCAAGCACCATTGCAGCTTCTTTAATAAAACTGGTTTCATGATCTCGCCTGTGTGACTTGCACGAGTTTGGATTTCTTGAGGGGTCACTCCACCTCCAACATGTCTTTCACAACTTTGTTGTGAGACATATTTAGTGATAGATCTCATTCTATCTAAAACACATGTAAAATATACATTACAATTATGACGGACCATCTCAGTATAACCATTATAGGTGACATTTATGCTTCTTAAATGCTGAAGCACCCATTTCCCTGTAGCTCCTGAATCTGTCACGTATCTGACAACATCATTAGCATGTGAAACATTTGGTCTTAACCATTTCATCACATACAATAGACCTCCTACTGAACTTACACGATACATAATCTTTTCTTCTTTATAGACAAACCATATTCTTGAAGAAAACTTATAATGTAAAGCACGAGGGATAAAAATTGGTTTTACAATGTTCATACTGAACTCCAACCATAGCTTATCATTACCATCTCTGTGTACTTCCATGTCCATAAGTTGTTTTGTTGCTCCTTGATCCCTCATTTGAATTGTCCTGTCCACCTGAGTCATTTTCTTACTGATTTTATCCACGCTTCGTCTTGCATCAAGCATATCATGAGCAGATAACATCAACAATGTGAATGTACTATAAATTGTATAGTTATTCCTACCCTTTTAAAAATTCTGACTCGCTATGAAGGATTCAAACCTCTTTTATATTTGGGTGGGTACCAATAGGCCATACAATGAATTATCTAGCATGAAAACAAATTTACCGTTGCGATCTTGAATCAACCCTTTTGGTTGTTACATACATACTATATCTATCTCAATGATGACCTTCTGAGAAGTAGAATCCCACACACAACATCTCTTTATACCATCATCATAACTTAAAAAGATATAAAACAAGAAGGAATTTAGAAACAAAGATTTTAAGTCTGGAAATTCTTTACCGCTTACTAGTACCTACAATTCTTTCTTTCTCTTATGACATTGATACTTCTTACATAAACAAGAAGATACATCTGTCACTTCAGATGCCACTTCAGTTCTCCCTTCCAGCTTATAAAGGTTATCAACCTTTGTTGCCTCCATCACTATTAAATTCCCTTTCGACAATGTGAGAGCTCCACCTTGACCTGTATACTTATATCCACAAGAATCCAACACTCCCAATGAAATCAAACTTGATTTAAGTTCAGGTACATATCTAACATCCGCTAATTCCTTAACAATACCATGGAACATCCTGATTCTAATACTGCCAACCCCAACAATTTACAGAGAATATCATTTCCCATAAAAACTACACCCTCATCAATAGATTGGTAAGAAATGAACCAATTTCTATGTGAGCACATGTGGTGAGAGGCACCTGAATCTAACTTCCATTCTTCTTGATATTGTAAATTACTAGAAACGGATAAAACTTGATCAATCATACCTAAATTTGTTACAGTCAAATTTTCTTCCTTTGTAAAGTTTTCCTCAGATTCCTTTCTCTTCCATCAATCTTTATTGAGATGTCATATTTTTCCACAATACTAGCATTTTGCTTTACCCTTTCTGTGTCTTTACTTAGATTGAGAAAAACTTCTCTCATTCTTCTCTTTAGTTCGAACTCTGACCAACATCACTTCTGAAGTTGAGGTTTCTTTACTAGATTTTATCCTTATCTCCTCAGTCAACAAATCTCCCACAACAGAGTCATAATCTAAAACTTCTATTGAGCTAAATCTAATAGAGGTGACTAGATTATCCCAAGACTCAAGCAATGAACACAATAGTGTAATAGCCTTATCGTCATCTTCGAATTGAACTTCCATAGTAGTCAATTGAACTATAAGGGTATTGAAGGTATTTAAATGGTCAACAACTTTTGTACCTTCTTTCAACTACAAACTGTACAACTGTCTCTTCAAGTAGATTCTACTCGTCAAGGATTTCGTGATATAGAGACTTTCCAAGTTCGTCCACAAACCAATTGATGTCTTCTCTGAGACAATATTGAACAAAACATCATCAACCAAACACACGCGTATGGCACTGAGTGCTCTCGCATCCATCCTATCCCAGTCATCATCTCTTATGGTCATGGGTTTCTTTGTTTTTTCCAAAAGCACCTTCACCACGCCTTGTTGCATGAACAAATCGTGCATCTTGAGCTTCCAGAGCTCAAAGTTGTTTTTACCGCTGAACTTTTCAACTTCAAACATCAAATTCCGCATCTTAACCATTAACACAAAATATTCCTAATGTCCACTGCTTATAAAACCCAAAAACCTTTTAAAAAATATGTAAAAGAATGATGGATAAAAAGTTTAATTACAAAACCTTTTAATAATATATAAAAAGATTTAATAAAAAAAACTTTTATAAAACAAAAAGATTAAAAAAAAACAAAAAAAAAAAAAAAACCACCACTTTTACATTTAAATTCCTCCACCTTATTTACTTTAACTCACCCACGTGACTTGGCTTGGCACATTTTAATTAATGAAATATTACCTTTTAAGCATCTTCCATCCGTACGTCATACCATAAACTTTTTCAAACAACCCATACCTTAAATTCCTTTAAAAGTAGGCGAATTAATTTAAGAAATCACGACTTTTTGATTTAAGGGAGTCGTCGTACGCACCTTACACTTTCATCGCAGTGAGTCCGCACCTCTCGACACACTTGGAGTGCGGAAATCGTGAAAGATCTACACATTGTTCCTCATATTCAACCGTGGAAATTCTAGGTTCTCAAGTGTGTGGAAGGTTTGGGTAGTATGTCGTCACACCTTTTCATAGGAGCAATCTGCGGTTATGTAGAAATCTACGTATCTCACTTTTGCGGTTCTTCTGATAATTTGATGCTTCTTCAATCAACTCTGATACCACTTGTTAGAATTGTCAATGTGGAAAACACAATTCACAATGATAATTATCAATCACACACAGATAATAAACACAGGGATTCCACGTGGTTCACCCAAACGTTGGGCTACGTCCACGAAGCATAGGCATCGGTTATATTATTATTCAGATCATGGAGATTACATCAACTCACTCACACTCAGTCATCTTTACCTCTACGAGCTTACATGAATTTATACATTCACACAAGAAACTGATTATTAAATGTAATCCCTATCCATATTCTAACTTGGTCTATTTGGTTGTAACCAATGCAGAATAATAAGATCCAGATCTATCGTTAGAGGAATTCGTTGTCACCAAATCCCAACAACATGGCCTCATTTTTCTCCTAGAATTCATCGAATTTAAAATGGTTGAAATTAGTGAATGAGTTCCTTGAAATTGCAATTTTGTTTATCTCAATTGAGTTAGAGAATTCATTATACTTTGAAGATTGCAGGTTTTCGGTTAAATTGTAGTTTTAGGCTGCATAAATTTTGATGGTCTTTTATAAAAAGGTCTTGGGAAGAATGGTGTTTCAGTGTGTTTTATGGTATATTTTATTAATAGTTCTTTTATTTGCTATGTTGTTTGCAAGTTACAAACAATTTGTGGTTAAGAAATTTGATGACATCTAAGTTGTTAAAATCATCCAATAATTGCATCATTACATATTACACCAACCCTTATGATTGTTATATTTTTTGGTATCTCCATTTAATATTTAAATTAAATTAATAAGTGAATAAATTTAATATTTCTCTATTTTTTGAATAAATTTTATTAAAGTTTATGTCATTTTATCTGGTCTTTAATTTCCTATAATCCAAATGATCTAAAACTATGGAAAAATCTATATGGATAAAGTTCAATAGTTAATATTCTTATCTATTAACAAAATAGTTAAATTTTTTTAATAAATTTAAAAAAAAAATTAGGAAACTATATTATTCACTTATTAATTAAAAAATAACCATTCCATCTCTATTATAAAAGACAGATAGTTGTAACATTAAAAATTATTAAATCAAATTTAATTTAATTTTAACAACTAGATTAGCATGTATATAAATTAATGTTTAACTACTCTTATTAATTATATGTGAGAGACCAATCAAAATATGTAACTTTGTTGTATATATTAATTTCTTTTTCGAAAGGTGGCAATTCATATCAAATTAGATGGTTAGTGGGCAATGAGGATAACCGTGACTCATTATTTGTAAATGCATAATGATGAAAATCATCCTACATGAAATAAGCAACGGAATTTCTGATAAAAATGAGCCATACGTTTTATAGCAAGAATATGAGGATATCTTTTATACTTTATCATATCATAATTCTTATGAATGTTATTTTATGAACATTAATTTCTGTGTTCGTTTGGATAATCACTTCTTTGGTGTATTATGCTTATTGTCTTCTCTTTTATAACTTGTACAGATGTATGTGTAGTGTGCATAACTATCGTTTTATATTACCGTAATCGAAGCAGGTCGATTGTTTGTCGAGATGGTTAAAAAAACAAATGATGGCCCCTATTGGAAGCCCCGAACCTAACCTCCCCCACAATCGACGCCTTTGAAATGATGTTGGTGGATGAGACCACCATCAAGAAAAAAGATACGTCAACACTGCATGTGACACCACCAATTTCAAGCGCACCACCAATCAACACGCATAACAATTTTTCAAGAAATGACCTACCCACTTCTTATCATCACAAACAAATGTTTAATCATAAATATGGATTTGTAACGTAGGTTAAGTAAAATAACAAGAAAAAAATGTATATATTCTTAGCAAAGGTAAGTTTATAAAATTTAAGAAAAAATGTATATATTCTTAGGATAGGTAAGTTTATCAAATTTAAGAAAAAAATGTATATATTTTTAGGATAGGTAAGTTTATCAAATTTAGGAAAAAAATGTATATATTTTTAGGATAGGTAAGTTTATCAAATTTAAGATTGATGGTGTTTTTATAAAATATTTTGATATTCATCTTGGTTAAAATACTTTTATATCAACTTCAAATATGTATAAGTGAAAGAATTTTTTTTATAACATTTTCACATGAGAGATTACAAATGTTTGTGATCAACATAAAATTAACACATAATATTTATCTAAAATATATATGTGTGTGTGTTCATGCATAAGGTATGTCAATATTACATGTCACAATAGCAACTTGGAGTAGAAACAACCAATCAACACACATAGTGATTTGTCAATGTTCAGTGAGGAGTTGACATTTAGATTTTTTTTTTAAATATGAACAATATGGAACCATAGTGTTAATTTGAAAATTTATGATAAATAGTGAAACTTTATATAACTATATGCAAAGGTAAGATAACATATCTTAATGATTTTACATATATATCATCCACAAAAATTTATCTTATGGACCTTCGCATAGGGCTATCCCCACATAATCGACACATAGAGTTTTTGAACCTTTGTGTGGAGAATTCGTATGACTCATCCTCCCTCACTTCGCAACTCCCGACTCCTAATAGTTCCAGAACACATATTTTAACAAGCGATGTATAGCACATTGTTTTGATGAGATTCCACCAATAACTTTCCATACATAGTTGAATTTATTTTAAGTAACAATGCTTGTTATAAAAAAGAAGTATATAAAATGAAAAAAAATGCTCATATGGACATGTTTAACTTAAAAAATATTGTTGACTTGAATTTATTTTAAGTAACATTGTCTATTATAAAAAATAAGTATATAAAGTGAATTTTTTTCTTTTATACATATGTTTAACTAAAAAAACATTCTTTTTACTTTCGATTTTCAAGTGATGCAGAACCTTTTTCCATGACCATATCTAGGTACTCTTCACTCACACAAACATATTTTATGCACCTCCTCACTCTGCACAGTTATATCCACCGCGTGATGCACAACCAACACTCAAATATACAGGGCTTTTAAGGTTGTGCAGGGCCTTTTTCTATGACCATATCTATGCACTCCACATAGATATATCTTCCACACCTCTACACTTCGTACATGTATATCCCTCTCATAACCAATAGATATTCTATTTTGAACCCTAGTGTGGAGAATTCATATCACTCATCCTCTAACACATAGTCTATTTTGAACTCATGTGCGGAGAATTCATATCACTCATCCTCTAACACATAGACTATTTTGAACTCATCTGGGGAGAATTAATATCACTCATCCTCTCGCACTTCCACAACTCCACACTTCCAATAAGTCCACAACAAGATTTTTGACAAGAGATGTAATTTGAACGATAATCGAGTCGTTTATGGCACACTGATTTGCTAAGGTTCCACTAGTAACTCTCCCCATACTTAGTTGAATTTATTTTAAGTGAATTTATATTAAGCAACAATATATATATATATATATATATATATATATATATATATATATATATATATATAAAGTGAACAAAATGCTTTTATGCATATGTTTAACTTAAAGATATTTTTAAACATATATATCTTATAGACAAATATCTTATGCATACATATATCATACACAAATATACATCCGCACAAAACATAGGTATATCCCACAAAGAAGCTACACTTACTCTATTTTAAAACCTTTCATATCTCTCATCCTCCCACACTTAGCAACTGTGCACTTTTAGTAGTTCTACAACATGGATTTTGACAAACGATATAAATTTTACGATAACCAAATCATTTATGGCAAGTTTATTTTCTAAGATTCCACTACTAATTCTCCATACTTGGTTCAAATGATTTTATCTAACAATGTATATTATAAAAAATAAATATATAAACTGAACAAAATGATTTTATGCATATGTTTAACTTAAAATATTGTTAACTAATGGTAATAATTTGAATTTTAATATTTTACTTAGATATTTTTCAAGTTCTGTGGGGTATTTTTCTATGATGATATGTATACACTCCACACAAGTAGGGAGAGTTGTATCCCCAACACAACCAACATTAAAATGTTTTGTTGAGTCATAAATCAAACCAAAATTTTCCTAAAACCCTTCTAACATCCCTCTCTTACGCACACTGAGCGAACTTATTCTTTGAGGACACTTGCTTGCAAGTAATCCAGATTATTATACTATTGGTCGTTGATTATGATTATGAGACATTATGAATCTGATTATATGTTATTTTGGTGTATTGACTTAGACAAGTGCTATTGACTCAGTTCTCCTGAGTGTGCAGGATTTGGACCTCAAGGATGCTGAGGAATCGATGAAACCCTTGGAATCTGGATCGAGTCAGGGAGTGGACTATTGGGGTTTGATTGTTGAATATATGACATATGTGCATCTGATTATATGTTATGATTATGGATATTATTTTTGACATGATTCATTGATGATGTAGGCTGATGATAGCTTGTCAACCAGACTAACATGTATAGTAGAGGGGTCACGCACGATAACTAGAGACGTTGAGGGAGAGGTGTGGACAACAACCCTGCCACAACCTACTAGCATTCCCATTGTGGCTCGAACTGTAGGTTAACAATTACCTAGTTTGAGAAGACCCACAATGCCATGAGGGAAGACTGCGACATTCACTCATGATGATTGTAAGGGGTGTGCAATAAGGTAGGGGCATTATTCATTAGATTCCCTTAGTCTCCAACAAGATCACCAGGTAGAGTATTGACTCCAAGAGCTTTTTATGTCTACCAAGTCAGTCAAGAGGCGAGTGACACCCTTGGAGAGCCTAGTGCATCCTGAAGGACATGTCGCGTTGCTAACTAATAAGTGAATAAACCTAGATGGAATTAGAGTGAATGATGTGATGAGAAAGTTTTAAAATCGATTATCCCTAATAAAAATGTCGCACAACCTTGGAAATTAAAATCTAGTTCTAAGTGATACTTGTGAATAT